>CM017578.2:16691071-17166071 GCA_007844105.2 Rhamnella rubrinervis
ACACACACAATCAAATATGCTTAAAGATCAACAGAGCAGCTAGTAGTCTCGTAACTCATTGTAAGTCTTACCTTTCGAGGTTGGCAATAAACCCCAACAGGTTGAGGCTTGGACTTCCACTTTCCTCGTCCAAACCTGATCTTTCCCTTTATGGAAATTTTCACTCCGAATTGTCCGTTGTTTATGTACCTTGTCATCCTAATGTTACCAAACAACGGCCGGAACACGACCACAAATGAGCAATTAACCCGAGTCACAGTGAGCGGAGGTTGAGAGAAGGACTCGATTTGATGCCCGACGTTGGTTATCCCGGTGCTGAAATGGTTATAGAACTCCATGGAATCGAAGTATGTGGTGGCCTTCTTGTTGGGATTATAGAACCTAATCCCAAACATCAAATTGGTTCGCAGTTGTGTTTCGTTGATGATTGACCCATTTTTAATATAACCCATTTCAATAGCAACAATAGGGCGTTTTGGTCTTACCACTGCCCAAATTATGCCCATGCTTAGGCTCATCACCATAACTATGCCTAGAACAACGAAAACGGTGCACCACTTTTGCCTCATAAACTTCTTTTTCGGGGCCGCTTCTGACTTCGGCATGGAACTGGAAACCATTTTAATTTTCTAAGACTAGTATGTTGCTCTGTTGTGCCGGTGATGAATTTGAGTGCTTTAATTTATAAAGAGAGCTAAAATCATTAGTTAATTTAGTGTGTGCGTGGTCACCCTGTTGAAGCAAAGTATAAAAACTCGTAACTAGCTTTTTGTCTTTTTTTTCTTTTTAAGCTCATTCAGTGACCAAACGACATACAGTGCTTCCAAAAGCTGTTTCCTTGCATTCCAAGGTTCCAGGTTGACAAATAATCTCAACAGTGCGAGGCTATGACTTACAATTTCCTACCTTAACCTTCAAAGACCATTTTATCGTGGTAATCTCTCCTTCATTCGGGGCACTTAACCATTTGTTATGCGCTCGTTTCATAGTGTACAATGAGAAACTAAAATCGGAATCATTATTAGGATATAAGGGTAAAACAGAGTTAACGACAGTTGCATTTTCATCAACAAATTTGAAAACCTTGGTAGAGTCATAGCGTATGGTGGGCTAGCAAGAGATCGGTCTAAAACATGTATACCATAATCTCAGAGTTGTCAATATCGCTTGCTTTCCCTTCCATAAGATGACCGCTTGGAGCACAATGCTCAGGACTTTGGGGTTTGAGCAGTGCCCAAATGATGTCATGGTTAGACACATGATGACCAAAACTATATTATATATGTTGGCCTAAAAGAAGTAGAGAATCACTTGGTTTGAGAATATTATGTAAGCCAAAGATTTTATTTAATTTTGTAAAGGAAACATTAGCAAATGCCCTTTATTAGTTAGTTTAGCCTGCATCTATTGCAGCAAAGTGTTAATGCATATGCATTTTTGTTCTTTTTTAGCCTTAGAAAGCTTAATGTTTCAGTGGACCACTATTTTTTGTTTAGTTTGGAGTTTTATGGCCGTACAATCATTTCTACGGTCAAAATTAATATAATAATCAGTTGCTTTTTAATTATCTGCCAGCAAAAATACATATTTTTTATATGTGTATTTATTTTTCTACCCTTCTTTATAGTAAAAGTACACGTCTTTGCTTCATTTGACCTTGTTTAAATTTTTTCACTTGGTGAATCCGAACTTCTTATTATTATCTATGAAGTTGGTTCCACTTTTATTTGTTTCATCTGACTTAACATACACATGGATAGACAGATTCAACTAATCCAATCAGATCCAACCATTTTTTGAATTCGACGATCGGATTCTTTTTTATTTTTTATTTAATAAATATATTAATTAATATATGCAATTGAATATTAATAAATAAATATATTCATCTTAAATAATTTTTAAATTTATAAGTTTTAATTGTTTTTATTCATAATAATAAAATAAATAATAGTTAAATTGAAAAAAGAAATATTAATATATATAAATATAGATAGATATGAAAAATATATTTAATAAGTATAAATTAAATATATTCAATTTATTTTTAATCAAATAAAAAATAAAATAAATATTTTATTCGACAGTCTAATGATTTTTTAATTTTTAATTAAAATAAATTTTAATGACAGTCATATACATTCGTTGTTAATTTTAAGGTCAGATCCGACTATATTTTAATTAAATTATGTTCTAAGGACGGTTATATTTGACCTTTGCTAATGATAGAGTCAAATCCGACCACCCAACCGTCGAATCTCGATTAATGGATTTTTTATTTTTAATTATAATAAGTTTTAATGACGGTCATATACGATCATCGTTAATTGTAGGGTCGGATGGTCAGAACACCATCATCCGACCAAATCTAATTGTCTGATGGTTAGATCACCATCATTCGACCAGATCCGAGTATCAGATGGTCGGATCACCATCATTTGACCAGATCCGACCGTTAAATGGTCAGATCCGACCGTCAGATAATTAGATCCAACCGTCTAATGGTTGGATCCCTATTAGACGTTCAGATCTAGTCAGATGATGTGACCTAACCACATGACTGCTAGATTTGGTCAGATGATGGTGATCCGACCACTTGATGGTCGGAGCCGACCATCAAACGGTCAAATTAGACCATCTAACAAATGAATTCGACCTCAACTTTCCGATCAATCATCTGATAATAAAAAAATAATAAAATAAATAAGTGTACAAAAATTTAATGTATATATCTTGTTCGATGGAGAGAGTTTGAGAGTGTTGAATCTAAGAGGGAAGTTTGTGAGATGAATTTAAAAGAAGAGTTTGAGATAAGAATTTTAGAGGAGAGTTTGACAGAACTCTAAGTTTTATAGTTTAAAGTTTTACGGTGTGAGAGATTATACAAGTTATACGAGATATTAAAATAAATAAAATTTAATGATAATAATAAATTGAATGAGATAATTTGATAGTAAATAATAGTTTGAAATTAAAGAAAAACAGAAAAATAAATGCACATGTAAAAAAAATATCATTTTACTATGATAGAGAATTAAAAAAGATAATAAATTATTTTATTAATTTTAACTATGCTGATCATTATACGGCCATAAAATGTTTTAATTTGTGTTAAGACTAAAGCCCATGTAAACCCAAAGAAAGCCTAATGGGCCGAACAGTGAGAGAAGTTGTCAGTAGCTTGGGAATGTTACTAGCTCGGAAGAAAAATCAGAAAAGGAAAGTAGACTTTCCTAACTATATAATTGCCGGTCAAAGAAAGATACAGAAGTCTAATCAAAATAGGAAATTAACTTGGAGAACACTCGGACAAGTTAAACCTAAGACCTAAATATCCAAAGGTATACAGTTCTATCTAATCAAATTCTTTTTTTTTATTTTTTAAATTCTAATTTGATCGTCGGAGAACCTTCGATTAAAAATCCTATTTCAGTGCAAGGCTTATAACGGTGTTCTTTGGTGATTGTAACTGTAAAAGCACGGCGGACCAAATTTTAGCTTCTACCCATGTGATTTGAATCCTCATACGTGGCTTCAAACTTACTCCTTAAAGTCAACGCATGTCCTAATTGTTTGTGTAAGTAGTTAGTTCAATCAATAAATTTTTCATAATATATATATTTGGGAAAATTAGTCACATTATATAAAACGAAATAAATTATATGTATATAAACAGACCTACATGAGGTCTGTGTAGCTAATTAGTTCAATAAATTCTATTTGTCAAAATTGCATTTTAAAAACAATAGTGCAATGTAACAAACCAGCAATAGTAATCGAGGAAATTACCAAAAAAAAAAAAGTAATAGTAAACAAGGGGTAAAGTCATACTAACCCTAATTTTTGTTTGTTTTATATTTTATAATTTCATTTTTTGAAAACTATTTATAATTCGGTATTTCTATTTTTCTTTTTTGTTCACGGTCTGACCAATTTTAAATATAATATTCATTAACTTTTGAACTAATTAAATTATATACAATTCTAACTAAGTTATGAACTAAATAAAAATCAAAAACCAAAATATTACGGAAGATTACTTTATATTTTTTATTCATTATCATATATATACCCCTTTTACATTATCATATACGCATGTTTTGAAAAGAAAAAAAAAATTAGTGTAAATATATGAAGAAGAATGCAAAATTATTTAGGAAATATATAACTAAACATTTTTTCTTTTCTCACAAGAGATATTAGTACCAATGCTACTTAAACTATACCCTCACTTGCACTTTGCTATATAAACTTCTATTTATAATATTTTGGTACCTAAAATACCTTTTTAATTGCACTTTTACTACTTTTTTATTTTTTTGTCTATTTTTTTTTAATAGAAGAACCTTTTAATAATTCAACCTAAGCTGCATGATAAACAACTTATAAACTTGTAGAAGCAACTTTTTTAAGAAAAGAATAATTTCTATCTAATCTTACTGTTTAAGTAAATCACATAAAGTATAATTTTCATCATTTATTTATTTGGGAAAATGATGAAAGTGACTACACAATGAAAGTTGAAACAACATGCCCTATGGCTATATAGTGTATAGTACTTATACTCGTACACTTTTAATTTGGTTTTTTTTTTTTTAATGCCCATGCATCTAAATCCTAATTAAGATAAGGGTATTTATTTGTGTGTTTGTCGTGATATTTGATGAATTAATTGGTTTTGTTTTTTATAGAGCTAAAGAAAAAAAAAAACATATGTATGGAGAGAGAGAGAGAAAGAGAGAGAGAGAGATCCTATTTGCATTCTATCTTTAGTTTTACTTTTCCAGTGGCTTTTTTTCTTTGCCCATTTGTGAAACTTTTTTTCTTCTTTAGTTATTATTTTCTTGCATCAAACTCAACATATCCGAAGGATCTAACTTCTCTTTCTATAATTATATATATTTCTAGGAAATTAAATGGTTTATTTTTCATTGAAAGTCAAAACATGACTGCTTCAAAAAGAACAATGGGAGAAAAAAGAGAGCAATTACTTGATGATATTCTTCTTTTTTTTTGGTGAATACTTGATGATATTCATTAATTACTAGTACTGATGCAATGGATGTAATATGACAAAGTATGAAGGGTTGCCACATCACACAAACACACACACAATTATATATACCAGCTAGGAAATCGTGATGAAAATGAATATCATCAATTAGAGTAATTGCAAGTAGGAAACAAATTAATAAGCAGCTCCAATAAAACTGCCCCAGATCTTATTATGTAAAAGTACAAACAAACCAAAACCCAATAAAGTACACACTCAAAGTTAAATGCTACAGTCCCTAATATGCTTTAACACAAATTGATACACAAATAATATGATCACACATGCAAAAGTTGAACAACAACAAAAAGGGGAAGAAACCAAGGAAATTAAACCGAAATTCCCAAACAATAGAATAAAGGCATTGATACTTAGTAATTTTCTGCTCATAGTTCTACATCACAGTAAGTTCTCTCAAAACCCCTGGAGCTTGAGAAATGTACCAACACAGGAGAGCAATAGACCCTCAAAATCATATGACGTGACTTCCAAGCTCCAACCTTAAACCTTATCTTGGCCTTAATTTGAACACTCAACTCGACGCCGCCCGACGATCGCTCGAGTTTCAGATCCTTAGGCATAGACCCAAATAGAGCAACTGATTGAGATTTCAGCTTCACTTCAAACCTTGTCACATTTTTATGGGGTTGGAAGAAAGGTTGCACCGCATCAGACGCTAGAGTTTGGTCATCGTATTCAACTCGAGCCTCTATGGAGTCGTAGTAAACGGAGACTTTGTTGTTGGGATTGTATGCCCTCAAGATGAAATCAAAGGTGGAATTGAGATGGTTATCAGCTATGTTGAAGCTGTGAATGGAACCGTCTTCCACAGTGTAAACCAGATGTCTAGGCCTGACCACTAACCAAATGATGAGCACTGCTATACCAACAAGAATGATAAGGGTTAGAAAAACTATAGCAATGAGTCGAAGAATACTCAACCGAGGTCGAGCCGGTTTTTGGCGTGGTGGTTGTGGTTGTGGATTATTCATCCTAATGGATAGTTTTTTTTTTTCTTTCTCTTGTATTTTGTTTTTGTTTTTGCTCTACAATGGAGGGAAGAACCAAACAAAGAAGTTGGATTTCGGAGCTTAAGTTATAGCTACAATATGAAGAGAATGCTTGGTGTGTGTATGTGTGTCCCTCCATTTCATATAAGCTTGTTAACTTTATCTTCGTCCATTTAATTAATTGACACTTTATTTGCTTTTGCATTTCGTGAATGAAACTCTAATACGTCTAAGAAATATAATTTTAACTTTAATTTTAATTTTGTGTGGTATTGTTCTTTTCTTCTGCTATGGATGTTTGTAAGATTCAAAGAGGATGCGTAAAATGATACTAAGTCCTTACATGCAGCAAAAACAGCTTAGCTAGATGTTGACATTTATGGAAGAACTATACATATATTTGTGTGCTTCTGTGCATGAATATGCTACGTGCCAATGAGAAGAAAAGAATATGCTATAACAGGGTGTCCAAGTATATCATATAATGTGAGATTAAATTATTACTTAGAATCGATAAGCTAGCTAGCTAGCTCCTTTTTCAAAAGGCACTAGTGGCTTGGAAATTAGGATGTAAATTGCAAGCTGGAGTTTTTCTTCATCCTAGTTCTTGCTAAGCTAATTGACTAATTAATTTACATAGACAGTGTTACACACATATCAAACTCAAATCAATATTTGGAATTTAATGTTCTTTTTTCTTTTTCTTTTGTGGATGTTTGATTCAGCTCCAAGTTATTCCAATAGAGTCGTATGTTTCCAAACATGCATACAGAATTAATTAATTTCCAGATTCTTGAACGTGATAGTTATAACTTAATTAGCAGTAGTGCTGGCTTTAATCTCTTTTTCTTTCTCGTTTTGTGACCAATCAAACGGACCATCATCCACTATACTCCAGTTGGTGAATAAAACACATCCCTCTCTAAGCCATTCAAATGATGAGTATAAACAATAACAAAAATTAATAAAATATTTTTTCATACTAAAGAGAGAATTTGTTTCATATTGATTGCTTTAATTGAAAAAGGGTCTTCGTCGTCATCCAGATCACCGTCGGCAGCAGCTTCAGCTTCAACATCTTCATCCATCCATCCATGGAGTAGTACTCCCAAATCTTGAAAAGCATTTTTCTTTTTTTCGATGGTTTAATTTGAGATATATATCAGCACAGCTATAAAACACTACATCGGGGACGCTATAAAACGCGTTCCGTGAAAAATAAACATCCCGTTCAAAACAAGTTCAAAACGGTGAGTTTAGGAGTTTATAAAAAAATATTTTTTTTTTCTTATTGATCTCCCGTTCTCCCGTAGTCCTTCTTTTTCCCCCAAATGCTTTGGCATCCTTATTTACGAGCTTCAGAGAAAATGGATCAGGATCAATCTGGTTGCAGAGATTAAAGAGGAGCTCGGCGGGATCGGGATTGTTGCAGAGGTTCAGATCTATCAAACCCACCCACACCCATACATCCCTTTCGGCTTTCTCTGAAACAGTCTCTTCCGCCTGAACATCCCAAATCACGGAACAGTGAAGAGGACGATTGGTTATCCGAAAATTCGTGCCTAGAGAGGACAGAACCTTGCTGTGAGAGACATCATGATCAACGACTTATGTTGTTATCCAAATGGGCAAGCAGGTAATTAATTAATTTCCCACCACCTGTAGCTTTTTCTTGGGGCTTTTGAATTCCTCCCTTTTTTAAGTTCTGTGGTTGGGTTTTGGTCTCACACAGATTAATTTATGTATAACTAAACAACAAAAAAGATATTAATTGAAGAAAGTTGTGCTTGGATGGATGGCATATGATTTCTGTGCTTGGATGGCATCCTGGATGGTACCGTGCTTTCGAAGGGACGACCTAGCAAACCAAAACTGCCTCGTCGAAGAGGGCCATGTGATGTGGTCGGGTGGCAGAATTGTTCAAAATTTGATCCTCCGACGCAGAAATGTGGAATCTGGTGAAGTGGAACTCCAGTTGCCTTTAATCTTAGGGTATATTAGTCTTTTAAACACTAGCCTTTCAGTGTAATTCCCTTTAATAAATGCTCTGTCCAATTTTGTGAAACGTCACACCAAAAGAATGCATCAACTGTTGAATTTATTTAATGCAAGTTGAGACCATTATTATTTTTCTATTGTTTTAATTTGTGAGTATACTCTATACCATACACACATATGCTTTCTACTTTTCAGTGAGTTGGTACATAGTTACTTTTATAACTACATATAATTATGCTAAAATAATTAGTAAAAATAATTATGCTAAAATTGCAAGCATCATTAAAAACAAAATTGCTATTAACCACAACAAATTTTGTGGCTAAATCTGTATAATTTGGAATCAAAACTTATCACAAAAGTATTCCGACATGTAATAACACCATAGATAAAATGTTTTCACCACGACAGTAAATTACAAAACAATTTATTGAACCACACTAACAGGTAAAATACAAAATTGATAGCAAGTTGTTTTCTCAGGCAATGCCCCCTCCACGTCCAAACCCTGCAGCCATATATGAAGTGTATCAAAACGTTAGCCTACATAATAAAAGCATATTTGCTAATATTTTATTAAGCACCAATTATATCATGTCAAGTAAAATTTTGATCTTACAAACACAATATACACCATCAATGAACAAAAAAAAATAAAAAAAATACCAGTTTGAGATGTTAAATCCTCATCGGTTGGTGATTCTGAATCACTATTAAAATCATCCATTGTTGATCTATATAATAAAGACAATATTAATCATATTATACATACAAAAAAAATAATTATGCAAAAGGTAATAAAACTATAAAAAAACATTATTTAATTAAATAAGTAAAAATATACCTTTCATGTAATTTAGGACAATTTCTTTTGTCATGTGACTGTCCTCTTAGTCCACATCCTCGACAAAGTCTAGAGTTTGAAATTGACATTTCTTTTGAAGATTTCAATCTCTTTCCGCATCCTTTTGATCTCACATGTATAGGATTGTTAATACTTTTAGGCTCTTTACTACTTACTTTTCCAATCGATTCTAACAACATGTTATGAGTACTATTCATATCCTTAATTTTTGCAAGTATCAATTCCAACTCATTCAAAAAGATATTAGTGTCTTCCACAGTAAGACAAGCATCATTAACTACCATAGAAGCTAATTGAGATAGTTGTGCATGCCTCATTAGCAAACCTTGGTTATCATTAATTCCTTGACCAATATTGTTAATTACTCCACCAACTTTGGCACTTTTTGTCCACCTTATCAAAATATACTCACTTGGTAAATGGATAATTTGTTTTAAACGAAAATAGGCCAACATATGCCTACATGGGATTCCTTTAAACTCAAATTGTTTACAACTACATGAGACAATATTTGATTGCTTTTTAAAAATCAAATGTCTATGTCTTGATGAAGAACTTCCTTCAACCTTTCGCACAATATAAATTGCATTCTCATCATCCTCACTTGTGCAACTTAAAATGTAAGCAGTACTTTCAAACATTTCCTTTTGAAAAGATATAAAATTATTTGTTGTATAAATCTTCATCATTTGTGTCTCCATAGGCCATAAAGATATCAACTTTGGTTGCTCATTCATATTTTTATGATCTGCAACCAACTCTTCATGTCGTTGATGACCTACAGCTCGATTAAAACGTGTGATAAAATCCATCAATGAATTTCTTCTTGAAACATATTTCTTGAAGAAAAAATGTGAGCTTTCAGCTCTTTAACTACTTGACATCCCAGCACTGAAATGCATATTAACATATGCAGGAACCCATTTGTTGCGGATTTCATATAAATGACACAACCATGCATTATCATCAAGATTAATTTTTTCCAACAAATCAAGCCAACTTGCTTCAAACTCTTCATTAGTCTCAGAATTTAAGATGACATTTTTAAACAAGTTATAATTGTCACGATAAACTATCGCACCCAATTTTTCAGAAAACTTTTTTAAAATATGCCATATATAATACCGATGAATAGTTAATGGTAGAGCTTCAACTATGGCCTTGGTCATTGTAGGATCTTGATCGGTAATAATCACTTCAGGCGCACCCTTTAGCATAGCATCCAAGAATTTATTGAACAACCAAAGAAAAGACTCTATTTTCTCATCACTTAAAAGGCGGCATCTAAAAATAATGGTTTGACCATGATGATTTACTCCTGTTACTGGAGCAAATATCATATCATACTTGTTTGTGTTGTAAGTAGTATCAAATACTATAACATCTCCAAAAACATTATACGACCTTCTTGCATAAAAGTCTGCCCAAAAACATTTAATTAGTCGGTTTGCTCCATCAAGCTCATAGTCAAAATAAAATGCTAGATTTTTTTCTTTTTCCATAGCAAAAAATTCAAGTAAAGTTTCTGCATCAACCTCTTTATGTTCTTCCTTCAAACGTTGTTCATAATTTTTTATATCTTTGTCAATGCAACCCATGTTTTGAGTACCACCAGATTCAATCTTCATGACCCGTATTCGTTGACATGAGGGTATATTCGCTTCAGAGAGTTGTTGGCTTAAAACCCTTTTTGCAGCCGATACATTTTGTGTGATCTTAGAAGATGTATCTTCGTGGGAGTGGCAAGCACATGGTTATGTTCTTCAAAAAAAGTGCTAATAATCCAATTTGGTCATGTTTGTCGCTTTACTACTGTCATCTTAGCCTTACATCCAACTCGAAATACTCCTCTACGCCTTTCACCGGATCGTTCAACCAATTGTTTACAATTCTTTTGATAAAATTCATTTGTTTGTCCTTCCTTGGAGCAAACAAATTGTTTCCAAACTAGCTCATCTGTTCCTTTTTTTTTTTTACTATTATTCATCCTTGCACTAAACCCACATTCCCTAGCATATGCATTGTAAAAATTAAAAGCCTTTTCAATTGTATGAAATTCCTGTTTAACTTTAGGCTTTTTTTCATCCGCAATTTGTGGAGTATAAGCTTTGCTTGTTGGACTATCACTATCCGACATATTGATATTAACCTCCTATACTATAACAACCATGAAGCATATGAACCACAATCCTGTAAATATTATCTCATTTATTTCAAGTAAATTGAGAAAACAACCCCAAAAGCAACAATAAAAGTAACTAATTAACAAAAATACTATAAATTATTAAATTCAAGATAAAACATCAACTTATGAAATAAAATAGCAAATCCAATGTAAAGTTAACATTACTATTATTGTAAGTTGTGTTTCAATCTTAGATTTATGAAATTCTTCTCAAACCCAACAATATATATTTTTTATGCACTGCTACTTAATTATCTGCTTACTTGGTTTTTGCTTTGGCCTGTTGTGTATCGATAAACTTGGGATTCCTTTCATTCCCATTATCTGCTTACTTGGTTTTCTTTTTCTAATCTCTAATATTTTAAGAATTAATTTGGATCATTGATTATTAATTTTAATTAATATTATTAGCATTATAATTGTATGGTAGATGTTTGTGTGGTGGGGACCAAACAATAAACAAGAAGGAAGTAAATAAAATTGGAAAAATTGGATCTTAAAGCGTATCGTCCAAAATCTTATCCTAAAACTGTATGCCTATGGTAATATTCTATTTTTAGGCTTTATTTATTTTTCTTTTTCTTTTGTCACCAAAATAAAAGGCTCTTCTTCTTGATTGTTGCTTGCATTTTAAAAATAAAAACCTACAGGTGGTGGGAAATTAATTAATTACCTGCTTGCCCATTTGGATAACAACATAAGTCGTTGGTCATGATGTCTCTCACAGCAAGGTTTTGTCCTCTCTGGGCATGAAAATTTTTAGGCTTCGATTGGTCAGAGGCTCTTCATAAATACCCACAAGAAGCAGAGAGATTGAAATTGTGATTCGTGATTTGGGATGTTCACGCGGAAGAGACTGTTTCAGAGAAAGCCGAAAGGGCTGTATGGGTGTGGGTGGGTTTGGTAGATCTGAACCTCTGCAACAATCCCGATCCCGCCGAGCTCCTCTTTAATCTCTACATCCAGATTGATCCCGATCCATTTTTTCTGAAGCTCGTAAATAAGGATGCCAAAGCATTTGGGGGAAAAAGGAGGACTGCGGGAGAACGGGAGAGCAATAAGAAAAAAAAATATTTTTTTATAAACTTCTAAACTCACCGTTTTGAACTTGTTTTTAACGGGATGTTTATTTTTCACGGAACGCAATTTATAGCGTCCCCGATGTAGTGTTTTATAGCTGTGCTGTATATATATATACATATACACACTATTTTAAACTCTTCACTTAATTATAATTAGGAGATTTTCCTGTCCCAACTTTCCTTCTGTTTTTGTCAATGAGTGTTTGCTTATTGCGTGGATTAGAACAATATTGTCACTAATTATGATCTTGATGATGTCGACCCTTGATTGTTAAAAAAAAGCATTTTAAATACAAAGAAATGAAAAACTTTTTATTAGAAGATAGGAAGAATTTCTTAAACTACCCTGTTGTTAAAGATAAATATAATTTGTAGCTACCAATAAATTATACAAATACTGTTCTATAATAATATTAGAGTTAACGGTTTTACTTTTGGTTACTATTATAATATTATGAAATATCTTATATGCCGTCAGATAACTAATAAAATACTCAAAATGAATGACACGTGGATGAAATTAAAAGTAAAAATTTAGTTTCTTTTTTAGAGTTGGGGTCATGGTTGATGAGGAAGAAATTGGTGGAGAGGATGTGAGGAAGAAATTTTCTTTAAAATTGATTTACAAAAAGCTTATTGTAGATTGTAGATTGTAGATTGGTTTTCTAAAGGTTAAAATGGAGAAGAAAAGTTGTGTGATTTCGTGGCAATATTCTTGATGGCAAGGAGAGGTGGGAGAAGATGGGGCCTATGAGTTATTTCAATAAAAAAATTACATATATTTTTAAAGTGCCAAATGACTTGGTTTTGATGTCCTCATGTGTTCCAATCAAAAAATAATATTTGTTTAATTAAAAAATTTTGGATGTAATGGCAGAATTAGTTTTTTTTATCATGAGGCCACAAGCGAAAAATAATGTATTTTTATCAACTAACGATAACGAGGTCACAGGTGAAAAACAAATAATAACAAAAATGTTACAGACGAGAAATAATGTTGTTAGAGTCTATTTGTATTTAGATAAAACCTCATACGTAAATGATATTATCCCTTAGAAGATAAAGAGCAAAAAACAACATAAAAAATAAATGTTATATAATATAGGGCTTTTCGCACCAATGCTTCTAAATCATGCACAAAGTTGCAAATTGCCTCTTAAAATATAGAATTAACATTAATACCTTTGAATTTTAACCCTAGATTATACACAAATAGTTACAAATTGCCCTAACTTATAAATATGGTATATATATACATATATAGCAAAAAATAAATTTTTTAATAGTTGTGATGCATCATCACCGTCTTCAAGATCACCGTCAGAATATAAATATATTTGATCTTCATTGTACAGAACACAATAGCCGCTGATTGTGTTCTCGGTGGTGATGATGATACTTCAATTATAAACAAAGAAAAATCTCTCTATAATTTATTTTTGCTAATTGGTGGGAATTAAGTCATCACAAGAAAAACAAATTATATATATATACATATATATATATATATATATATATATATATTCTAATAGGTGCGTAGCAACTGGCATGCATGTGAGAAAAATGAGAGGAAAAGATTAAATATATAGAACTGAAAAAGAAAAAATATATAATATATAACATAATTATCTTTCTAGCTGCTCCTAAACTAGAATCTCACCCTCGTAAAAGAAACAACAAAACAATTTAGAATATGACTCCTTACTTTCACATTATACATCAGATTAGTTTAGAATTCCATATGTTTATAGAGTTTGAATCATAATAAAAGTTTAACTTTTACTTTCTTTTTTATCATATGTTTACAAATGTCTAATTTGAAAGGGTTAAAACATGACTCGAACCTACAAATTCAATAATATAGATGTAAATAAAATACTACTGAATTAAATTTACTTTCAAGTCTAACTTTTATTTGAAAATAAAAAACAAAACACATAAAAAAAACACTTTTTTGTTCTTTCTTAATTAAGGAAAAATAATCCCATTTAAAATTATCAACAAAGCACCGTACACTAGTTTAGAAGTCTTTCTCAAACAGATACATAGAAGAATTGGCTAACAATAATTTTAGGAAGTGTATTTAATTGAAACTTTTATAGATTTTTTTTAAACGATGATTTTTATCGATTTTTATGTATTTTTGTAGACTTTTATAAAGTTTACAAAATTTTAAAATATTTTTATTAATTTTTATAAATCTTAAATTTAAAGACTTTTATAGATTTTGATAAATTTTCATAGATATTGAATTTCGTTTATTAAACTGTTTTACATAATAAATTATAAAAAAAAGGCCTATTTTATTAATAAAAATAATAAATAAGAGATTTTTTTTCTCTTAAGAAATCGTGGTGACTTTTGTTCAATGCCATAACCCTAAATTGCAGATTTTTTTTTTTTTTGACAACTTGTCTCGTTCAACCTTAGCAAGGAGAACAAAACAAGTGGAATGGAAAACAAGAAATAGCCCCAAATCTCTCAATGTCATGGAGCTGGGGTGTTGCCCATCGAAAAAAGAAAAATAAAGTGGAAAATAATGATTTTTAAAAAAAAATTTATGGTCAAAATATATTTTAAAACATATAGAGTGAAAAATAGAGAAAACCATATACGTTGAATAATAGAGAGAGTTAGTTATTCTGTACGAAAATAGATAAAAGTTTTAAGGTTGAACGGAGGAGAAAAAATAAGATCTGATATTTATATTTTCTATCAAAAAGTCTATAAAAGTCTACTATGTGGTAAAATTTATAAAAATCATTGATTTTTTAATACCACTAAGCTTTTATAAACTTTATAAATATTTTAATTAAATACATTTTGATTTTTATAAACTTTTTAAAAGTTCATAAAAGTCTGTATTAAATATCAATAAATTTTTATAGATTTTTTAAAAGTCTGAATTAAATACCAATAGACTTTTTAATTTTATAAAAATCAATTAAAATCTAAATTAAATACACCCTTTTATATAATGGGGATGGCCTGACCATACACCGGTAGGCATTCCCCCAAGGCTTTTATACGATGAGGGCTTAAAAAATTTATTATTATTATTATATAAATGAATTTATAAAATACTTTTTATAAACAATAAAATAAAAGTTAAAATGAATTTTTAAAAAAATTAACCTATTTAATAAAAGCTGTGGCCCACCTTATCATTTGTGTTTTTTTTTTCGTTTGTTGAAGTCTAACAACTTCATTTTTTCAATTTTTAATCTTGACTGATTTTGACTATCATAATGCATCCGTACGAAGTTTTTTTTTCACTTTTATTTCTTTCATCCAAGATCTACCGCTTGTATCTAATTTCTCTTTTCTATGCACATCTTCTTCTTTCTTTTTCTTTTTTTGTAATTATCAAAAATGTTCTAAGGAATAAATTGGCATGTTTCTTCACATCATTTATATATTCTTATTAATCATGATTTTTATTTATTTGATTAAAGTAATATATTCTCACTATGAGATAAAAGACCTTTTACAATAGACTAAATTTGTTGTAAATATCTAAAATCTTTTTACAAGATTGATTGTAAATTATAAGACCCCTCACAAATTTGTTGCAATGTTAACCCTTTTGTTAACATTTTCCTTCCAATTTTTTCATTTACACTCTCACAGTTTTTTATTGAATACCCACAATTAAACTGTAATTAACAGTTCTCCATTTTGTTATATAGAATTTACATATAAATTTAAAAATAAAAATAAAAAGGTCATTGTGATTTGCCATATGGTATAAAAATAAAATGTGAGAGGTCTTTTTGTAATTTTCAAGATGGAAAAATACACGCACCTGGGGGTGTGGTCTAGCAGTAAAGAAGCCGATCAAACCATCACATTCGTTTGTGAGAGTTGCGGTTCGAATCTTGGTAAGCTCCTGTCAAGACTCCAAGTGTACTCAGCATTGCTAAACGCCAGATAGAGAGGAAACTATTAGGGGAGTGGGCTTGTTGCTCATAGCTTACGATCATCGACTTTGATTAGGACATTGCACAATGATCCAAACACTTTGTTGCATCTCTTCAATATGAGTACAGTAACGATCATAACGATCTCCTCTGGTACCTACTGGTACGTAAGGATCCAATTGGTCATGAACATCATAAGGTGCTGCTCTTCGTGAATCCCAGCATATTCTGGTTGGGATGGGAAGGACCATCACTTCACTCCTATAGGGTTGTAAATCTGGAGAGATTTTATCTTCTAATAGAATCCTAGACTAATAATTTTCACATTGAAACTCTTTTTTATTTACAAAAAAAAATGGAAAAATACACTAACCACATGTTTTAATTTTTTGCAACCTGCTTTGAAAATATATATACCGCCTACCCCTTAAAAAGTAAAACATTTAAATATGAGAGGTCTTTTTTTCTTCTTCTTTTTTCTTTGTAATTTTTCAAAAAATACAAAATCATAACCAAAATATAGGGGCATTAGTGTAATTTTAAAAAATAAAATAGCAAATGTGAAAAAAAAGAAAATAACATTAATATATGCCTCTTTCCATAAGTCCAAGTGCATCCCCTCATTCATTTCGATAAAAAAAAAAAAGGGTTGTATCCCCTCAAACCTCGACATTGACCTAAAAATGTCCATTAAATTCCATAACCTCATCCTTTACCTAAAAATGTCCATTAGATTCCATGAAGCGTACTCTGTCTCTTCCGCAGTCGGTGATCACATGCTGCGAAACTTCTTATCAAAAACACTTTTTTTGCTCACTATTTTGGTCGCCACAAAATCAAACACCAATTACTCCTCCACAGACAATTTTAATGGAGACACAAGTAAAACCAATATCAGCGACACGTAAGTAGTACCATAAAGCCACAAAGAGCAGGACCAAATACCAAACACACAACAATCTGCAGGCGCCAGCACCACCATCAGTAAGACCGCGTGGCGCGTGGGGTACCAAGGACTAGGATTGTGGTATTATAATAGTGTACAAGACAGGCAAAAGAAGAAGTAGAAAAAGGTGCGAGAAGGAATAATAATAGTTGGGAAATGGAGGTGGTCGCCGCATATGCTTTGAAAGATGCCATGGAATTTTCGCAAACCCTTTGGGAGAAGTAACTCTTATTCTTCAATACCCATCAGTCCCCACCATGTTTTGCTTTGCCTTTTCTTTATTGTTTTTTATTTCTTTGCATTTAAATACTGACCTAGTCTCTACCATGGTTGTGTATATATAGCAGCTTATATTATATAAGGTATAGACAGGAGCTTCTTCAAAGTTTGAGTGACTAGCTAGCTATCTGTTTGTAGCCTCTCTCCCACATGGTGGGAGAGGATGTGATTATCAATGGAGTTTTAAGTATGCTCTATGGGTTTTGTTCCAATGGGGTAACCCATTTGGAGCTTGATCTTACTATCCAATACTCTTGGCACTTTTCCCTCTGGGCAATCTCAATCCTTTGGCATTGTCACTCCCCAGCTGTTACTTCTCTCATCTCATGCAGAGTTTGATGCGTGTTCTTTCCTCTTGGTTTTTCTGACTCTATCATTGTATGTATGAAATAATTTTTATGTTTATTTTTTGCTAAATTCTAAGTTATATATATAGTTTGTATTCTGTATTTTAGTTATATACATGCTCTGTTTTAATCATTCCTAAAGAATTTTTGAAGATGTAATATGCTTGCTTTTTGCATGTACTGTTTGCCAGTTTGATGAAGGTGAGTTGTCATTAATAAACAAACTTGCAAACTTTTTCTTCTTTACTTTTGTTTATTGGGTTTGTGACGTTGTGTTATTGGTTTGGTACTTATCACATACAATTCGCGCATTATGTCCCCAAAAAAAAAAATGATGCATACCAGTCCACCTCTAATTCTACACATGGCACACGTTTCTAGTTCCAGTAGTTATGACAGTCCAAGTCAGGCTGTGCATACCTCGATTAATTAAATATAGACTACAAGCACACTGTAATTAGGAATCCATAAAAATAAATAAATCTCTTATATATAGTTTGGCTAATAATTTTTAGAGAACAAATTCAAGGGCTGATCAATTAAGTTACGCTTAATAGGTAAAAGAGTACGAGAGCTCAATCAATACTAATGAAAGTCTCTGGGAAAAAAAAATCAATAGCTGTAAATAAGATGATATGTCACGGCTTTTTATTTAAATATTGGTAAGAAATAAATTAAAAAACAAAACTCATCGCAGCCCTGATCATCGATCATCGTGATTATGAGTGATCTTTTTATTAATCCGGATTAATTAGTATACCAGGTTACGATAACATACGGGCAGGTATGGAGGGCCCCACCCAACCCCCGCCCGTTGGTCGCTGATCAACTGAGGAGCCCTGCCTGCCACTGCCCCAGCCTTCTGTTAGACGGAAAAAACTCTGGTACTCTGGGAATACAAGAGTTTTTTTTCTATTAGACATGGTAGATTTTTTATTCCATTTGGGTTTATAATTAGACCTGATAATATGAAATGGATTTGTGCCGTATTATATTAAATTTTTTTCATTTAAATATGATTTATTAAGATAATGGGTAGAAAAATTTAAATTCAAATTTATTCATAAAATTAATGGATCATTCGTTAATAATTTTTTAATATAAAAAAATTAAAATTATTAATTTTATTTTTAATCTAAAATAATAATAAGATTTAATATAAAAAATTATTAAAAAATAAAAATTAAATATTCAAATATAAATGTCTCAAAATAAATAGTTAAAAAAATATATAGAAATGTTTTTTTTAACCATAAATATAAATATCTCGAAATAAATAGTTCAAAACATATATATAGAAATGTTTTTTTAACCATAATTATCTAATAAAATATTTTAATAATTCAACAACAATAATAAAATATTATATAAATATTTTTTAAATCCACTAATATGAACTCTTTTAATTCATGAAATACACCTATAAAAAAAATAGCTATATATTATATATTGGTGTATAAGAGATTTTATGTGTAAATTAAAGTTACCTTTAATTTCTAATTATCAATATAAATGGTATTAGAACATTCTCCTAATTTATTTTCATCTAACATTCAATTTGAAAATATCTTCGTATATTTCATCCAAATTGAACTTCTTTATTTATAGGAAATTATAAATTTTTAAAAATAAAAATATTATAATACCCTTACTTAACAAGTGATAATGGATTTCACATGTTTTAAACTGTTAACGTAATGGGTTCTTAGACCTGTTGTGAACTTGACTATTAGATAAATTCAAATACTATTTAATCGTGTGAGTTCATATTGTGTTAATGAGTCGTTTAAAATTATACGAGATTTATTTTTAACAAATCAATTTTAGGTTAACGAATTTAAACGGATAAGATCTATTATAACTCATTTGATTTTATCCATTTAATAAGGATATTTAGTAATTTTTTTAATATATTACACATCATTAGCTCTTTATTATTGAGATTATTATTTATTGAATTGTTTATTTTGTATCATTTATATTGTATTTAATATATATATATATATAACAAGTATATTTAATTTTTTTATAATAAATATTACTATTATCTTAGGATAATAAAATATAAAATGAGTGAAATGAATATAACGGTGAATTAACATATTAATTAATTTATATTTGATAAAAAAAAATTAAAATGTTAACAAATTAAATAATGAATTATCTATCAATTTAGCGAATAAATTTTAATATAATATTTTTAATCTGTTAACTTAAATGATCATATTTAAATAAAAAATAAATTAACATGAATATAATATGAATATATTTCAATACAGGCATTATCAGATCGTGTCATCTCAATATGATAGGTTGCTAGATCTATAAAGTATCGGATACCCATAAATACCTCATACTAAATTACTCCTGTATCGGGTACGCATACCCTCCCCATACTTAATTACTCCTTTTTATTTTTATTTTTCTAAAACGTGGTGGGTATGAAATACCCGATTCACCCACTCTGAATTAAGTATGATACTTGCATCAGTTACTACCTTTCAAGGACTGAAATTCTTTAAAATAAAAAATAAAAAAAAATTAAATGACTAAAGAGACTAATAGCGCTAATATTCCTATACTATTATAGAGCTTGGGTTTGATTATTATTAATAAATAATAATTTCACTAAGGTAAGCTCCTATTATTATGCATATTCAAGTTAATAGAGGACACACATCTTATAAAATTCGATAAACTAAACAATAATATTTATTATATGTTTTAGTAAGATTTTACTCAGCCTCAAATTGTTGATCTTCGCTGTGTGTTATTATGAATCTATAGAGAAGAAGATCGTGAAACAAACTCTGACTAGTACTAATGTATTACCGATTAAATAATCTTCGATGATCAAATCAATATTTAAATTGTATTTTTTAGAGATAACTTAAATAGTAGAGTTTGCATGCTTTTATGTCTTAGAAGTATTTGATATATATATATATATATATATATATATATATATATATATATATAAAAGGAGTGTGGCATCCCAAAATTGTATTTTTTTAGAGAGAACATAAATACTAGAGTTATGCATGCTTTATTTCTTAAAAGTCTTTGATATATATGTGTGTATATATATATAAGGAGGGTGGCATCCCATAGCGTGAGGGAGACTTGACCTCTAAATCTAGTCATAAGTAGCTACTAGCAAGTTTTCAAATTGATCCCATCAAATTTTAAGAATCAATTTGATAGCATTAATGAAGATCACATTTTCCTTATTTGGCTATACCCTTTTCAGGTTATATCCCAACTAAATTTAGAAAGTTCGACTTATTATTATTATTATTATTATTATTGAAAAATAAACACCTTGGATAGAGCCAAATCTATTGGAGTTGAATTATTTATTTTTCTCTACCGGGTCAAATCATTAGGCATGTAAGCCCAGTTCAGTATGAATTTATTCCACAAATTATTAACTTTAATTTTTTAAATTAATTTCTTACATTTTTTTCAAAACAATTCTAAATTTAACAAATTTTGTTAATGTAGACAGATTAATTTCTTCATATTTTAACAAACATATTTGGCATTAAACATATAATTTATAGCCAAAGAAAAATAAATTTTTTTAAAAAATTTTATTATGGTATTTATTTTAGTTTTTTTTTTCAGGAGTATTTATTTAATGTTGAATAAGGTAAATATTAATACTAAATGCTAAGTTATGTAACGATATTTGATTTTCACTCATTGCGAGTAGGGAGAAAAAAAAAATACAAACTAAACGTATACAATTGAAAATAAACTAAAATATAGGGACCGATAAATAAATATCCTAAGGAAGGATCACAAATCATAAGCGTGAGGCCTAACCATAGGCAAATAGGTGGGCTCTGTTTCTCTCTGTCTCTGCGTCTCTTCGTTAAGCCTGGTTTTTTTTTTCGCCTGTTAGCCTTCTTCGTATAAAGCCCGGCGTCTCCTCAATCCTCCAAAGTCACAAACCCTAACCATTCTTTTCTTTGTTTCTGTTTGTTTCTTGAGAAAAAGAAGGATTGGATTGAATTCGCATCCGAATGATTGGAAAATATATTTTCTTGGATTTTTTTTAATCGATTTGAGGGTTATATGGCAAACGGAAAAGATTCAGATGAGATTTTTATATGTTCACAGGTTCGTACGGGTCTCAAGCGTGAGTATGCCTTTGCTTCGCAGGCATACGGGTCTCAGGCGCAGATGTATGGGTCTCTTGGTCGGACCCGGGCGAGGAAGGCGCAGAATCAGCCAATGGGTAGTCCGACCGGAAAGAGGTTGAAGGTGTCTTCTCCGGTGGAGACGAAGAGGGAGGCGGAGAGGGATTCAGAACAGAGCAATGGTGAGGTGGGTGAGGAAGAGAAAGCCAAGGCTGTGGAAGAAGATTTCGGGGACTCCACGAGTGAAGAGGAAGCGAAGAGCGGTGTGGTGGATGCCGCTAGCGACGACGAGCCTAAGTATTACCCTTGTGATGGGGAGGTAGTAGGCGAGAGAGTTTTCGAAGAGGAGTTGAAGAGCAGCGTGGAGGCAAAGGGTGATAATATGGTGGAATCGGTGATTCAGGAAGAGTTGAAGGATGACATGGTCGAACCTGTGAACGGAGAGAAGTCCAAGGAGGAGCGAACAATGAAGAGTGATTCTGAAAAACCTTCGGTGGAAGAAGCCCATTCAGTGCCGCTAATTGGTGAAGATATAAAGGTAGAAGTAGAAGGCGTGGTAGTTGAGAATCCATCAAGGAGGCTTACAAGGTCGGCATTGAAGCAAAAGCCAGAGACAGTGAAGAAATCAATAGTAAAAGAGAAGAACTCGGATGTGCTTCGTCCATTAGTCACTACGCCAGTGAAAGTTGATAGAAAAACCCCCAGTTCATCGAAGAAGTTCCCTTCAAATTTGAAAGATCTTCTTGAGACGGGTCTTCTCGAGGGTCAGCCCGTGACGTACATAAGAGGCAAGAAGGTATTGTTTTTCATTTCCTTATTTTTATTTTCCTCATTGTATGTATGTGATTGGTCCGACGTTGAACTTTTACTACGTGACCTTTTCCGTTGCAGGTGAAAGAATCTGGAGACTCAGGACTTCGAGGTGTAATTAGAGGCTGTGGTGTAGAGTGTCATTGCGTTGCTTGTAAAGGATCGAAGGCAAGTCTTGTGTAACGCCTGTACATTCATTTTTATGGGTCTTATATCTATATGTTTATCATTTCAACCAACTAGTGCTTTGTTTTTCTCTAAATTGATTAGGTTGTTAAGCTGACTGAATTTGAAATTCACGCGGGAAGCTTAAATAAAAATCCAGGGTTACATATATACCTCGAAAATGGTAACACCCTCCGTGATTTTATGATTGGATGCCGAAATTCTACGCTGGTCGCTCGGAAAGAAGCTGTGCGAAGTTCCGTTGGTGGTTCTTCTCGCAGGAAATCTACGGTCTGCCCCAAATGCAAAGGTTGCTTTCTGCCTCCTCTTTGTTTACTTTTGACATATTGCAATGTTTATGTCTTAATGTTTTGCAAACTACTGACGGTTGATATTTTATATTAGAAGGATCTGTTCGTGAAGCTGGCACTGGGAAGGACGCAATGCTACTATGTAATTCATGCATTGAGTTGAAAGAATCTCATGCTAAACCTGTTGAAACTGCTAACAACGCTGAGGAGTAAGTTTTCTTTTGTGTGCTATTGTGGTTGCATGTTGTGTGTTATTTACTGGAAAAATTGCTGGGTAGACATTTCATAATATGTGTGATATGGGTGTGTGTTAGTTTATATGTTGTAGCTGAATAAATTTATGAGAAAGCAAACAGACTAGCAATTAACTCGTTTTTGTGTATATCTTGGTATAATGACTGCGAAGATGTGTGACATGTGCATATTGTGTTTAATATATGAGATTTTCTTTTTCTTGTATTATTGTTATTATCATTTAAATTTAAGCTTAGTAATGTTTCCGTTCAATATATTTCAGGTTACCAAAATCAGTTACTGTTTCAAAGTTGTCCAACGGTCTGTTAAAGGGTAGCTCATCAGAAAGTAAGAGTCATGGACGAGTAACCAGAAAGTATTATCTCTCTTTCTCTCTTTTGTGAACTTTTCTATGGTGTAATTGGCATTCACATTTGTGACTTTTGATGTTTCAATAATGCGCTCTTCTGAACTCTAAAATTTGCCGCTTTTCTGATGTAAAGGGATCTTAGGATGCATAAGTCAGTATTCGAGGAGGATGTGTTGCCGGATGGAACTGAAGTTGCTTATTATGATCATGGAAAGGTTGCAATAAATCAGATCTAGTTTTTATGCATTTTAAATAAAACTTGTTTTCTGAGTAGCATATCCTGTTGGCAGAAATTGTTGGTTGGTTATAAAAAGGGAAATGGAATCATTTGTAGTTGCTGCAGTTCTGAGGTACTTTTACTGTCTACTGGGATTTAGACCTCCTTACTATATCACCAAATATTTGATTTTCTTGCATTTAATGTGCAGGTCAGCCCCTCACTATTTGAAGCTCATGCTGATCGAGCCTCACGACGTAAGCCGTGAGTGTTTTTGTTCTTTTCTTTTTTCTGTGTTAATTAGATTAAAGATGTGATTTATGACTCGCATCCTGAAATAATAAGTGAAAGGCTAATGGTGTTCTTTTCTGCTATAGAAGGCATGATTGAGGTGAAAGACCTCCATAGGATTGCCCACCCATTTTTTGGCCGGGAAAATTCTGGATTTGATGATAGGATATTATGAATCTGTATCAAACATTGCTCCTTCTATTATTATTTTTTTCTCTTGACTTGGTGTAGTTTTGGATGGCAGTTACCTACACATATACACATCTAATGGGGTGTCCCTCCATGAATTGTCCTTGTCTCTATCAAGGACTCGAAAGTTTCCTACCAAAAAAAATGATGATCTCTGCACGGTCTGTCATGTTGGAGGAGATCTTTTGTGCTGTGATACATGTCCAAGGGCTTTTCATCCAGGTGAGTTTCATCTTACTTTGAATTTGTAAATGCATTTTAGTGCTTCATGGATGTAAATGTTCAATTTCCTGAAGCTGTGATCTTGGAGACTGTTTAGTGATCAAGTTGAAGATTTTGTTAGTTAAGTTGTAGTATACTCTGAAAATTATGGTTACTTTAACTTGTGAACTTTTTGTTGCTGAAAGCATCTCCCTTTATTCTTAAACTTGGGAGGTCTACCCAAATTGAAGTGTATAGAAGTGCCAGGTGCTTTAGTTGGCAGTAATTGCAGCTTTTTGGGAAAAAGAAAAAGAAGCCCATAAGTATATGACCAATTATAGCGGATAGAAAGACTTAATGTTGTTTATGGTATGAAATGGAATAATGTTGCAGCATAATGTCTTTAGAATTGGATTTTGAGACATGCAAATACTATTTTGCCACCAATTGACATTTGTCTTTTTTTGTTTGGGTTTCCGTTTTTGTGCTTTCCTGTGCATTTTGTTTGTCTCTATTATTTTCTGTTTCTTTTTTTCCCTTTTTCTTTGTTTTTTTTCCCTTTACTTCTTAGAAGTATCCCTTTCCCCATCTGCCCTTAACTATTTATAAGTACTATGTCACTGGAATAGGTATCATATATGTTCAATCAGACCTCATTAGTATTACAGGTCATATATGTATTCGTTTATGCATCCACATTTTACTTTTTTATAAACATTCCAGGTGCTTGACTGATATCAGATAGGGACTTTGGTTGTCATAAATGTATTTAGTTTCTGCATCTGGATAGTGGTCATATTCACGATGGGGTATCATACTGATATGCCCTGAAACAGGCCCTTGTTTGTCTTATTTGAATTTTACAATGCCATTTTGACCTCATCAGTAAGTACACCACATGTGGTAAATGTATTAGTTTATGCATCTGAAATATTGGTTGACATAATGGGAGATCTAACAGATATGCTGTAGGAAAGGACTCTTGTTTCTGGATACATATAGGACTCTGTTCCTGGATACATATAGGACTCTGTTCCTGGATTTCACCTTTTTTAAGGTTTTCTTTTATTGTTTTGTCCATTAACACAGTATAATTGTCCTTAAAAAAAAAATTTGTTTTTCTTTTAGTTCTTTAATTTGAATTTTGGTTCTTATCTTTCGTGTTGTTGAAGTTTTCTTGTGTGATTTCTTGTTTATGCTGCTTTTGCTTCAGTCCCTCTTTATATATACTAGTCTTGTGCTGATGTTACAATAATATGTTGTGGATACATGGCTTCAACTGAGCTCGAGGTGCATCTGTGCTTTATGCATTGACTACAACTAAATTCCTTTTGGAGAATTTAAGAGCTTTTATTTGGGCTATTATTGAAAAAGAAAGTGGAAGGCTTAGTTTTGATTCGGGTTAGATAAAGAAAAGAAAAGATGACTGAAATGGCATGTTAGAGACCCAATGTTTCTTCAGTTTCTCTACTGTGTATTTTCATGTGCATGCAAAGCAATGTATTAGCTCCCTCAGAATTCTGTTATGATATTCTTATGTGTTCGTGTACACAAGAGTGTGTGTTTGTTGGGGGTGGGGGTTAGTTCTGTTATGGTATGTTGTGATTTGTGTATTGCTGTATCTTACTCCAGATTATTTTGTTTATGCCCATTTTCCCCCTCTTATCAATTGATATTTTTAATAATTTGTTGCATCTAATATGTTTGTGCCATTAAATTTGAGTTACATTTCTGATGAGTGCTATTAGAGTACATGCAAACTTTTGACATTTTTAAATTGACCTCTGTAAATAATTCAGAATACTAACTTGCAGTGAGCCGCATGAATAACTTGATGCTTGTTTCGGTTTTGTTCAATTGCAGTGTGTCTTAAATTACCAACTGTACCTACTGGCTCTTGGTACTGCAAAAATTGCCAGAATCTGTTTGAAAAAGAAAAATTTGTGGAGCGTAATGCAAATGCTGTAGCAGCTGGAAGAGTCCCAGGAATTGATTCCATAGAACAGATAACCAACCGTCGCATTCACATTATCAATACTGAAGAGATTGATTTTGGTGGATGTGCGCTCTGCAGGTGTTTCCCTGTTCTTACTTTCAAAGAAGAGCAAAATATTTTATGCTTTGCATGTAAAGCTAAAATTTCAGCTAGATTACCATTGAATGTATTTTTGGTTGTCGTGCTTATTTTTTCCCCATTGAAACTTAATGCTACCGTTAAACATAAAACTTTGGTTATGTTTTTGGGAGACAAACTAGTTTTTGTCCTGATTTTGTTGTGTGGATTTGTTTTTTTATTGAATGGAGTATATGGATGATCTTCTTTTATAGTACTTCTTAATATATTTTTATGTTTACATCTGCAGTGGTCATGATTTCAACAAATCTGGTTTTGGTCCTGAGACTGTTCTTTACTGTGATCAGGTATTCTGTTGATCTCAAATCATTTCTTATGTT
Source organism: Rhamnella rubrinervis (assembly GCA_007844105.2). NCBI lineage: Eukaryota > Viridiplantae > Streptophyta > Magnoliopsida > Rosales > Rhamnaceae > Rhamnella > Rhamnella rubrinervis. The sequence continues at coordinate 16,718,144 of CM017578.2, forward strand.
GACTGTGAAGTTTAGCTTTTGAAGCGCTTTGCATATATAAACTGTATTTATTAACCATTATATATATATATATATATATATATTTTTTTCCTAAATACTCCCCAGTGTGAGAGGGAGTTTCATGTAGGGTGTTTGAAGGATCATCAAATCCAAGATCTGAAGGTGCCCCCCAGTTTGCTTTGTTCTATTTGTTGGTCCTTATTACTGTCAAATTCATGTTTCTATATGTACACGTCTAAAATTCTTTTCGACCAGGAAGTGCCGAAGGGGATGTGGTTCTGCACCTCTGATTGCCACAGGATTAATTCAGCTTTGCAGAAATTGGTAATCTATGGAGAACAGGAGCTTCCAGATTCTCTTCTGAGTTCCATCAGGAAGAAGCATACTAAGGATGGTGCAGAGGATAAGGGTAGTGTTGTTGTAAAATGGAGGGTACTTGATGGGAAGTTGTCTTCTGATGATGATATTGTGCTTTTGCGGTCCAAAATTCTTTCCATCTTCAATGTGAGTTGCCATTGATTGATGCATTAAGATATATTTTTTTATCTTCTCTCTCTCTCTCTCTCTCTCTTTCTCTCTCTCATGTTATATGGATCACTAGAAGTCTAGAACAATGATAAACCAACTGGCACCAATATCTGAAAGAAGTCAATCTGTTTCTGTCTTGGTGTTATTTTGAGTTTTTTGTTAATGATCTCAACTTACCTTGATGCGCCATGCTTCCATACCTTTCTTGTGTAGTGCTGTTGCCTAATGATGCTGTTATGATGAGTATTGGTCATGACTTTGAATTGATGGTTTTTAGTGCAGATTGCTTACTGGTTTTTAATTTCATTTTGATTGTAGGATTCTTTTGCTCCTATAGTTGATTCTGATACACAAAGTGACATTATAACATCAATGCTTAATGGGTGAGCAATTATATCCTCTAATCCCAAATTCATTTTTGTTGACTACTAACTTGTTTGGTTGTTTTTGTTATTAGTAATGAGTATTCAATTTCAATTCACTTTGAATAATTTTATTAACTTTTTCCTTAGGAGCAATGTGAAGGGCCAAAGCCATGATTTTAGTCGGATGTACTGTGCAATACTAACAGTCAAGTAAGAATGATATCTGAATTTGTTTACAGAATGGTGTTTTGCAGATAATATTTGAATTTTGACGATATATTTGCTTATAATGCAGCGGATCTGTTGTCTCAGCTGGAATGTTTCGTATATATGGGTCAGAAGTGGCAGAGCTTCCTTTAGTGGCAACAAGTGCTCAATGCCAAGGACAGGTTATTTTGATCTACCTTGGGATTTAATCACTTCTTTCTTTGACGTTTCTTGTAATTTATGAAATCAATGAGATCTCGGATACGGACAATTTTCTGAGATAAAGAAGTTATTGGCTTGTAGGGTTACTTCCAGACCTTATTTGCATGTATTGAGAGATTTCTTGCCTTCTTGAATGTGAAAAATCTTGTGCTACCAGCTGCGGATGAGGCAGAATCAATATGGACGAAGAAATTTGGTTTCGCTAAGTTAGCACAAGATCAGGTGTGTTAGTGCGGACCCCATATCTTATTTCGATTCCTAATCCATACAAGTTTGTTTATCTATGTTTCTTCCATTGCAGATAAACAAGTACAGGAGACATTATCAAGTAATGATCTTTCAAGGGACGTCAATGCTGTGGAAATCAGTCCCGAAGTGTCGAATTATTAGTACATAAAACATAGCTGCGTTTTTTATGTGTCATATATTCATTGCTTTTGCCTTTTGGAAATAGGGAAGTGAATATTTTGCAGTCTTTTCCTTTAGAATGTAGAGGGTCCTGTTCTTTTTTGATGCAGCAGGAAAGAAGCTGTCGAATTTCTCGGTTCGTTGAAGTTAGAGAAGGAAGATGTATATACAGTATCTGATGGATGAAAATATGGAGTAGGAGCAGCAGGTAGTTTGAGGGCCTTGCAAAATTTTGTAATTGGTAGAGCTTAGACAGGTCATAATGGGTAAATGGAAAACATGGGTATATTGTATGCTATTCTTTATCCTTTTTCCTTCCTTGTGAATGGTTTCTCAGTTTTTTGTTGACCATGCAACATAGAAACATGGAGTACTTGTGGTTAAAATGGAAAGTTGGGAAATGATGTGCGAGTGATTTTTTTGCTTTTTTTTCCTGAAGTTTCATATTATTGGTTGGTATTTGGTGTTTGTTGCTTTCAGAAAGATTGAAAATCAGGAAAATTCATGTTATGGGTTTGGAAATATAAGTGCATTTAGAAATAAAAAAAAATTTTTGGAAAATGTAATTTTTAATTTTAGTTTGTGTTATTTGGTTGTGGTGAATTTCTCTTCTACATTGTGTTTGATTCAACATTGTTTTTCAAAGCCTGACTTCAGTTTTATTGTTTCATATAAAAGAAAAAAAAAGTTTTTTTTTTTTATTTTTTATTTTCCAAGGAAATAGGGCAGGCATAATATTTTAAATATTAGTTTTATCGTTTCAAATAAAAGAAAAGAATGTTTTTTTTTTCCCTAAGGAAATGGGGTAGACATAATATTTTAAATATTTGCTTGGCATTCAAACATAAATATATTATACATTTGATTGTTTAAAATTTGATTAGAGTAAGACGAAAACAAATGTCTGAATTCGTAATTATGTTACGCTTAAACGTTAAAAGGCTATTTATTTCTAATTCTTAGTTTTGAATTTTAGACTTGAGTTTTGTTATTAAAGTGTTAAATATGAAAGTGTTTTTTTTTTTTTTTGACATTTTTGAAAATGCAAAATAACATTATGTATTGCTTACCGAAACTAAAAATTATATAAAAATATATGTAACATATGAACGTTGTAAAAATTCAGATAGGAGCGGGAAATTTCGAATTTTGAAATTCAAACGACGAATCAGCTGGGGAAGCGAAGCCAGCGGCCTAAAATACAGAAACAGAAAAAAATAAAAATTAATTAATTGAAGAAGAAAAATTGTTTAGGAGCATATTTAAAAATGAAAAAGGAAAAGCGTATTTTACATTTTGGCCCCTCCACAACTTTCCTTTTATGCCTTTTACCCTCCTTCTTAAATACATCCCTCTCGCCTTTTTCATTTCTACTGCGCTCTCTCTCCGTCTCTTTCTCTCGTTGTGGTTCTACTTCTCTAGCTAATCAGGTGCGCATTCTCTTCTGTAACTTATTCGCCGAGTTTTTTGAATTTAATTGTTTATTTTCTGCTTGATTTTCGTTTCTTTCTTCGAAGATCAAACCCACAGAGATTACCAAACCCTATTTTCAATTTCGCCTTTTTCATTTTCTTTTTTTTTTTTCTGTAGAAGGAAGTTGCGTTTGCGTGAGCAATAATGGGTCAGATCCAGTATTCTGAGAAGTACTTCGATGATATCTACGAGTACAGGTTCACTCCCTCTCCATCTTATTCTTCCTTCCAATTTCTTCATTATTATTCTTTCCGATCTTTTATTTTTTTTTATTGTTTTTTCTCACATTTTTTTTATTTGCTTCTGTTAATCGGTGTGTACAGGCATGTTGTTCTTCCTCCAGAAGTGGCCAAACTGCTCCCGAAGAATCGGCTTCTGTCTGAAGTAAGTAGTTTACGCTTTTTTTTTCCCCTGTATTTCTTAAATTAAAAAAAAACCAAATAGTTCAATTTCGCTTTGCTTTTGTGTGATTGGGCCTCGTTCTGCTCCGATTAGAGAAAATGCTAAAGAATAGCGATTTGATCGTTTTGATTATTTGTTTTCAAGGTCAATTTAGCCATCTAGGTACTATTTTGGTTTTGGAAGTATTACTGGAATTGATTCCTTTGATTGGTTGATGAAATAGATTGGAATACGGAATATGAATCTGATAGCTTTTGGGTTTTCTTTTACATAAAGATTAAACGCAGTTGTTACAGAGTTTTGTTTTCTCTCTTTCTCTCTCTCTACTCAGGTATATGATTTTAATGCTTGGTTTTATGTATGGGTGTATGGGTGTGACAATCAATGTCATTTAATTTTCACTTTAAAATTCTAAAACAATAGTGGTAGAGTCCCAACCTTCTGTTACCTAATCTTGGATAGAAAGTGATTTGGCTTAGTCCTATTATTTGGAAAGAAATGTATGTATGCGCATATTATTGGGACCCAAAAATAATAACACTATAAAGTATTGACGCTAAGGATGGTGTTCAAAGTTTGACAAGGCCAAAAAAGTTTCATAAAATAGTTACTATTTTTTTGTTTTAGTCGGTGTGCGGTGGACCTGATCGACAAAAGGTTATTGGTTAAATCCAAACACCATCTCAAAGCTTTTTCGACTTTTAATTTTGAAAGTGGTTTTTGATTTTTAAACTATTTTTAAAACAGTTGCTGTTTTTTTGTGTTAGTCGGTGTGCGATGGACCTGATCGACAAAAGGTTATTGGTTAAGGCCAAACATCATATCAAAGCTTTTTCTACTTTTAATTTTGAAAGTGGTTTTTGAATTTTAAACTATTCTTAAGCAACTTTTTTATATTTTCAAAAATCATGGTTCTTTGGACTTGTATTTGGAATGCAAAAGAGAATCAATGGGATGCTTTAATATTACTGCTATATTTTTATTTGGGTAATAATGAATTTCAGTTGTTAGAAAACAGACAATTATTTGAGTTTAGGTTTCATTCTTTTAGACTTTATTGCTTTTATAGGGAAATTGCAAACCATGATACTTAGAAAAATTAAAAGCATGGTTTTGTTTTTGGTCTTTATAACATAATAAAGCATTGAACATTCATTTTTAATACGTGTGTTTGTATCTTAATAATATGTCTTTCCTTCTATTTGGGTCTTTTGTTTTCAGAATGAATGGCGTGCTATTGGGGTTCAGCAGAGCCGTGGGTGGGTGCACTATGCAATTCATCGCCCGGAGCCACATATTATGCTCTTTAGGAGGCCTCTCAACTATCAGCAGCAGCAAGAGAACCAAGCTCAGCAGCAGACCATGGTCGCCGCTAAGTGATCATTTTGTTAATTTTTAACATTTCGGTGCCTGGAAATGAACTACTTTTACAAATCAAGGTTTATGTTTAAGGTTAAATGTTTGGATCTTGGAAACTGTGCTATTAATTCTCTTATTTGGAGAATTTCCATGGTAATTTGTATTGCTTTGTATACTTTGGTTTTCATGGTGTAATGTCAATTTAGTACTAATATATATATATATATATATTATATATGTATTATGGCTTCCTACTTATTAACTGCCTAGATTTTATAAGTTTTATAAAGTACTACATTTCTATACAACTTTTTATGACAGGAAGCGCCATAAATCACAATTTAATATCTATACAACAGTTGAAATATAAAACACAATTTAAGATTTATAAAAAAAGTTTTCAAGTATTATTTTGAAAAGAAAAAAAAAATAAAGTAGACCAAACAACATTTCATTTTAAAAATAATTTATTAAAAAGAAGGATGAGTGTATTTCCCCGTACATTGTCTTCTTTTCTATTTTTCTTTTTTATTTTCTTTTTGCTTTAATATCATAAACCTTATCTTCTTTTTGTTCTTTCTTTTCTTTAGGACTTCATACTATTGTTATGAGTATTTTTTTTAAAAAAATTAAAAAATTATTTTCGTTTTATCAAAATGTAATTCCATTTTTGTATAAAGTAAGTTATTTTCAAATTTCCATCCATTTATGGATTAATTTTGTCAAACAACGAAAAGAAAAAGAACATTGAATACCTTTAATAACATTATCAACATCATAATTCATTACCATTAACCTCCATGAACATTTGGTTCTCTAATCTGCATCACAAATTCATGATCATTTTTGGCTCAAAAAAAATTACCCAGTCGTCCTAGAAGGAAAATGAGCGTCTACAATCAACTCCATCAACTCCTTCACCAACTCCGCTCTCCAAGCCATAACCTTTGCTTCTTCCAATTTCAGTAACATCCATTTCTCATTCAGACCCTTCAATGTCTTCTCCTCCAAACCCATCAACCCTTTCTTCCACACCACATTACCCTCCAAGTACCCACCACAGCAGACCTCTACTTCCTTCTTCAGAACCGGAAACTCCTCCAGACCAACCTCTTCTCCACCACCTCCACTTTCCGACGACTTCACTTCCTTCCCCTTGCTCTCGCTCCGTGCAGAGGAAGAAGAAGAGGTTGTCTTGCCCCAGATCTTGCGTGCGATCTTGTAGACTTGGCGATCGTGATGGGTTTTAATCAGCGACTTGGTCCGGGCTTGCTTGTGGTACTTGAGCCTCAGGCGACGGAGCTTGTCGATGATCTGGGTGTGGCTGAATCTGAGGCCTAAGGACCTTTCGATGCGGTCCAAGTTTGGGGAATTGATAGGGGACGAAGAAGGAGGTGATGATTTGGTGACTTTATAGAAGATTTTGAGGAGGTGGGTTTCGTCTTCTTCGGTGAATAGCCGTTGGGGTCGGATTTTCTGGCCGCCGGAAAATTGCTCCGGTGGTGGAGATCTCGAGGTAGAGGGTGAAGGATTGTTGGGTTTGGAGGAGGAAGAGGAACGAAGCTTCATGGGCGTTGACGTGGTGGTTCTGAAATTTCGGAGAGCTTTTTGGAATCTTCTTAACAGTGGGTTGGTTTCTAGCTTTTTTGTTTTTGAAAATGGAGGTTGAGCTCCAAGAATAAGACCAATAAACTGAAATTTGGTGCATACAAAATGGTGAACCAGTAGTACACTGCTGCTTCCATATGGAATTTTTAACTACTTAATTAATAATAATGCACACCTTGGGAAACTGTTCTAACCAATTTTTGAGATAACTGTTTTAATTACTCCATTTCTATGGTTTCAAACCCATTTTAGTCTGCGCCTGGGTGGGGGTGTGTTATAAGATAAGGAAGCTTATTGAACCTTCGTATTCGTCTGTGTTGCAATTTGAATTTTAGCAAGTCCCTGTTAAGGTTTTAGGTATATTCAGTCATGTTAAATATCAAATAGAGGAGAAATTATTAGGAAATTAGATTAACTGCTTTAAACTCTTATAAAATTGTAAAACTGAAGCAGCAACAAATGTTCTATTCCTAATAAAATTGAATTGTAAAATTAGAGCAGTAATAAAGTTATATTCCCTAACAGAATTTTAAGTTAATAATTTTCAAATTGAAATCTTTTTTTAATTAAAAAAAAAAACTCATTTTAGTCTCATTTACAATTTCTTATATTCATTTTTTTCTACCTCAGTTTGAGTTCATTCATGTAGCATTATTATTAGAGATTATCTTTATTATTAAAATTGTGTTTGGTAATTAATATCTTCCATTTTAAAAAAAAAAATTCAACCATCTTAATTTGATAACAAAAATACTACCAATCATTATTTTTCACTTTTTGCATTTCTTTTCTGGTACTCAATGTATTTTTATATTAAAATAAATTAAAAACATATATATATATATATATATATTTTTAAAAATATTTAATTTAGAAGTTTAAATTTTATTTTTTGGTCCATTGCTTACAGTGATTTGTGTGGTCCACTGTTCTTTAAAGTAAGATTTTTATATCAAGTTCTGCGGACATGAAATATATTTTCGGTTTAGTTTTGGAGGGTAGTTTTAAAACCTCAAGAATACAAAAGAGAATTTCATTATTTTATAGGAGAGAAAAAAAAAGAAAGAAAAGAAATTGACAAAATGAGAAAAATTGATATGTCTATTGTTTTAAAAATTGATTTTAAAATAATAAAATTTATAATTTATTATTAGTGTATATATAAAAGCATTACAATATCTCAGACTGAAGTACGTGGGCCGGGCTCGAAAACTCTGGTACAGCAGTTATGGCCCATAAATTTTGCATTTGGAAATGAGGTGTTTGAAAGGGCAATGAGAAGTGGGAGCGCAAAACGCAGGAGGCAATCGGTGCGAGTCAGAAGTGAGTCAAGTGCGTACCCCTTAGTTCATTCTCAAACTCAACTCGGTAAGAATCTCCTTGTCGACTTGTTTCCCACTTTGATTATGTTATGATTACTGTTTCAATCTATCTGCTTTGATTTTTAGGGTTTATTTCATTTTTGTGCAATTCCCAATTGAATGCCATAGCGTAATTGTTGATCTCTTCCAAATTTAGGGCTTATTTTTGTTTTGCTTTTAGGGATGGATGGATGGATTGTAAACAAAAATGAATAAGATATCCAAAGTAGTTGGGGTTTATGGAGTTTTCAGTGTTTGATTTGGGAATAACATGGAAATGGGATTTTTTTTTTTTTTTTTTTGTGACAAAGCCGCGTTCATTATCTCCCTACCGCCTACATCTTGCCATTACGCTTAGTTCAACGGACCCAGAAATAATGACTGACGCCACGGTGGAGAAGAATCAAACCCAAAACCTATTAGTCGAGGGAACGAGCTCCTTGCATCCCACCTAAGGCACGGGGGCTGGAAGTGGGATGTTTGTGCATTCTCAAACTATCACAATTGAGACAATACCTCATGCTTGATTGCTAAGATTTAAACTTAACCCTGGAACTTAACTTGATAGTTCATTTGCAGTATGAACTATGGCTCTGATCTTATAGGTGCTGTAAAATTGTAACATTAGCAAATATGCTTTTGTAATGTGTAAGCTGCATTCGATATTTTTTCAGTCATTGTATATTCATAATTTCATACTGTTATTGTTGGTAAGAATTTGTATCAATATGTGAATGAGACTGTTTGTTTGTCTCTTCAGGTAGACCATAATTTCGGATAGTGTTGGATGCCTCAATGTCACGCTCACGGAATGTTATTGTTGCCGCTGGTTTACTAGCTTTTGCTGGTGCAGGCTTGGCGTTTCCCTTTTACATGGCGTAAGTTGGTTGCTATGTGATCAAATAATTGGCATGTTTGTTGACAAATATGGTAGCAATCTGTGGAAATTAAAAGGGTAATGTTATTTCTATAATACAGGTCGTCAAGGACGCCGGTTATTGACCCAGCAAAGCCATTACCACCCCAGGCAACATTTCGAGGGCCTTATATAAACACTGGTTCGCGTGACGTTGGACCTGATCATCAAAGTTACCCCAAGAAGTGATTTGCTTTTCTTATGCAGTAATATAAGTTCTGGTCTGTGGAGAAAACTAAGAGAGGTGGTATGCTAGCTTACGCACATTTTACCTGAATGGAAGATCTTTTTGAAAATTGCTAATTATTCAGATGGATGGGCATGTCTGGACTGCAAAACTGAAAAGTCTACTTGATACGATCTCAATCTTATGACCACTTGCCTGAATCATTAATGGATATCGAGTTTTTTGGAACTGAGATTGACCTATGTATTAGTTTCATATGTGAAGTGTTTAACCAAGAGAATTGGGAAAAAAAGGTTTTGATGTTTCAAATTTTGATTGTAAATTACATTTTCTTCGGTTTTTTTAATAAAAAGAATACATTTGTTATGGTAATGTGAGTAAGAAGAATATGAGTATTCATTCGGCATTTGATTTGCTGAGTTCACTTTCTATTTGATTATCTTGTTTATATTCATGTGTGTCATTAGGGATTAATTGATGAGCAATGTGTTATCCGGCCAAATTGATCATCGGTTCTGACTCCGGAGGACCATACAGTTTGTGGCTTTGTGCCGCATCCGGCACTTATGGACTAGATACCATCTATATTTTATCATCTAGTTGCTATGAATCAAGACTGCCATGTCAAAGCTGCTTTGTGAAATCTGGTGGGCGATTCATATCACTCAAAAAATGGGATACTTAGAAGCTGGAATTGCAAGCAGTCAGTTTCTGGTGGGTTTGGTGGTTGAAAACTTTAAAAAGAAGACTTAGAAAATTACTCTATAAACGAGCTCATTTGTGAACTTTGGACTGTCTTTGAGGTTCCTAAGCAGGGGTGGGAAAAAGCTCAATGAATCAGGCCTCTGTATCCTATTCGTGTACTCTAAGAATTTTCACTTTAAACGACCGCAGTGTAGAAAAAGTGGCTCACGTAAGATTTTCTCTCCAGAATTAATGCAAAACAACTCTGATTTCTCTTCTATTACCAAAAAAAAAAAAAAAAACTCTGATTTCTCTTCCTCCTAAAGGAGCTCAAAATCCTTCAATTCTTAGAATTTTGACGCCTATTTTGTAGTGTTTCTGCGATGATTAACAAAATCTGTTGTACTTATCCATAAAGTTGGGACTTCACCGTCAAAATTAAACTAAAACCCACAAAATTTCACCAACGCTAAGCTCAATGCAAGCAGTATATGATGCTCAGGAAAGCCAACAAATGAGAGAGGCCAAGCCGAAGACGCAACGGCTAAATTTGAGCTTCATGGTTTCAAACTGGTACCCACTACGACTATTGGCCTCGTGTGTGTGTCAAATACGTGTTTAAACACGTCCTTGTCCTGAACTGAAATCACAGTCCTCCATTTTTGTGGACGTGAATTTTTCTCCAAACTACCAAATTTCTCAACCAGGACCCGCATGTGACTGGAACCAAACCACCAAACACCATCAAAATCTTCGCCAATGTATTTCTTGCCAACACGAAAACAGTTTAAGTGGGTCTGTAATTCTATGTTCTTCACTGTTTCTTTCCCTCCCGAAAAATTACAGAGGAAAAGGGTTAGAATTTTTACTGAGTTTGGGAAAAGGGTGTCCCTGTGAGACCGACTAAGAGAGAGAGAGAGTCATTTCTAACTTGTACGCAAAGTTCTCTCTGCTTCCAGAGCCTGCAACACTTTTTTACTTTCTTGATTTGAAGCTCTTTTTCTGAGAATTAACGGATTGAATTGTGAGAGACAAAATCCAATATTAATGGCGTTGTTACTTTTAACCTCTGCTTCTTCTGCAATTGTTGCAGTATCATCATCGTCATCATCTTTATCACCTAGTAGGAAACCTCTCAGGACCCTTTCTTGCCTCATTTCCAGCAATAACCAGAATCGTAAAATAACATGCAGACCGGCAAGTTTGTCTCCTCTGAGAGTCGCTGCACCTCCAACCACACCATCTACCTCAGAGCCAGAGAAGTCCATGCAAAAGGATCAGAATCAAGGTCGAGAAGGAGATGAGGAAGATGACGGAGTTGAGGATGAGGTTGGGACGAGAGCTCCTCTTCTAAGTTCTCTTGGAGAGATCACTGGTACCCTGTTTCTCTGGTTGAAGATTTGGACCCTCGTTTGCCAACCCCATTTCAGCTTTTGGGTCGAGACTTGGTTCTCTGGAATGACAAGTCCACCGGCGAATGGGTTGCTTTCGATGACAAATGCCCCCACCGGCTCGCCCCTTTATCTGTAAGCTTCTTTGCTCCCTTTTTGCTCTTCCAGTTATTGGAATTCTAAGAAATTGAAGGGAAAGAAAAAAGGGTTCTTTCGGATCAATATATAATAAACTTCCAAGATTCAGATTAATTTTGGAAATGGGTATTTAAGTTATTTGGATTTCAATGGGCTATTTGGTTTGCCAGGAAGGACGGATTGATGAAGACGGAAACTTGCAGTGTTCATACCATGGATGGTCCTTTGATCGATGTGGATCTTGTGCTAAGATCCCTCAGGCTTCACCTGAAGGTCCTGAAGCTCGTGCTATTCGATCTCCAAGAGCTTGTGCTACTCGTTTCCCCACCGTGGTCTCTCAAGGTCTGCTGTTTGTTTGGCCAGATGAAAATGGTTGGGAAAGAGCTAATGCCACCAAGCCTCCCATGTAATATTTTCATTAGTAAATCTTTGCTCTGTTTGTAGCATGTTTGTTAATGATGTTGAAAGTGACAATAGAGTGTCTAAATTATGTCTTAAATAGTAGAAGAGAATTTTTGTTTTGTTTTTTTTTTTTTTTAATATGTACAATGTACTATATAGTTGACTGTTATATGTTGAATATTTTAATGACATTATATTGTTATGGTCTTGTTAATGTTTAGGTTGCCTGATGACTTTGGTAAACCTGAATTTTCATCTGTGACAATTCAGCGTGATCTGTTCTATGGTTATGATACCCTCATGGAAAATGTCTCAGATCCTTCCCATATTGATTTTGCTCATCACAAGGTACATGCTCGACTTTAACATCTTAGTATTTTTTGCTTTAAGTAAAATATTAGTGGCTTGTAGGTGCATCACTGAAATATTCTTAAGTTAGATGCCACTGGTTAGAGCGATGATTATTAACACAAAGCTGTTCATTGGAATTTGGGAAGAAACTTTTTACTCATAGGGTTACTAGAACCTTTGACATTATCTTTGTTGCCTACACACTGTTCATAAAATGACTTACTGTCTTTATTATGGTGTCCCCGGCACCTGTTTCTTTTACAATTGATGTCTAGGCCAATGTTTAATAGTTAAGAGTATTTCTTGTTTTAGATGTAAAAGGTTAGGGAGCTGTAAGAAAAAACGGGAGCTCCACATGTACCAAATTATTGTTATATATCAGTAATCTGATTTTATTTTCTTTAAATGCTCTGAGTCAACTGTTGATTTGTATTTATTTTTATACATTGTATTTTGGACTTGACTACTTTGTGCTATGCTTTTGGCCCATTGTCTTGCAAAGTTTAAGATGCAAGCTCTTCTATGACCATAAATGCTGTTAGAAAATGAAATGTAGGAAGATATATTGGCAGATAAAGAAGGATTGCTGCAACATATTATGAATTATGAAATACAACTTTCCACGTTCTTATTGGTGAAATTACTCCACAGGTTACAGGAAGGAGAGATAGAGCCAAACCTTTGCCATTTAAATTGGAATCTAGTGGCCCTTGGGGCTTTGCAGGAGCTAATGATGGGAACCCACAGATCAGCGCTGAGTTTGTCGCACCTTGTTATTATAAGAATAAGTAATTTCATCATCACATAAGGAGTAGTAATAGAAACAATATGCATACATCTTAGATGCAAATACATTTCTCTCAGTTGTTTCTTCTTTCCAGCTTGCTTTTTGTGTTTGACATTATAATAGATTTATATCTTGGTCAAAACTCATGGGCAGTTCCATAGTTTTATTTCATAATTCTTAAGCATTGTTAATTGAGCTATCCCTAGATCATCCCATCCTGTTGCAAAGATATAGTTGAATCAAAACCACCAATGCAGGTTTCAAATATGTGAGACTTAAAACTGTTAAAAGGTTCCTCAATGAAGGAATTGATGTCAATACCACTAGTCTACATAGACACATCTAAGAGTTGGAGCTCGATAGGAGGTGTCTGGAGACATTCTCTAGTCTTTTATCTGTATTTTGTATATTCCAGTAAAACTCTAGCACTGTGCACTACTTTTTTGTTTTGAAGATCTAACGAAGTTAAATGCAACTCCAATATATTGTACCTGGTCTGACTGAATTAAATCTTTCAGAAGTTTATCCGTTACCATTTTCCCTCTAGATAGTCTTATTTGTAATGATCGTTGCTTCTAATATGCGGTGATGTTTTTGCCTTCAACTTTCAGAATAGAGATAGACATAAAACTTCCATTAGTTGGTGATCAAAAATGGGTTATCTGGATCTGTTCCTTCAATGTACCAATGGCACCTGGGAAGACGCGTTCTATTGTTTGTAGTGCTCGAAACTTCTTCCAGTTCACAATGCCAGGACCTGCTTGGTGGCAGGTAAGAACTCTTTGGTTGTTTTTCTGTGGTAATTTTGATATATCATGGATTATCTAGTCCTCATATCCTCTTTTGCGGCAAGTCAGATTTTATGTAGCATAAGCAGTAATTTGAAATCAAATTCCAAATGGACCCATAATCAAATTTCTTTATGGCCCTTTATCATGATTAGACTTCTTTGATCATTTTGCTTTTATGAAGACTGATCTGATAAATTGCACTAGGTTTTTGGATGTGAAAGGTCAAAAATTTATTGTGTAAGATTCCAAAATTAAAATCTTATAAAGGATATGATTCAAGTATTGGATACTGTAGGGAAATTTGTTGTCTAAAGTAACCTATATGGATTTGATAGAGACCTGCGGGCTTCTAAGCATCTCAGGTCAAGAAGCAAAATTTGTTGGGATGAGCTTCCTATTTAAATCTTGTGTGTGAACAAAGATTACATAATCTTGCGTTTCTTTCTCCTCGTTCCTTAATGCTAATCAGCTTGATTGTATGTTTAAGTACCATGCTCTTTTTTTTTCCTTTTCTTTTTCTCCTTCCCTGTTTGAATGTTTCTTTGTTATAGTCAACAACATGTGTTTGTGGCAGGTCGTTCCTAGATGGCATGAACATTGGACTTCAAACAAGGTGTATGACGGAGATATGATTGTCCTTCAGGGACAAGAGAAGATCTTTCTTTCAGAATCTATGGATGGCTCAACCGATGTCAATAAGCAGTATACGAAAATCACATTCACACCCACACAAGCAGATCGTTTTGTCTTGGCATTTCGAAATTGGCTGAGACGACATGGCAACAGCCAACCTGAGTGGTTCAGTAAAAGCAACCAACAGCCCTTGCCATCAACTGTCTTATCGAAACGTCAGGTATGGAATATTACACTTATGGTATTGCAATCACCTCCTGCAGAGAAAAGAACTGTAATGTATGACTCGTATTGGAAGTATCGAATCCATTATTGATTGATTGGCTTCCATTTTGTTTTGCAGATGTTAGACCGATTTGAACAGCATACCCTTAATTGTTCATCGTGTAGAGGAGCTTATACATCATTCCAGACACTACAAAAGTTTCTAATTGGTGCAACAGTTGTTTTCTGTGCAACGGCTGGGATTCCCTCAGATTTGCAGTTACGCATATTTTTGGCCGCGCTCGCACTTATTAGTGCTGGTTTGGCCTATACTTTGAACGAGCTTGTAAAGAATTTTGTGTTTGTCGACTACGTCCACGCTGAAATTGATTAGAAAGTTGTCATTCCTTAGTGTTAGATACTAGTTTTGTATCCAACAAATGTATTGCTGTGGAATTCAAACTAATACAGGCCAGAAAGTATATAGAAATTGTAAGGAATTTACTGAGAACAATGTTAAAGTATATAGAAAGTAAGCATATAGAAATTATACTTTATTTTTTGGTGTCATTTGTTCTGCCATGGAGGCCTGGATCGTTTGTGATGTGAAGGAGCTTAAATAGACAGAATTGCACATACAACTCAAAGAAGGCCAAAAGGATTTGGACTAACCTGAGCTATGAAGTTTTTAAGACATGTGGCACTTTTTGAAATTGATGCTTATGATTTCATTGATTCAGCTTTATTAGATAATTTTCAATTACCCATACTTTTAAAAAGCTAAGGTAAAGCTCAGATCAGGAGAAGATCCTCATCTATGTTTGAATTAGATTACTTATGGATGTTAATTATAATTTTTAAACTTTATTTCCTAATTGTGATGTAACATTAATTCGCTGTCCAGGGGTAAAAAGCTACTGTTTTCTAGGCAAAGACCCGGGTTCAAATTCTCCACCTTCAATATAAAAAGTAAATTGCTACTATGTAAAAAGTAAATTGCTACGTGTAAAGGGCATCAATTGGGAAATGAAGTTGGCAGGAAATTTATTTTTATGGATCCCCGGCTTTATTGAATTACAATCAACCACATGCATGCTTAATGATGATCATACATATATATACTTACATGCAGAATATATATATATATATATATATATATATGCCCATTGAAAGCAAAATCCTTTCAAAGCAGTACTAAGGTGAATTATCCACATATTTCTCACTTGGTTAACCAACCAACATATAACATTAATTCTCAAGCATATTATTATTTCTTGAAGCGTAAATATATACTTGCCTCCTATATAAAATATTAGCATCTATATTTATATATAAAGGATTTCCATTTTTCCTGTAGTAAGATCAAATACATATACATATATTTGGCAGAAAATTAAGAACAAATTAACCTATATTTACTCTTCCATCTCCATATATCTATACATACACGATAGAGAGAATGAAAACACTTTACATATATAACATTGTGTAAAAAATAAAACTAGAAGGCAGAAAGTAGTTCTGATACTCTCCAATGCTTGCAAGTGTACACTCTCTTACAATGTTAATCCTAATACAATGTAAAGTACTACTAGTCTTGGACCAAAACTCTAAAATCTACTTCTAGTACTGTAAATTAACATTCTTATTCATCCATCAAAAAAGAAAAAAGAAAAAAAGGATATTACTGTAGAAGAAAAAGATTAAAACCAAAAAAAAAAAATTAATTACATTCTAAAAACTGAGGTAATTTTTATTCAAATGATGAGACACTTTCTTAATTTTACCTACTATCCAATTGCATCTGTGATGATGATGAGGACTGGTTGTGATCGGTACAA
This sequence comes from Rhamnella rubrinervis, assembly GCA_007844105.2. Classification (NCBI taxonomy): domain Eukaryota; kingdom Viridiplantae; phylum Streptophyta; class Magnoliopsida; order Rosales; family Rhamnaceae; genus Rhamnella; species Rhamnella rubrinervis. Next base: position 16,734,402 of record CM017578.2, read on the forward strand.
GTACTAATAATCTTTCCAGGCTTATTTGTAGTAGTCACAGTCACAGCAGAAATATTATTGACAGGCACTGGTGTGTGTCCGATGAACAAAGCAACATGACCCATAAGCTTATCTTTCCTTGAAAAAGTAGTCCCACAAGAACACTGCCATTTTAGATCACCACAGTGCTTCTCATGGGTCCTCAGATCAGACAGCACAGAGAACTGCTTCCTATTGCACCTCTTGCACACATACATTTTGGGACAGTGGCTTCTCTTGTAGTGATTCTTCACACAGATCACGGACTTTAATGGTTGGAATTTTGCATGCTTTTTGTTCCACCTACACCCTTCTTGTGGGCATGAATATTTCCTTGGCAATAATAATTTCATTGAATTATTACTGTCCTCCTTACTAATACTACTATCATTCTCCATGAGTATACTATTGACATTCTTCATTGGGTTGCTTAGAGATGCACTGGTTTTGTACTCATCACCATGAGCTCTCATATGCATTCTCAAATTTGCATCCCTCTTGAAACCTTTCCCACACACTTGGCAATAGTGTGTGAATTTAGCCAATAAATCAGCAACATCCAACTCAATAATTTCATAATTATTATTCTTTGGTGATGATGATGATGAAAATCCCTGCAACGCAGAATAAGTAGAAGATTCTTTAACGGCAACATTCTTGCTAATTCCATGGCTCAAACCGATCCCATTATTGTTGTTTTCCTTGATATTACAAGTAGAACCGATAGCGGTAGTAGTAGTAGTCGGGTTGTAGTTTTGATCATCACCAAACCATTTCAGCATTTCGCCGCTGTAAAAAACACCATTTCCACCAATATTTTTGTTGGGGTGGTGAGAAACTTTGTTGAGACCGCCGAGGCGTTGGTGATGATCTTCAGTGTTGTTGTCGTTGGTGGGCGTGGCAGAAAACTGACCGAGAGACATTTGTTGGCAATTGAACATCATGGAGGATGCGGTGACGATGAGTTCTTGGATGACATTGCTCATGCTAGCAATGACTATGGAGGTTGAATCATGATGAGGTGGCTGGTGAGTTTGATCTGTGGAGAGAAGAAGACTTACCAGGGACTGAACTTGGTGAACTTTTTCTTTGAGGATTGAGAAGCTGTAAAAGAGAGAGGCTGCTGATGATTCACTACAACTTTCTGGCGCTGCAGATGATGATGAGTTTCCATGTACATGTACATGGTGATCATCATGATCTTCTGTAGTAGTATTCATCATGGAATCCCAACAAGTACTAGTACAACTAGCCCCTGAAATCATTTTTTGCTTTCCTATTTAGCTACCTAACTTAAAACCTTTGATTTCTCCGCTCTGAATTTGGTTTTTGAAAGAAAGACTGCTATAGAATAAGCAGATTAAATAGGACAAATTTAAAGTGTGAATGTGGCTTTGAGATAAGAGAGTGAGTAGAGAGAGATGTAGAAGTCAACTGAGGAGTTTTGTTCTACTCATCCCCAATTGTGACCTCCCTCATATAACACTAATCTTACATTTGGGAAACTATATATCAATTAAACAATTAGTAAGACCTTGTTGCTTTTGTTGAACGCTACAAGATTGATGTGGGTCCAAAAGTTTATTAACAAATAAAAAGGACTTTTTTCTTTTCTTTTTTTTTAATTTTTTTTCCAATGTAATATTTGTTTAAGGGTTTCCCATTGATGTTTGCGCATGGAGTTGAAGTTTTCAAAAGAGTGATGTGAGCTTTGAGATAATATCCAATTCATGTATATATGCTAACAATTAATTAATGAATGAAGCAAATTAACTAAAGAAACTAGCTAGAGATATGGTTTTTTGCCAGCTTTTGACGTATCCATGATGAGTTATTGTATATTTGTTTAATATAAGAAACCTTAATCCTTTATCCCTTTGGATGAATCAATTTAATTAACAGGTTAATTTTTTAACTAGGAAACCCTAATCCTTGTTTGGTTTTATGTACTTAAGAGTTGAGTTGAGTTATATATATATATATATATATATAGAGAGAGAGAGAGAGAGAGAGCTAGTATTTGATGTTTACTTTGCAGTGATTGTGCCTTTACTAGTAGTAGTACTTGTGATTTTTAGTGACATATTATTATTACTTGCCTAATAATTAGAATTAAGCTCTAATCATATCCATATAATAAATTTTGTATATTTAATATGAACTTATATATATATATATATATATATATATGGCCTAGTCATTTCAAGGCTGCATGCATTAGTTTGTGCCAAGTTCATGATGTTCTGCTTGCTTATTTTAAGTAATTAAGCAGCGTCCCTGATCACCCACAACAAATTAATAATACCAAGTATTCTTAACTATATACTAACACATCGTATGATTGTGGAGGTATTATATGGTGCAGGTTCTTAATCTCTCAGACATAAACAGTCCAGAACACAAGGAAATATAAATAAATATATAATATGTTTATATATATATATATATATATGGTTTGGTAATTTCATGCGTGCGTGCGTGTGTGCGTCTGCAATGCTAGCTAATTGAAACATGCAGTTAGCTTCATGATTTTCAAACCCCCTCAAGGAAGTAACCTCGAGGAAAGAACCTCTCGTACAATTAAGTTAATTTCAATTACTTATGAAGGAAAATTGCCCATTTCTTTATTATTTGTTTATTTTCCGTTTTCCTTTTGTTTGATCTGATTTATTTATACTTTGGGGCCTGAATATAGAGAGGGGCAAGGATCAAGCTCTCCTTTTCCTGAATGAAATAGATGGAGTAAACACTCATGGCAACGTATCGTGTTGAAACGATTTCGTTTCGTGTTGTGTTTGTATTAAATTTTTTTCATTCAAACACGACTCGTTAAGTTAATGGGTAAAAGAATTAACGGGTTATTCATTAACAACCTATTAATATAAAAAAAATTCAAATTTATTAACTTTATTTTTTATCCTAAAAAATAGTAATACTTAATATAAAAAATTGTTAAAAATAAAAATCAAATATTCAAGTATAAATGCCATAAAAGTAAACAGTTTAAAAAGAAAAAAAAAACATATATAAATGTTTTTTGTAAACCATAAATACCTTATAAAATATCTTAATAATCCAATAATAATAATAAAATATTACATAAATATTCTTTTAAATTTACTAATGGGAATTCTTTCAATTCATAAAATACGCTTATTGAAAAAACATAAAAAAGTAGCTATATATTATATATTGGTGTATGAGAAATTTTATCTATAAATAAAATTATCTCTAAATTTTAATCATCAATAGAAATGGTATTAGAGTACTCTCTTAATTTATTTTCATCAATACTCAATTTGAAAATATCTCCATAAATTTCATTCAAATTGAACTTCAACTGCACATTTTAAAAAATAAAAAATATTATAATTCTCTTACTTAACGGATTAGACAGGTGATAATGAATTTTATCTATTTTGACCCGTCAACGTAATAGGTTTTTAATTGGGTGATCCGTTATAAACCCGATTCGTATTAAATAAACTTGAATATTATTTTAATCGTGAATTCGTATCATTTTAATGAATTTTATAAAAATTTATCAGGTCTATTTTAAATTATTGATTATTGTTGACTAGGATGTATGAAGGGGTTTGGTGAGTTCTATGTGATAGATCATTTTTTTTATATTATAAATTAAAGTATACCCGCGCACAAACATGCAAGTCAATAGCATGCAATCATAGTTGATATATATAGTTTATATATATATATATATATATATATATATATATATGAGGCTTAGATATGCTTTGTGGGCTCCAATTGTTTCCCTTTGGACAGCACACAGTTTTATTTATATTTAGTTAATATATATATATATATATATATATTTGTACATGTATATATCAAATTAAGTCTCGTCAGGACGATTGATTGATAATAATAATTGTTGTTGCAGAAAATTCCACCCATATATACATAAATGTGACAAACTTATGTAGTCAACCTCATTTTTATTTTTTTGTTTTTTATCTTAACTTGATCAAGTTTATTGCGTATAATATGATGTTTGTGTGTGTTAATAGTATATATAGGTCAGATCAAGGTTTGGTAAAAAAAATGGCCCAGAGTCTATGGAGGTTAATTTGCTATAAAGTTACAAGTTCAATTTGCAAATATATTATAAACCAATTTTGTAGGTAGCTGGTAAAGATTTTATACCATGCACTATCCATCCATTTTAAGTAAGAAAACTTATATTAAAGATTAAGAGAGTGTATTTGGGCCACAAAGTATTTGGTACATGAAAAGCATCCCCAATTTTGTTTATTTTTTGGTAAATAAAACTTTGCATTTCATTAAAAAGCAAAATAAAAAGGTTTCACGAATAAGATTACAAATAAGTAGCAAGTTGCTCACTAGTCAACTTGTTCATAATGTTCAAAGAAATATTATCAAAAGAAAATTCATCAGCTAAAATGATTGACTTAGTACATAAAGAGAATTTCAAAATTAAATCAGCAACAAAATTGGTATCTCTATGGTTCCATTTCATAGTCTAATTGGCTCTCTCCATCCTCCTACGAATCACCATCATTTTATGAAAAGTGTCCCAACAAGTTGCTTTAGGACCAACAATAATCTCTTCAACCACAGCTTTGGTGTCACAACTCCAGACTACATTAATCCAATTACATGAACCTGCATAACTTGTAGTCCTAACTTGTAGCCCAATCCAAAGCCAACACCTCTGCAATATGAGAAGAAGAATATTAAACCAACTGAGATCTAGCAAGAAGAAGCCCTCCTGAATCATTTTAAACAATGAACGCAATAGCTACACAACCATTCTTGAAAGCTGCATTAGTGTTCACTTTTATCTAGCCACTATGTGGACTCCACCCTTTCAAACTCTCTAAACCATTGCCAGCCTCTAAACCCATGGAATGCACCATCCTAAATTTCTCAACAGCTGATTCAAAAATCACTAGCTAACTTTGTATCTTCCCAGAACCTTCAAAACACCTCTTATTTTTGAATATCCAAACATTATAAAACAAACAAGCCAAAAAGACAGCCACCCATCCATCTTGAAACTCATTTTTTAACGAATCTTTGGAGGGTTTAAAACAAAGCTCTACCAGCTCCTCAATGTTGCCCACATCCCAAGCGTCTAACCTCCAACCCTATTTACTGTTGGAATTTTAAACGTTTTAAAATGTTTTTAATGTGAATGAATTGTATTTGTAACTTTTCAGTTTTTGAAAAACTTTAAATATGTATTTAATGGCATAATTTAATGCCTTGATTTTATAACTTTTTAGTATCTCAAAAGTTTTGGTTCTCCCTTTTGGTATCATTCGGAAAATTTAGAGAGTTCAATAGAGGAAGAGTCCAGTCAGTTTTGTGATAGAGTAAAGGCAATTTCCAAGTTCATAGAGAGGAATTTTGAAGGTGCTTAATTCAAATTCTTGCAGATTCGTTATATCTTAAGAAACGGACACTTTGAGATCATAGCACCCTATAGGGGACAATTCCTTTTAAGGAAACTGTGGTATATCACAGGCCTCAGATTGAATCAAGTTCTGTTAGTATATTAGAAGTATCGATTTCAACAGGTTGTATTTTTGTTTTTGTAAATTTGGTAAAATTTGTGTGAATTTCTTTTGTTTTATACATTGTGATTTCTATTATTTATTATACCTGTTCATTGTATTAGTTTTAACAATCTTAAAACGAATTCAATGCTTTCTATTTTGTTTACTAACATTGAACAAATACCGATAAAGGAAGGGGAAATTTTATTCCTTTACTAAAATATATATATATATATATATATATTTTGTTATTCACTTTTCCTTTTATAAATATTAAGAACAATTGGACATTTAATAATAGAAAAAGAAATAATTTTTTTTTGAAATTCTAAAACTGTGACGTTATTGGACTTGAATATGTTTACATAAATTAAGTATTTTGATTTGATGGAACCCTTATCCCTGTTGAGAAGAATAAATTGGTATTGGTCCGCCTGAAATCGATGGCCAAAAAGTGGGTTTTCCGTTCGGGACAAAACTGGATACAAATGGGTCAAAACGACTCGACTACACCCTGGTCTGGCATTGTGTTGGGCTTGTGGGTTAGGCGCCCGTTTGGCCGTGCTGCAACTGGGCCGCACCTAGGCTAGGTTGGGTTGCACGCTTGCGCCCATGCGTGGCTGACTAGGCAAGCGCGTGGCAAGCCAGCTGAGGTAGCGCTAAGGTGGTGCATTGACGAGGCTGATGATGTCATCGGATAGAGAAAATATTAAAAATATAATAAAAATTTAAATTTTATTATTTTCATTGTGGTTTGAAATATTATTTTGTTGCATTATTTTTAATATAATAAATTAATAAATTATTTAGTTGTTTTAATAAAAAAATAGTCAATGTAGGAGAAACATCCAACCTAGATGCACAAGTATCTCTTTCAATCTCAGTGGCTATATTGTTTGCCCTGACTGTGACCCCAACTATAACGGTTCAAGTGAAAGAAAAATAGGAGATGAATTGTTTTAGATATTTTTATAATAGATTCAAGAATCATATTTTCTACTTATTGTATAATACTATAATATTGATACATATTTTATCCAAAAGTAATATTGCTTACCAAATAAAAAAGGCATATATATATATATTATTTTTTGTTGAATTATAAAATTGAAATTATTTTTTTATAAAAGGTGATAATTAAATTATTTAGATGTGTAAAATAATGAGGTTATTTTTTATGTGATTAATTTTTATATTATAATAACATAAATGATTAGAAATATTGATTTTTATACGTGCAAATTTTCAAGAATAACAATGCTACGCCAAATTTAATAGTATTATTATAATTTATCATAAAAATGACATTAATATGAAAGAGATAAGACCAGTGTATCCGTAAAGCCACCGAGCGAGAGAGACAACCGAGGCTATTGCTTTGTGTGTGTGTGACTTTGAGTTTGGCGAACTCCTTATGGCGTCCACTGCATCGACTTTGTCATGGAGCTCCTCATCTTGGCTTCAGAGCTTCTGCGGAACCATAAATGAAACTACTACTAAATTCTCAGACAGAAGAACTTCCATGGTGATTTTGGCTCAAAAGAAAGCTAAGAAGACTCGAACGGTAAATCTAACATATGGGTTTTCTTTTTCCTTTCCTCTTCTTTTTCATGGTTTATGTAGTAGGCAGAGTCAGTGCAATTTCTTTTTTAACTCGTTCTCAGCAAAACAGTGAGCTGTAATTGCTTTGAATATGATTGGGTTGTTGTTATTGTGGTGGTGTCAGATAATTCTTAAGGAGGATGTAGCTGATTTGGGAAAGCAAGGGCAGCTTCTTAATGTGAAGGCTGGGTTTTACAGGAATTATCTGCTTCCAATGGGCAAAGCCCAGATTGTCACTCCTGTTCTGCTCAAGTAATGCATAATTGAACCATCATTTCTCTTATTTATGTTAGGAATTGCTTTAAATTCTTTTGAATTTTCAATTCTTAAGTTTGGATTAGAAAATGTGATTTTGCATTTTGGTGTTTTTGGACTGACATAGAAATTTATAAATGAAGTTGCTACATAGATAATGACCAACAGATATATTAAGTACATTGTAATGAAAAAATATATTTATTTCCACAGGAGTTGTAGATATTGTTTAGCTTCCTGGTCTCTAGTGTTGGTCTGTCTATGGTTGCTTTGTGTCTTGAAGGTTGGGTTAGCGTTTTAGTGAAGCATAAATATATTTTGGTTGCTGTTGGGAGTGAAAACTGATGTCATAACTCTAGTGATGTGTATGAAATACAAACCTTTTTTCTGGATGTCGAAATTTATTCTTGAAAGTTGGTATTTTTAGATCTCCTCCGAGTTTCATCTTTAAATTACCTCGATTTGGAGGCTTCTTAAATGTGTATATGGATTACAAAACATCTTAATGTGCAAAAGTTGTACCATTGTTTTTCTAAGTGCTGAAACAGGGTGTAATAATTATTATGATTTGCTGGTAATGTATAGACATAGCTATAGAACTGCATATATTACCATAGCATGCACTTCATGCCCAAAAACAATAGATTTCAGTCTAATTCCCACAATTTTTCATTCTGAATATTTGACAAAACCTTGAGGCATGGTATTATAGTTGGTTTTGTTTGATGACTGCAGCTTAAGAAATGCAGCTCATTGAATGAAAAATTCTTGCTTATTCTGATTCGTCCGAACTATTCTATAGCCAAATGTAGTTAATCACACAATTCCCTTTAACATTGAAACTGAACTAATTAGGTAGGCTTAGAATATATAATTTTTCCTATTCACAACTGTTAAATATTTCTTTGTTACTACCCCTTGATACCTTGATAGTCATCAGGGTAGTAAGGATTCATTGTTTGACCTTTCGATTATATAAGATATTGTAAAAGTTATGATTATTTATTCAAGTAGAATTTCGTATGTAATTTAATCTTAAGTGGTATATCAAGGCAAATCAGACAATTATTTTCAATTTGCACTGTATATTAGTTGTCAATATTGGTTTGTTCTTCAGTGTCAGAATAGGAATATAATATTGAAGGATAAGATGAGAATGCTCAAGCAATCTTTGTAGAATGATGTCCTTCCTCTTGATGTGCATCAGTGTTTGTGGCAGACATGCATTGTCAAGTTGCAAACATTTTCTTGCAACAGTTTTGTAATAATGAATTTCTTGTTACAATTTACTGTATTATATATATAAAGCCAAAAAAAAATACTATCAGTGGAGATAAGAATGCATTATGTTGTATAGTGTAAACACTTAATTTTTGTAGGAAATTAATGGTTGATATACTCCTGATAAGGGACATTCTAGTTCTTTGCTTCTTTATTTATTTTTTTTCTTTGAGATGTTTTAAAACTCTGTCATTCTACTTTTTGATTGCTATTCCAGAGAAATGAAGATTGAAGAGGAAAGAATTGAGGCTGAGAAGAAGCGGGTAATTAGATACCACTTGTATTTTTTTATGTTGCATACTGTTAAGTACATGTTCCATACATTCTAAGAGTGCTGTCAAATTTCACTATTAGCTTACTGCTGTGTGTTGTGTTCACTTTCATTCCCTTCGCAGATAATAGTTGTAGAAGGAAAATGTTTTGGAAGTTGAAAATTAGTCTTGCCAAATTTTGTTCTAAAGCACATACTTATGTGCTTGGACAGCTTACCTAATTTAAGGATATAACTTCTATCTCATTCAGAATCTTGCCATCATTAGAGTGTGCAAAGAGCATTCCCAGTTCTATCTCTTTCTTTTCCCAAACACTACAACTTTCAACTGTAGATCTCCTTCTTCTAATGCTTGCCAGAAATCTAGATGTAAGCACATAACCTATTAATTGATGAATGTTGTTACTATACTTTTGTCTTTATGCAGGTGAAAGATGAGGCACAGCAGCTGGCTCTTATTTTTGAAACTGTTGGAGCTTTCAAGGTGAAGCGCAAAGGTGGTAAAGGGAAACAAATCTTTGGAAGGTGAGATGACTCTAGTGCAACATTAAAGCAGTTAACTTTTTTTTATATTTTTGATGGGGGACCTTGGTCTATCCAAGGTACCACACACCTGGTCGAACCCAGGTGGTGGTGGAATATACACACAACTTAACCAAAAGGCCAAGCTATCGTGTGTATTAAAGCAGTTAACTTGTTTGTATATTTGCTGACATAGACATGTTTTGGCAGTGTTACGGCTCAAGATCTTGTTGACATAATCAAGGCACAACTTCAGAGGTATTTAGTTTTAGGATCATAATCTATTATCAATAACGATTACGGTCATTCTGATTCCCATCTGTGAATATCTCACAACTTTATGGAACATACATAACAAACATTCAAGCTGTTCTGTGTACAACTATTTTGTGAACAAAATTCTTTACTTTACCTTGAAACAAAATAACAGTTGATGCTTGTTCTCACAGAAAACCGTGTTTAGGAATTAAGATCATGCAGTCTGGAACTTGTATTTTAAGTGTTCCATGTCTAATTGATTCATTCTCTGCACTTTTTCTTTGTCTGTAGGGATGTGGACAAGCGAATCGTTTCTCTTCCAGAGATTCGGGAAACAGGAGAATACATAGCAGAATTGAAGCTTCACCCAGAAGTCACTGCCCGAGTGAGGGTGAATGTGTTTGCTAACTAAGGACAAGCACCTTCTGGTTTCATCTAACAGAGCCACTTTTGTGTAGTTTGTGTTTATAGAAGGTACATGGTCATCTCGTAGTGGGGAACAATTCCAGAATAGCAGATTATATCAGGAAGCTCCCTTCTCAATTGACTCCCTTCAAATTGCGAGGGAAGAAAAACGCAATTCCTGTTTAATGGTTGTCCACAATTTTGGGGTTCATGGTTTTACATAATTCAAAAATATGCTCCAAATGTTTAGATGGTTGTTCCCACATTGTGAAGTAGGCACATTGCCATGGTCTAAATTTGCTTTTTTAAATAACTCATTCTTCGGACCTATGTATTCATGGTGTTTATATCCCTGAAAATTAAGCTAAAAGAAAAAAAGGGATTTCACATGACCAACAAAAAAAAAAAAAGATTACAAAATTTTTCCTTAATTTATTTTTAAAGAGAGAAAAAAAAAGAAGAAAGATTGAAAAAGATGTTGCTGCCCAGGATCGAACTGGGGACCTTTAGTGTGTAAGACTAACGTGATAACCACTACACCACAGCAACTGATGCTGAAATTAATTGCATAATATTTATTTAACTGTTTTATTTAGTTTCTAAGATGATATAACCCTACATAATAAATCTCATAATTTGTCAATGGGAATAAGCCAATCCACAGTTTATATCTCTTTCTAAAATGAATACTACTTCTTGGTGGATTGATTTAGACCCTACAATTTACAAGCTCTAAACTTGTTTTCACTGACCTTTATAAACATTCACTACTAGAACGCGTGAGAAAACCTATTGAAAAGTAAGATGAATTGTCTCTTTAGAGATACTTGGTCAGTTGTTGATAATCATGAATAGAGTCAGAGGGGAATGAAATAGAATTCAAAATATACGAGTGTTCACCAAAAGTTATTATCTAATTCAAATTTACAATTTGTATGTATTCATCAAATATTATTGTGGGAGTAATTATTCTATGAATACAACCGGACAAATGCAATTTCAATTGGATCATTGTATTTTGGTGTTTGTTAATTACAAAACAAATAGTCTATGTTACAAAAATAACACCAATAATAATTAATTAATCAATTAATTTAAAATTGAAATTAAAATTAGAGGATTATCTTTTTAATTGTAGTAGAAAGATACAATTAAGTAGTCTTTTTTTTTTTTTGGGTTAATAATTCCTTCATCAAATCTACTCCATTTGGCTGCAGCGAACTCTTCGTCCGACTACAAAACTGTGCGTTTCGATGGTGTCTCTGCATCTCGCCCTTTTCACCTGTGATAGAGCCTTCGTCGCAGATTTGAATCTCGCACTCCGTCTATCCGTACACTTAACGCGGACCGCTTGTTGACGTTCCGAAACAACCGCAATCCCACTTCAGCATTCGCCGACTGAAGGGCTAGGCATAGCGGGAGCGCAGCAGAATGATGGTGATATCGGCCGCACGGGATTACATTAATCGCATGCTGCAGGACGTCTCCGGCATGAAAGTTCTCATCCTCGATTCTAACATCGTATGCACTTCACCATTCCATCTTTTATTGTTATTGTTTTTATTTTTATTTTTATTTTTAATGAATTCTACAAAATAAATTCATAGTTATTAAGCTCATACGTATGGATTTAAAAAAAAAAAAATTAAAATAAAATTTAATGATGATGGATATGAGGGTAAAGTTTTGAACATGTTTTTATTTGGTTGTAAATTTTGAGAAATTAAAGGGAGCATAGAATATTAGCTGAGCTTGTGATACTGTTGGATTTGGTCCTTTCTAGGCTCATAAATATTTCACACTGTTATTTAGTAGCAGTAGTAGTCATTAGGGCATGTGTGGATGTTCTCTAGAAATGAAAATGGTATTCATTACTGATGGCGTAGTTACTAGAAAATGGTGTACCCAGCTTTTCTTCCATTAGCAGTCAGGAATTTTATTTTTTTTTTCTCCTTTACTTTTGTATTATTTGATATCTTCTTTATGCTATGTTTGGAACTAAGAAATCGCTGAAGGAAATGTAAAATTGATAGGATTTTTTTAGTTTCCATTGTTTTGTTAAATGAATATGAACAATGTGGAAGAGAATATAAATGCAAAAGAGAAAACTAAGAAGAAAATATGTCTCAGTTCTCTTTGGATGAGCTATGAACATTAGGAAATGCTATAATTGTTTCTCTCTGTTCTCTTTTTTAATGGTAGACTAAACTTTGTGTAAATGATGCTGAAAAATAATAATGATTTTTGTTTGAGACACATTAAGTTGCTTAATAGCTCATCCAGCACAACTTCTCAACGGTTCCGTATGAGTTACATCGCCCGAGTCAGACCCTTGAACTGGTTTGTACCCATCTCTTGCGGACCTGCTTGGAACAGTGCAAACGGATTAAAGCCCAACACTTGTTCGAGGAAACATTTGACAGAGTAGCTCAAGCTTCAAGACTCAGCAAGGTTATCCATGCCTGCAGCTTGAAATTTGGAGTGGATTCCAATGGGTTGCTAGGGAATTCCATTGTTGATCTTTATGCCAAGTGTGGAAATGTAGACTTTGCCAAGAAGGCATTCAACAGGCTTGGGAGAAAAGATGTGTTTGCTTGGAACTCGGTTCTTTCTATGTACTCGAGGCGGGGATTGTTGGAACAGGTTGTTGAGTCATTTGGGTCATTGCGTAATCATGGGGTGTCTCCAAATGAGTTCACATTTGCTATGGTTTTGTCTGCTTGTGCAAGGTTGGTGGATGTTGAGTATGGTAGACAAGTACATTGTGGTATAATTAAGACGGGGTTTGAGTTGAGCTCATTTTGTGAAGGTGCACTTATTGATATGTATGGCAAGTGCAATAGTTTCAGTGATGCTTGCCAGGTTTTTGATAGGGCGGTGCAGTTGGATACAGTTGCTTGGACTACGATGATTACAGGATATGCTCAGGTTGGTTTGCCTGAAGAGGCGCTTAAAGTGTTTGAGAAGATGAAGGAAGTTGGCCGTGTTCCTGACCAGGTGGCATTTGTAACTGCGATAAGTGCATGTGTTGGTCTAGGAAGGCTTAATGATGCTTTTGACTTGTTTTCTCAGATGTCCAGCCCAAATGTTGTGGCTTGGAACGTGATGATTTCAGGGCATGCAAAGGGAGGTTATGAGGTGGAAGCTGTTATTTTTTTCCTGGAAATGAGGAAAGCTGGTATAAAACCCACAAGATCCACACTAGGAAGTATTTTAAGTGTGGTTGCTAGTTTGGCAGCTTTAGACTATGGGTTGCTAATTCATGCCCTTGCAATTAAACAAGGTTTAGATTCAAACTTTTATGTGGGAAGTGCTTTGATCAATATGTATGCCAAGTGCGAAAAAGTAAATGCTGCTAGGAAAGTATTCTGTTCTTTAGATGCAAAGAATGTCGTTTTGTGGAATGCAATGCTTGGAGGTTATGCACAAAATGGGTATGCCTTGGAAGCTATAGAATTGTTCTCCAGGATGATGGAATGTGGCCTTGAGCCTGATGAATTCACCTTCACCAGCATTCTGAGTGCATGTGCTTGTTTGGAGTTCTTAAAAATGGGTTTCCAGTTTCATTCAGTTATTATCAAGAAAAATTTTGCATCGAATTTATTTGTAGGAAATGCATTGACAGATATGTATGCAAAGTCGGGAGCTCTGAAAGAAGCAAGGAAACAGTTTGAGCTCATAAGGAATCGAGACAATGTTTCTTGGAATGCAATTATTGTTGGGTATGTCCAAGAGGAGGATGAGGATGAGGCTTTCCACATGTTCAAAATGATGAATTTGCAAGGGGTAATGCCCGATGAAGTGTCCTTGGCCAGTATTCTCAGTGCTTGTGCAAATATCGAAGCACATGAGCAGGGACAACAAGTACATTGTCTCTCCTTAAAATCTGGTTTGGAAACAAGCCTTTATGCTGGAAGCTCCCTTATTGACATGTATGCCAAGTGTGGGGCCATTAACTCTGCACAAAAGGTTTTCTCTTGTATGGCCCGGTGGAGTGTGGTCTCCATGAACACCATGATTGCGGCTTATGTTCAAAGCAATCTAGAGAAAGCAATAAATTTGTTGCAAGAGATGCATGTCACAGGATTAAACCCGACTGAAATCACATATGCAAGCCTTTTAGATGCATGCAATGGACCTGCTATGCTAATAATAGGTAGGCAAATCCACTGTTCAATATTAAAGAGGGCCCTTTTGTATAGTGGTTGTGACTTCTTAGGTGTCTCTCTTTTGGGCATGTATATGAATTCCCAATGCAAACTAGACGCAAGCATTGTTTTCTCTGAGATTCCAAAGCCAAAAAGTACAGTATTATGGACTGCTGTTATTTCAGGACTCATTCAGAATGATTCCTGTGAGGAGGCTTTGCAGATGTACCATCAAATGCGTAGTGAGAATGCCCTGCCTGATCAAGCCACATTTGCTAGTGTCCTTCGAGTGTGTGCTGTCTTATCTTCTTTAAGTGATGGTAGAGAGATGCATTCCCTCATTTTCCATACTGGTTTTCATTTAGACGAGCTAACTAATAGTGCCCTTGTGGACATGTATGCTAAATGTGGGGATATTGAAAGTTCAGTGCAAGTTTTTCAAGAAATGAGTCGTAAAAGGGATGTTATTTCTTGGAATTCAATGATAGGGGGACTTGCTAAAAATGGGTATGCAGAATGTGCATTAAAGATCTTTGAAGAGATGAAGCAAACACATGTTATGCCTGACGATGTCACATTCCTTGGTGTTCTAACTGCCTGTAGTCATGCAGGAAAGGTTTCTGAAGGCCGTCAAGTCTTTGACATTATGGTTAATGATTATGGTGTTCAGCCCAGGGTGGATCATGTTGCCTGCATGGTTGATCTTCTTGGCCGATGGGGTTTCCTTAAGGAAGCAGAGGAGTTAATTGGAAAACTAAATTTTGAATCAGATGCTATGATTTGGGCCACATTACTTGGTGCTTGCAGGTTACATGGAGACGACTTAATAGGACGGCATGCAGCTGAGAAGCTCATTGAGTTAGATCCCCAAAATTCTTCATCCTATGTGCTGCTTGCTAACATTTATGCTTCATCAGGAAAATGGAATGAGGTCAACACTTTGAGGAGGGAAATGAAAGAAAAACGAGTAATGAAGTTGCCTGGAATTAGTTGGATTGTAGTGGGACAGATGACACATCTGTTTGCTGCAGGGGATAAGTCTCATCCCAACACTTTTGAAATCCATTCAGTTTTGAAATATTTGACTGCGCTAATGAAAGAAGATGGTTGTGTTGTGGACACAGATTCTTTCTTGCATGATGAAGAGTGAGAGACGCATGTGTTCAAATGTGAGATTTGACCATTGCAAGATTGATCTTTGAAGGTCAGAATGCGATGATCTCAGGATTTGCCATTCATGGACAGTGCAAAGAAGCTCAAGTTATTTGGCAGAATGGAGAGTTCAAATGTAAGGCCTGATGATATAACATCTCTCTGTTCTCTCAGCTTATGCACATGGGGGTTTTAAGGAGGAAGGTATAGAAATTTTCACCAAGATTGAGAAATATGACCTGGTAGCTGGCATCAAGCATTATCAATGCTTGGTTGACCTTTTGGGGAGGGCAGGAAGATTGAACGAGGCTTACAACGTGAGCTAGAAAATGCCAATGAAACCCAATTGACATAATTTGGGGAGCTATGCTTGGAGCTTTCTGGATTTACTTTGATATGGAAATGTCTAAATAGGTAGTGAAAGAGATAAGCACCCAAATTTCAGACATTGTGTTTGTTCATAGTTCACATTATCTGTTGCTGTCAAATATTTATGCTGCTTCTGATAAATGGGAGAACGCTGAAAGAATGAGGCTAGAGATGGTGAATGAAGGATTTCACAAGATACCCAGTGCAGCTCATTCATGTCCAGCAGCACATGGCATTGGAGTATTAAGCTTGCTCACATAAACAGTTATGAGCAACTGCAGACACATGCTGGATGTTCTGAGTAACTCCAAATAAATAGCCCGAAATCTATTTTTACTCAGTAAACCAATGCAGGTAAGTTCAAGATATCTTTTTATGAAGTTTACTTTAAACTAAATATGTATAGTTTTGAGAATCATCTCAATCATACTACTTCAGCAACATAGGACTTAGACTTCTTGATTTTTCATTTTGTTGTAAATAATATAAAAAAAGAACTCATCATGTAATTATATATGTCAGTTTACAATATCTAATTAATGACTTCCGTTTTAAATTGTTGTAGTGCCTCTTCTACTGAAGACCTGAAAATTATATAAAAAAGAACTCATCATGTAATTATATATGCCAGTTTACAATATCTAATTAGACAACATGAAATGACTTCCGGTTTAAATTGTAGTGCCTCTTCCACTGAAGACCTGAAAATTCAAATATAGTATAAATATTTATCTTAGTCATGATTATAAAATAATATTTGCGATAAAGAAGCATGTCAAAGTAGTTTGAGTATATCCATACCACTGCCAGTTACACTAGGCAATTCCCAGCTGCAGTTGTTGTGATCAAAACATGAGGTAGCTCCAACTCATTCTGGTAATATGTTCTTCCTGAGCGCTCTGCTATATTCATACTCATAAGTCACAACCTTCCCTTCTACATTCTCCCCAATCACTTCTGATCCAAATGGAGTAATCACTTTCTCTAGAGGTCCAATTTGTTCAATTTTGGCTTCATCTTCAAGATCTGTACATCAACAACCAAAGTTAGATTTGCCTTATGATAATTTCAAGGATGGCTATGAAAAAGTACACCGGCTTCCAATGTGTTAAGTATATAAGTCGTTCTCAGCCCACCTCCTATAAGCTTGAGCTTTTAGGAAAAGTGGTGCTTTAACACAAGGTACATGTCCAATTGTAGCAATCAAAAGGAGTTTGTATGACTTTTAGGGACACTCACTGTCTGTAAAGCTGAGAACAGGAGCAACAAAAACAAATAGGCGTCCTTATTTGGAGCTGGCAAATCTCAAGTCAAGGCGTCGTTCTTTGGAGCTGGCATATCTCAAGTCAATCTCTGTGCTACCAACATCTGCTATTGATACCAGAACCTGTTACACAGACAAGAGAGACGATGAAGTGTAATCAAGAAGTGTTCAAACATTTATATTATTGACTTGATGCTGATAAAAAAACTTATATATGGGGTTCATGTAAGCCCTAGGCTGTAGTGGAAAAGATTATCACCTCGTCCCAATCTTCAAGCACTGAGAAGGCAGAAAGGATAATAGGAGTCCATCCAACTCCATGCCATGCAGACTTCTCATCAGGCCTATGCTATGTCCTCCAACCTGTCCCAGCATATATTTCATATTTAAGTTGAGCATACACTACAGGAGAAAGTAGACAAAAGGTTTGTAGTTGAAGATGTCCAATTTATTCATACTCAAACCACATATTTGTAGCACATTTAGTCTTAACATGGGCTGATTAGGCACGGGAGAAAAATAAGGTGTTCATGGCATAAAACTGCCTCTCTTCATTTTTCAATTTCACTGGTATCTGAACCCTTAGCTTGTTACTATCAGAATGCAAAAGACTGAATAAGAAACAGAACTCAAAGGACGTTTAACAGTAAGGAAGCCAACCTTCTTCAGTTTGGTTGAGAGAGACCAGGAATCTGCCCAGCTAGAAGACCTTGTTTCACTACTGCCAAGCTCACTCTTGGATAACCCAATTGCTGAAGATAATAAAGAAATCCCAGATGCTAAAACCGATCTTCTGTTCAAAACCCCAGAGAATTTCTCTTGAATCTGCGGGAACTTTTGTTCTTGAAATCCCATTTTCCAGTGAAGACTGGGAAACCAAATTGTGGGAAGGCAGTTTGCTGGTGGTATTTTCAGAAATGCTGCAGCTTGTTTACAAGGTCGCTCCCATTTTCTCCACCTCCTTTGAAAATAGAAGAGAAATGAAAAAGTTTAAATAATGTGTGCTTGTTTCTTGATTTTTTATTTTTATTTTTAAATAAAACTTGCTCTGATTCTTGTTTCAACTAGAGTTGAAGATCAAGACAGTGTAAATTGGCCTACCTTATTTTGTTGGTAGGAGTGTGTCTAGATCATAATTTCTAGCCTGACACAGTGGCATATCTCATCACTTACTAACCATTTGAGCTTTAGCTGAGCTCTGCTTGTCCTTCCAAATAGTGGGTTTTAAGCAGGAACACTTCACTAGAATTTACAAATATGTTTTGTTTACTACAACCACTTGCTATGCATCTCTAAGAAAGTGATACACCTTGAATTGGAAAAGTGATGAAATTGTGTCACAAGAAAGTTGGAAGTTTCTGGATCTTGAAAGAGCCATTGTCGACTGGATAACTCCACTATGTTTACGATTCTATCCATGTTCCTTAAGGCCATTCTTTAAACTTTTGTTTGTGTCCAATCGATAGCTTAGCTTTGTCTGGTACATTATTTGCTTTGAAGTGAATTGGGATAAAAAAAAAAAGGTTCCCCAAATAATACTATAAGCTTAGATGAGCTGTACAAGAAGTAAACCAGGTTGCTAACCCTAGATAATAATTATCACCATGGACAAGTTGTATTCTACAGAATTCATGACAAGTAATTTTCACCTTTCTGTGACTTGTGTGGAAATTAAG
Organism: Rhamnella rubrinervis; assembly: GCA_007844105.2. Classification (NCBI taxonomy): domain Eukaryota; kingdom Viridiplantae; phylum Streptophyta; class Magnoliopsida; order Rosales; family Rhamnaceae; genus Rhamnella; species Rhamnella rubrinervis. The sequence continues at coordinate 16,753,166 of CM017578.2, forward strand.
CCATTATTTGGTCATGTTTGTAGTTTCTAAAACCCCCAAAAGAAAAATTTTATGGTCAAACAATAAGATTAACATGAGAATTTGAACATAGGTAGTTGCACAGTTATTAGAAGCCTCAAGGAAATGAATATTCAAATGTGCTTAACTTATTCCTAAGCAAGGAATTCCATTTAATTGAGGACCTAAAATATTTTAGTTTGAGAGGAAGGCAAGGACAATAATCCAAGTTTATTATTCTGGTGATGCCACCAAGAAATGAATGCTTTGCACCTGTATTTCAAATTCAAATTCAAATTCTCCACCACTAGATTTTTACCAAAGAAAAATGTTCTCTATCGCTAGGAACAAAAATATGGTAAAACAAACTATTATTGATTATTTATCCTCGAATAGGGTACTCATCTATCCAGAATATACGTTCATATCCAATTAGAGGAGACAAAAGAAGAGTAGGGAATTTACAATATATAAGAAATCTCAGTGATTGACAGTGAAACTGTAAAAGCTAATATACATATACATATACATATATATAACCCACAAAAAAAATGAAAAAAAAAAAAAGGAAAAGAAAAGCAAGTATATGAATAGAAGTGGGCAAAGAAATAACACAAGTAAGCTGATGGATCAATTCCAAGCATAATCAAGGCAAAGGCATCGGAGGTTTCCAATCAGAGACTTTGACCAAGTTTGTATTTATAATAGATGCATTGTGCAACCAGAAAATTTCAGCTGAGTGGTGTAAATGCCTGGCTTTCCTCTGAAGCTCCCACATAATTGCTTCCATTGCGGAACATGGATCTGATTCTGGAGGCATATATAGACCCATACACACTTTATTTTTCCGCCATTTCTAATCAACCTCTCTATATCTTCATCTGAGCCAAAGAAAGTAACACAAAAAAAAAGGAAAGAAAAAAAAAAGGAATGCATATATGACAGAAGCTGACTTATTACATAACAAATATAAATATAAGGGTTAAATGCTTTCTACTACGCTCTAATTTGTGTAATATGCCTTTCAAACAGTAATTCAAAAAGTTGCGATTTAGGACTTTTTTTTTTTTGCTTTGAATTTGTATCAATGTGGGCTAGTAGTGTTAATGAAATACCACAATTTTAATATTTTTGTTTATTTTATACCCTTCATGCGACAATAAAAAGTGAAAAGTTGTATCAAGTGCGGTAAAAATCATTAACACAGTTAATGCAAAAACTCAAATTAGCCCCCCACCATTTAGCTTATTTTTCTCCCATTAATCAAATAGTGGCCATGAATCAAATTGTAATTAGAGGAATAAAAAAATAAACATGTAAGAAAACAATTGTAATCAAGAGATAAAAAAGAGAATATAAAAGAAAACAGATGATGTGGACGTTAAAATGTTAATTGGGCCATATTACTGTAGTAAAATTTATAAATAGAAGCTGTCTGAAATGCATATTAGTGAAACTAAAGAACAAATTTGAATACAACAAAAATTTGAGAATAAATTTGAATACAACAAACCCTTTTTGATCTAACTTTAAGGGAAGTGAAGCAATTTGGGGGTTCATAGAAATAGCTGTTTGCCTATATTAAATATTAATATTGCAAATGTATATATATATATAAAAGTAAGCCGGCAAACACCAAATTATGGACAACTCAAGTCACAGATAAGTAAGCAGACCAAAGGGATTCTAACAGATTTTGTGTTGTCTGCATCACCAAACCACCATTGGCTTTGGCATTGGCCTTGTAATTGTGATCAGTGAGTGTTCGATGCTTTAAATTTGGCAGCTCAATTTTTATTTTTATATTTTTAATTAATTAATAGCCATCCAACTGTGAAGTCGGAGAACACGCCAGCCAGAGCCTAAATTCATACGAATTATATTACTGTTCACATGTCACACTGTCCCATGGAGTATGTACACTTTAAAATTACAAAACTACCCCTCCTGTAATCCGACTATCTAGTAGTCCTACTGCTGTCACACTGTGAGTGGGTTAGCTCGAGTTTTGTCTTGGAGTGGTCATTGTAGACTTTCAACCGCACGAGAGAGAGAGAGAGAGATACATACGAGTCGACAAAATTTCACTTCAAAAAGATGGGGATGAGGATGATAATAAATACTCGGCTGTGAACTCACGGAATGTTATATATATATATATTAAATTATAAGTTTTGATATATTATTGGCTGAGAATTCAGATACATATATAAATAGACTACCAGTCCATCATATTCATCAGTCTGTCCATTTCCATACGTGCTCAAAATTTGGACTTCTTTTTGTAATGAAAATGAAGAATGTAGTGTTAAATTGAAGAACACTACAATATGTATAATATATAACGTTAAGCCATCGTCGTGAGCATTAATAAAGAATAATATTTTTTAAAAAATTAAATAAATGGAAGAATATATCGGGGAGGATATATAGCATATACAAACAGGGTAAACTTCCCCATTGCATGTGCCAATGCTAATGAAATGATCTATCTATCCATATATATATATATATATATATATATATGACCTCTTCTTCTTCTTCATCTTCTTTTTGTTTGTTTGTTTTTTTTTTTTATATTTATTTTCATTTTTTTATGTATTTGGACATCTCACGCAATATGCCCACATGCCTTCCCTTCTTCAATCTCATTTATTAACCAAAACGTGCACATAACAAACTCCCTACCATACCACTACTAACACTTCAAAAGTGATTTGCCAAAAAAAAAAAACACTTCAAAAGTGACTTAAGAATTTAAATTCTTCTTTTTATTGTCTGCCACATAGTGATTTGAACCAAGAGAATTTAAAATATTAAATACCATTAAACTATCGATCTTTTATCTGAACCTAAAATCTTTGGATATACCACAGTTAGGTAAATCTAATGGTTAATAATAAATGGTTGTCCTCTAAAGACTGCCCACATGAGCATACACATGATGTTAATTTAAACCAAAAATCTGAAACTCTCTCACCCTAGTTTAATTACATAGGCGATAATAGAATCTGAATATACTTTTGCAACTTTAAGCGGGACCATTTTGATCTATCTTTTCTCACTTATTGAGTGTACTCAATAGTAATTAGTAGAAAAAGCTATTCACACACCTTTTGATTCTTAACAAGGTATATGCATTTGTGTAACCACAAAAGAAAGGGAAAGAAAAATGTTGGGTAGTTAACATCCAGAAGGAAAAAAGAGGCACTGAATTGATGATACATTTGGTGACGATGATCAAAATCTGAGATATGGGTATGGGTAGCCAGTTGATAAAGAACTTGATTCTGATAAAACTAAACTGAGAGAGCGAAAAGAGCACAAAAAATGGGCATATGGGTCCAAAAAAAACAACCATGTAGAACATGGATAAGTTCTAGCCAAATGTTTGTGGTACAAGTGAGAGTATCTTTCTTGGGAATATCAGTGTGGAATGGGTTGGAGGCCCCTCCTCCTGCTGGACCCCATTAATATTATATAGAGAGAGCAGAGAAAAGACCATTCATGACCTCAAAATTTTTTAGTTAAAGTGACTTAGAAAGTAAGGTACGCATATAGTTTGGTTAATTAGGTGTATCTGTTAGGCCCTCCAAACTACTATAAACACTCAAAAGTAAGATGGACCATAAACAAATCCCAATATGTGTAATAAAGAAAATTAAAAAAAATAGAAAGATACAGGTGGATACATATGGCAATAACAGCTCCCAACTCAGCTTTCTATCCATTTATTCTTTGTCATTTAATTGGAACAGACTGTTTCTTGAATGAGCGTGAGTGTATGTGTTAGTGTGAGTGTGAGAGTGTGTGAGAGAGTGTTCCTTTTTTAGCTTTATTGTAAATCTAAAAACACACACAGAGCAAAAGGAACCTAATCCACCGCTTATGGTTGTGGTGCTGGTTATGCCAAACCCTAGCCATGCCATTCACTCTCTTTTTTCTCTTTCACTCACATCACTCTCTCGCCCACTTAAAAATAGAAAACAAAAATTCAAAGAAAAAAAAGAAAAGAAAAGAAAAAAGATGCCCCGTCACCCACTTTTCGTGAATGAAAGGCAACCAATGAACATACACTAACCACTTACTTACTCAAAGTATTCAACTTCAACAAGTTGATGATCAATATTTAGAAGAAAAATTAAAACAACAACAACAAATTAGAATTTAATTTAAAGAATAATCCCACACTGTTTCAGTTTTATTGCTAAAATTTCCAAAGTAATGATAATAGTAATAATAATTTCAAATTGATCATCATGATCAGCATCCTCCATTCTATCTATATTTTTTTTTTCTTTGTTTTAATAATGACAATCTACCAAAGTTGGACCGGCGGAGAAGACAAGAGCTTGTTTGGCACTGGCTACAAACTGGAACTTGGACTCCCTGTGGTGATCGTCTTCCGGCGCTGGTAGGTTAAGATCCAAAGCCAAAACATTATTTCTCTGCTTCATCTGATCATCCATGGAAGTTGTTGTATTACTACTACTAACAACCTCGAAGCTCTGAGCATTGGGAGCCGAGGCTCTGTGCCTCCTCATATGACCACCGAGGGCTTGTCCAGAAGTGAATTCCGACCCACATATGGAGCACTCGTGGACTTTGGCCGTCTTGTTGCTTTGGACAAATAGCTTGCCGGTAGTACTATTACCAATTCTCAGAGGAGGTGATGGAGCAGCACTACTTGTTTTGTTGAAAACGAGAACTTGTTCAAACTCATCGGCCATGGAAGCTGCAGGGACAGCGTACACTGTTGATGTTGGTTGTACTACTGAAGAAGCTTTCTTGTCGTCAACCATGACGGATTTAGGCTTTTTGTGGCTGGCTCTGTGTCCGCCGAGCGCTTGAAACGAAGGGAAAGTCCGATTACACGTCTTGCACTCGTAGACGAAGAAACCCACCTTGTTATTAGCGTGGGTCGCCGGCGGCCTTGGAGCGTGATCACCTTGAGCCAAGAGGATCAAGCAGTTGGCCATGTCTTCTTCTTCCTCGGTGCTCTCGTAAATCTCGCCGCCACCGGAGGATGTGGTCGGCGATGAAAACGAAACATAATCATCTGCACCGGCACAGCCACCGACAGCGCCGCCAGAGGCAGAAGCAGCACCACAAGCGCTGGAAGAGCTAGAAGTAGTGACAGCAGCAGCAGCAGCAGTGGCATAGTTAGGTGAACAAGTTCTCTGGCGCTTGGTTCGTTTGCCTTTGGCGACCATGTGGGTCTGATCGTTGGAGCCCACGAACTCTTCAGGGGCAAAGTCCATGGCGTTTCAGAGAAGAAGATTGGAAAATGAAAAGCAGTATGCTTCTAAAACCACAGAGAGAGAGAGAGAGAGAGAGAGACAGACAGACAGACAGACAGTGTGTGAAGCAAAGATGAAGGACAAAGGGATGTTTACATATATAGTGAATGGTGAGAAAGGGCCTGTGCGTGTGTGGGTCAAAAGCCGTCCCTCGTGAAGCAGTTTACCATTTCCAATTTTTTAACTTTTATTTTATTTATTGCTCTCTCTCTCTCTCTCTGCCACCAAAATCTTCCTTGCGTTCCCAACCTTCGAATTGTGTTACTGCCAAGAAAAAGTTTGTTCTACTTTCACGCCAATACATATTCTACGTCACCCTTTATATTTTCTATTTGCATGTAATTTTATTTTTTTCCCCTTTAATTTCAATTACCATTCAAAATGGAAAATGTATAGTTTCAATCACCCTACCCTCTTCAACCACCACTACTCAAAAAGTTCACTCAGAAAAGGCTTAGAGTGTTAATAGTAAACCTTCTTTACCACGGATCAACACTTTTCTGATTGTGTTGTGACATCAACTTTGTTCAATTTTTTTTTTCTTTCTAAAACTCGATTTAAGAAAAGTAAAAATTTAAAACCCTATTTGAGAAAAATGACTCTAAAGATATGTTTAGTATGTCGGACTTGACCGGACTGTATCATATTGGACTATCTCTAATTTCAATTTGAAATTTAAAATCATTGGAATAATAATTGTTCCAAATCTTATATAGTAATTAATACATATTATTATTCTAATCCACCCAAAATAAGTGATCAGACTTGGACCGGTATTATTTTGGCTCGTTTTGAATTTTATTTTTATTTTTTTGGATTTTTTTCTAAATTAGTTTGGACAAAATAAATCCCATATATTGAAAATACAGATAAAGAGGAATAAAACCAAACACGTCATGTATCAAAAAAGAGAAAAGAATAGCTAATATTAAAAATAAATTGATTCTATTTTTTAATATAAATTTTAAATTATATTTTAGATATATATATATATATTAAATAATTAAAGTAATAGGTCCAATTTATGTGTATACAAAACACATGATAATTAGTTAAGTATTTAGTTAGAACAACGGCAAAACATATGAAAATACTAATAATTGTTTTATTCATACTAGACTAACTCAGACTTAAATAATAATTTAGCTCAAATTTTGCGCATTAAATATGCTCTATAGGGTTAATGCCTATTAATTTTTGCGTGTCAAGCAAAAAATTCCTTACAAATTAATAATAGGCTTTATCTGAAATTAATCTAAATTATTAATATTTAATTTATTGCGAAGATTATAAAAATAATAGGAAGTGCTACCATTAGAAGAGAATCCAAATTCCTCAACCACAATCTTTTCTATGAATCTTTATTCCCCTATTTGCCAAAATTTCGTTTTCTTTTTTAGATTCATTAACGAATGAAATTGTATTTTTATTTTGTATATATGTTAATGAAAGCTTCACTTCGGCATATATATATATATATAATTGGAAAAGAAAAATTGTTAAATTGTTTGTGGGTTTGCATGTGAGTGATGGAGAGAGAAAGAAAATGATTAACAGTAAAGAATAGAATATATTATATATAAATTGAAGATGGGGTACCTTGTTTCAAACAATTTCGAAGGTAGATTAACAACAGTAACAATCACAATAAACGAAAAAGGTGCATGCATTGCTGGAGTGCATGTCAATCAATAATAATTGGTATATATATATATATATATATATATATAGCTTTGATAGTACCTATATCATTGAATAGAAACTAACCAACCAACCAACCAGGAAATTATTAATGTGTTAGTCTGTTAACTAAAGTCTTTGACATGAAAGAATTAAGACATGGGGAAAACAACAAAATCAATTAGGAGAAGATTAATTATTAGGGATTACTTTTTGCTTAAACTTTGAGGGAGTAGAAGAGAATTAAAAGGTTTGGTGTATATATATATATATATATATATATATATATATATATAAAAAATGATAAATAATGATAAAGGTTGGGTTTCCACACACACAAAATGAGAAGCAAGCAAAAGTCAAGGAATAAATTCAAAACCCAACAAAGCAAAGAGTGGGAGAGTGCACGTTAAAAGCATGCTCTCTACACCTCTTTCACTTCATATCCTCTTAAAGAAAAGTACCCACTTCACTTCATCACCTCCTCTGTTCTCAGATTCGTGTAGCTTTCAAGCAAACCACCAATTACTCTTTTTCTTTTCCTTAATTTTTATATGCCAATTAACTATATACATGTACATATTTATATATAGAATGTAACTTTTATAATATTGATTTTACTAACTATTTCATTGTGGATATTATGTGCGGAGGATGAAGAAAGTTAAAGATCTAAAAAGATGGTTTGTCAAAGAAAACTAATAAATAATGCATAGTATATGAATATGTGCAATGTATGTGATGACATTGCCAATGTCATTTAAAGCTCGTGGGAATAAGGCCTTCCATGGATCTACTCTTAGCCACCCAACTGCCCACCCTAGCAAGTAAAGCAAAAGGTGTACACAACTGCACCAAGTGACCATGTCACATTGTCAAGCAGTAATTAATTTAATTACATATATAATAAAGTTTTATAATTAATTAAATTTTGTTAAAACAAGTGTAAGGTCAAAGAAAGAATAAATTCTCCTCATAAAACCACACGTCTGGGTACAAGTATAAAAGCTGACCATCCAGATGGAATTACACATACGTGTATATTTAAGAAATATATATATATACACACACACACACATGTATTTGTCGGACATGGATATTATTGTTCCAATCCAAGCTAGCCTGATTTTGTGTTATATATGCACGTACACACAATTAATTTTATTTGTGATCATGTTTGTGTAATTTTATTTATTCAATATTTCGTAAATATACATGAATGATGTGGCTGGAAGAAAAGGATTGAGCTGATGATGCAGGGAGAAGCTAAATATTTTATTAATCAATTAGTTAATTGACATAGAAAACATGCAATGTGCATCTGCTTAAGATTTAAGTTACACTTTAATTGCTACACAACCAATAATAATCTTTAATTGGTCATGAGAAATTTTGTGACGGGGAATATAAAATTATGAGACTCAGAATATTAGTCACTGAAAAGAGAGCGCCAAGAAAAAATAATTCCCATTGCTTTCTCATTGTCTGAAATCAAAATGAAAAACCAAATACAAATATTCATCTCTCTTACATTATTTTAAAATACAATAATACTAAAACACAAAGAAGCAATTTTTGAGTTTTGCATGAATTCTAAAATTGAAAACACAAATCTTGAAAGAGGGGAAAGTCTTGCACCCATCAGATCAAAGACCAGCTGTCGGACTACAAATTCCTAGTCACCTTCTTGTTGTTGGGGGGTCCACAGCTCAGGATTTTGGAGGTTAGGGTTCAGAAATTGATTTCCAAACACAGCCAACGTATTTTCTTTCCCAAATCACGTGAGTGAACGTGGACAATTTTATTTTGGTTTTTTCATTTTTAATTTCTGACCACGTTTATATGGTGAATTTTAAATTAACAGAGAACGTGTTAAATATAATTACACGTCCTATAACACCTTCACTGTTGGGTTTATAGCAAAACTCATATAATATATATATATATATATATATGAAACAAATATAACAAGTTCTACATCTACATCATAGTTAGCAAAATACAGGACGTGTGAAATGCGGGGATTATGCATACATGTATAATTAGTCAGACTTAGTTTAAGAATACGGTCCAACAATTTGGAAATGGAAAGTTCAAGAATACGATATGTATGTGTATAATACGATTTAAATTGAAAAATACGGCACTAATCTTATTTTGAAATCAACTATTTTATAAACAAGTATCAAAACAATAACTATTTATGTGTTAATAATAAAAATATTTGTAAAGAATTATCACCCCAAATTAAGAGAAAATAATAACAATTATTATAATAATAAGCAATTTATTAAAAAGTAGTTCTTCGATCTCAAGTGGTTCATGTACGTTGACCTTTACATTAATATTATTTTGTTACATGTATTTGCTACTCATAAATCATGCCGCTTGCGACTTTGGATTGCATATATTAACATAAACATATATAATTATAAAAATTTACAAGATTCCAACTTTATAATTATAATATATAAAGTTTAAATGTTTATGTGCCCCAATGTCAACCAAAACACTATGATTAAAGATAAGTCCAGCTCTTCCAGTATATACGGACAAATTTATGGCTACGTTATGGACACTTTTTTGTTGTCAAGTAAATAAATATCGATAAATTAATTTTTTTTAATATATAATTTTCAGAAATATAAAAAAAACATTAGTAGATAGGCTATCTACTTTTTTTTTTAAATGATAATTACTAATAAATTATTGTAGTTGCTAGCAAATAATAAAGCTATTTTAAATTCAACGGTTGAGAGATCTCTGTAATATTATAAATTTAATACTTTAAAAAATTATTTATTAAAAAAAAACAGCTACAGACTCCGAATGAAATTAACCTCACACTAAAAAAGTGAGGAGATATTCATGAAAATTTTAAAATGATGTGGTTATTTATGTGGCAGAAGAGGTAAAATTCTCTGTAAATATAAACCAATCACCACAATGTTGACGTTGGTGGGTGTTTATGAAGTAATGCATAGTAATTTGTTTATTTATTTTTAGCATAGGTAATGATTATAGAAAAAAATTAACGGAACACAAAAAGGAAGAAACCAATTAAATGATGTACATACATGATAGGGTTAGAACATAGAGAATCATCCGGATAGGGAAAAATAGTCATTTAAAAAATTCTGTCTCTAATGCAATGCATGTCAAGCTTAAATTGAATTTTTTACATAACCATTGAAGATCAATTTCTGATTTGGCTCTCAATTGAATAGACTGCCATACCATATAAACGGGAAGTTTTTTAAACTAAATATTCAATGAAATCCCTTTGCCAAAATCAATCAAAAATTATTTCCATGCAACAAACATGAACCACTCGACCAACTTCCACATGTTCTTTCCCCTCTTTTTTATTCCTTTCAATTTTTTTATTTTAATTTTGGTCTCCATAATGATTATTAAAAAAGTGGAAAATTTTTCCTGCCCTCTATGGGAAAATAAAGTTCATATTTTTAGCCTTTAGTGGTACACAAATTATGGCAATTCGCCTCTAAATCAAATTGAGTTTATTTTAGTTTAAAATAAATAAAAAAATTAATTGATGGAGTATTCAGATTGTGGGGGATTGAACAAGTGTATCTTATTGTTAAAATATGCGCTAAGAAAAGGAGATAGATTATGGTACGAAAAAGATGAATTAGGGGATTAAAAAAATATATATATATATATATATATATATATATATATAGATTTGGTGTACCAAAAAAAAAAATTAAGTGTAAATTAATGTGATTACTAGTCGTGTGAGGCACGTAATGTGATGATGGTGGGAGGCTGCTAAGTTCGCAGCCTACCGCTCTGTTTGTTTGTAAAGAAAGATGGTATGCCTGCAACACAAAATTAGATAATATTCCTCCTTTTCACCGGTGGATCTACCTTTGGCCTTGGGGCACAAATTTTTTCATTTATTCATTTTTTTTTTCTTTTAAGATAAATTTCCTTCAATAATTTTTATGAAATCATAAAAATTATAGTTTTTTATGCAGAGACCAATGTACCCCTATAAAAACAACAATAATACATTTGTATCCCCCCCTTTTTTTTTAATAAATAAAGAAAGCATTTTTTTATTTATTATTATTAGTTTATTATATTGCCTCTCCTGATAACATTTTCTGGATCCGCCACCGTTTACTTAGATTAACAACACCCTCTCGTAGTATGAACCACCTAACCCTTCATCCCTTGGAATCCTTGGTCGCCAAAATACAAAGCACAGTGGTCTTTTGTCTGTGATTACTGCTCCCGGCTGCGTAGTAAGTATGTTTCTAAATTTCAAAACCTCAAGTGTCATACGGAATTCATAACACTCCTTAACATATATATATATATATATATATATATATATATATATATATATATAAAATAATTCATATGCTCCCGGAAAACTAAAACATTTTAATTAAATTAACTCGAGCTCTTTCTAGATGTGGACAAATCTATGGCTACACTCATCAGGAACAGTGGAAGGAATCTTTTCATTATCTTGTAAGTATAAGGCTGTGGGTTCGAAGTTCGAATCATAGTGTGTCCGTTTAGCCTTATGGGTGTACCCCATCTACCAAACCAGCGTGGAAAAGAGATTTATTTGAGTGCGTACATACCCGCCGAACTAAGCTTAATAATAAAATATAGGTAGATGTTCGTCTCTCCTAAGCTCAAGTGATGCCAGCCATCAAGAAGTCCAAATTTTCATTTTTGAAAGAAAAACGAATCTATGGCTACAATAACAGAATGGAAATATGGATAAATTTATTTTAATAATTTTCAGAAATAGAAAAAATATATTTAGAAGTTTTAATTTACTTCATTGCTACAGAGATTATTTACGTTTTTATTTTTTTTAAAATAGATAATAATTATAGGAAAAATAAAAGGACAAAAAGAGGAAGAAACCAATAAGAGGATGTTCTTGATAGGTGGGTTAGGATATATATGAGGTGGTAATTTGTATTTACGGATCATGTTCGTGTCAATTTAATTGTTAACCGTATTAGAAATTTTCAATCCGAATACAACTCATCTATTAATTATATTTTAAACTCTCAATCCGAACATAACCCGTTTAATAAATAAGTAATACGACATGGTCCCGTATAATCCGTTTATTAAACGGCTCAATTTGAATCAACACAACCCGTTTATATAAAATCGATCCGTTTATATGAAATTAACTCATTTATACGAAATTGATCTGTTTATACGAATCAACCTGTTTATATGAAAATTAACTGTTTAGCATAATTCAACAATTTAAATAACTTGAAAATATTTAATTATTTTTTCCTATAATCATAACACATAATTAATGTTAAATTCATATATCTTTTACAAATAATAATAATAAAATCACAATACAATCTTTATTAAGTTTTAAATAGCACGTGTATCAAATATAATACAATTCTCATTAAAACATAATACAACAATATATATATATATATATATATATATATATATAATAATTCTTCCACCTCTCTTCTATCTCTAAATTTCAAAACTTCAAAATATATCATATTGCTTTGTTGAATTTGAATTAGATTGAAAAAAAATTTATAATTTACAAGTTAAATAATTAAGTTTTAAAGTATCATAAAATAAATAAATAAAATTGACACAATTATTAAACGGATCAATTTTGGATTAAACGGGTTAATTCAAAAATGACTCGTTTACTAATCGTGTTAAATGTATCAATTTCGGATTAAACAGGTTGAATAAAAAATAATCCGTTTAATAATTATATTAAACGGGTCAATCCGATTTTAATCCGAACTCATTTATACTAAATCTAAACCTCTTAATTTTGTGTTGTGAATCATATTGTCGTATCATGATCTAAATTACCACATGTCCGAGTCATGAATTTGGTTATACATGGCTTACTTGCACACATATCAGCCAATTAATGATTAGGTCTTATGACCTAAATATTCAATGAATTTCATTACTAATCAAAATCAATCAAAAACTATTTCCATGAAACAAACATGAACCGCTTGACCAACTTCCACATGTTCTTTCCTTTCTCTATTCCTTTCCCTTCTTTCTCTTTTCCTTCATTTTATTTTATTTTTTGGTCTTCATAAGTATTATTAAAAGTTTAAAACAGTATACTCTTAATTCATTGCCCTATATGGCAAATAAGTTCCAATCAAAGCATTACCAATACAACCCCCATTTTTTTTCCCCATTTCATTTCCTATTTTACCCCTATGTGATAACAAATTATGGCAATTGCCCCAAATTAATCAAATTGGAATTTTTTAAAAAATAAAAAAATTGATAGAATCCAGAATCTCGATGATAGAACAAACAAGTGAATCTTATGGATAAAATATCCGCTAAGAAAACGAGTAGATTATTCAATGAAAACTATGAATTATAGGATAAAAAATATTACATTTCGTACCCAATAATGCAAGGTGTGATTATTAGCTGTGTGAGGCACGTAATTATATTGTGATGATCGTGCGAGGGGTGCTAAGTTTTGCAGCCTACCACTCTGTTTGTTTGTAAAGAAAGTGAGAGATGCGGTGCATGCAATAGAAAATAAGATAATATTCTTTCTTTCTGTGCCTTTATGCTTTAGACACACACCCATAGATTATGGCAAACAAAAGACTATTATTTTCAAATTAAGAATTGGGTTTAAGGCAGTGTACCATCTTTTGCATTATGTTACACACTTCTATGCACTTTTTATTTATTATATTGTTCGCTGGCGGGCAAAAAGAAATTAATTAGGATATGCTTGTAAGTATTGACAAACTATAATTCAAGTCATACAAAATTAAACCAGAGAATATAACATGGCATGCTTAAAGATTTATTCTAATGCCAAAATTGTAAGATATCTACCTGGCAACTATATGGATTAAGGGGGTTGCTCTGACCTCAATTATTGTCAAAAGGTACATATAGCCACTAGCAATACATACATTATATATATATATATATATATATATATATATATATTTATCATAATATATATTAATTCATCAATTTAAGCTAACTTGGAAAAATAAAACCACAAAAAAAGGTGCATATATTATATACATGAGGCAATATGCTATTAAGAGGTAGGACTTAGGAGAGGCTAATTATTTTGACGTTGGTGTTGGTTTAGGTATGAAGGCAAGGATATGTTTATATATATATATATATATAAATTCTGCATGGATTAGAAGTGAATATTTTGTTTTCTTGTGGTTTGAATCTTCACCACAAGCCAATGTCCTTCATGATAAAGAAATATAAAATCATTTCCTTTTCAAAAACTTCAAAATTTCCATTAAATTATTAATTTGATCTCTATTAGTTTTTTTTGGTAAATTAATTTTTTTCTCTATTAGTTGGTCAAAAGGAGAGAGAGAAAAAAAAAAAACTCATGTAAATCATTTTGTGTACATGGTTACATATAATAGCAATGCCTTTCCCTTTTAATCAAGACAGAGGGCTTTGCCAAAAAAGGACCCTTTGGAAAGGTTCCCATTTGCACCTAAAATCTGGAAGAGACCACTTCTAATTTGAGTAGTGGTAAAAGAAAATTCCAAAGCATGAGAATGAATGGGTGAAAGGAACTTGTTGTTTCTATAAGTAATTGCTTTGAAGGGAGAGGTTGTGGACCCCTCATTAATATAAATATATATATTATTTATCTTCTAATATTATTGAAATAGCATTGGGAATTTGGGAGTACACTGAGTGAAGTAAGTAGGACTTAATACTCACTCTAGCTAGCAACCACTTTTAACAGTTAAGATGTCAGTGAAAGGAGGACGAAGCTTGTGGCTTGTGAGGCACTAATGAAGAAAACTAGTTTACCATTTGCTGCAACTAATCAGCATCTTCTCAATGGTAATTGTATAATTAATATAATAATGAAACACAAACACTAAGACCCTTTTCTGTTTTATTTTATTTTCTTTTTGGTTGCCAGTGAACTGTCTTTGAATTTGGAGGTGATCCATATATGATCCATGTACATGTGCAAATTAAGTATCCAACTACTCTTTATATGGTATTTTGATAGGGAATTCAACTTTATGTTTCATTTAATTATTCATTTTGTATGGTTGAGTATCTCCCAAGTATCTTCTTCTCCCATTCAGATGAGTTTTCTTTTTTGGGTGCTTTTAGAGGTTAAAATCATTAATATTCATGTCAATTAAATAACAAACAAGGTTAGGACAGTAATCCATTGGTCTACCATATATATATATTCATCAATATATATATATATAAACCAAAGTATAATAATGAAAAATAAATATTTTAGTTTGGACCTACTTTTTTTTTCCCCTCAAAATTTTAGCACAAATATAGTATAGCTCTTCACTATTCAAGGTTGAGCATAATTAACTAAAAAGACTTCTTTTTCTTTTCTTTTCTTTTTTTTTTTGGAAAATAATTGATAAAAGAAAAGAAAAGAAATCATTTTATGTAGATTTAGGTTAAATTATCTATAATTTGGTGACAAATTTGGGTGCCTAATTATAGCAGTACCCACTAGTTAAAAGAGAAGCAAAGCAAAGAATAGTGAGTGACCACTCGAAACAGTTGAGGCGTCACAAAGAGGAAAAGCTTGTGAGCCACACATTAAGATTTACCACCACCACCACCATGTTTTTGTTGCAACTAAATGCAAACAAACAAACACACACACACTCTCTCTCTCTCACGCACTAGGGAAAAACTCAACCTTTAACTCTCTCTCTCTCTCTCTCTCTCTATATGTGTGTGTGTTTGTATGCCTTTCGGCTTTTTTCATTTCCTTTAGTTTGTTGGTGGCCGAGTTTAACTTGTTCCTCACCAAAACAACAAGGCTAGGCTTGTCCACACAATTTTGCTTGCCAAGAAAACTGACCAGCTTTTTTCAATCAGAAGTAGGTTAATTCTTCACAATTTTATTATGTTTGTGTGTGTATTTTATACTTTAGTTTGGTCATTCTATAATCTAGAACTTGTTTTGCTCATAAAAATAAGCAAAATACAAAAGAGACTGAGGGACAAATTGTTTTCTTTTGAAGTAAAACCTATCATGATTATGTATAACACTACCCCAAAATAAGTTAATTGGTTTGTATTCACCAAATAAAGAAAAAGATGTGTGTGCAGTGTGTTTGTAATGTCACACCAAATCAGAATTGTCTGGCTGATCAATTAGTCAACAGTTGTCACATTTATTCATAAAAAAAAACAGTTGTCACATTTATTACACGCTCTCTCTCTTTGATATTTTAAGGTACATCACTGTAAAACAGTAATAATTAAAATAATATATAATTATATATTTGTTAATTTATATTAATTATATATATATATATTCATAATATAAATTTATATATACTTTAATATTTAAAATATAAATTATTTTATTTATTTAATAGTTTTATAATAATTAAAATAATATATATTAATAAAATATTTTTTAACATTTAGACTTTATTTAATCTTGCTTAAGCTTAAAATTTACCTTCTCGCCTTACGATAACTTACGCTTTTTAGAATACTCCTGTAAAACTAATTCTTATGCACCACTCCACATGCATTAAGTAGTTTGAGAAGTATTGCTTCTTTATATATATATATTTATAGCTTATTATAAGTATTAAAGTTGAATTAGTGTACTTAAAAAGACACAAAAGTGAAGTGGTTCATGCAATTTTTATAGGTGTGAATTATATATATATATATATGTATTTTAAAAATAAATAAATAAATAAAGAAGAAGATATTAAGGGTAACAGTGGGAAACAAAATGAGCTTTCAATAGAAGTCAATGAGTGCTTACAGATTTGCATTCAAATTTTGATAATAATAAATAATACACATTTGGCGAATTGGGATTATCGGTTTCGTACTAATAGTATCAAACCTACCTCCCTAAGAACTAGCCAGCCCATTAACATACATGAAAAGGCAAACACAACCACAAAAAGAGAGGTCCATTTTTTTTGCAATCAAACAAAACACTATTCCAAAACAAAAATTAGTGATGAAGCAGTAACCTTACTAAAGGACACACAAGCTTTCAACTGTGCTAGTGCTGGCCGGTCGGATGGAATGGAAGCTTGTGTGTGTAAAAGAAAACAAAAGTTTAATAGTATTAATGTTTTTCCAAAATGGGTAATTGTATGGTATCTAGGTTTAGCACCGCTAAGCATGACTCGAACTCCAGCATTAAGAAACCACAACAGGCACCTTTCCCACTAGGTCAATATAATTTTACTTTAGGTCACTGACTCTCCTTTAGTGATTTCTACATTGAGGAAGGGCAATGGCTTGCAATAGAATCAAAGAGATGTTACCAGGACTGATGCCCTAGGAATTTAATTAAGAATATAATTGGTGGGGTAGCAAGGAGGTGTTCAAATTTGTTAGTTAAAAAATGAAGGGGAATTGAAAAACATGAAATATTGTTCACCTAATTTGCTCGCTTGGTGTCTACTACAAATTGGTGGCTTGTAGCTAGTACTCTTCCCACCACCACCACCACCACCACCACCAGGTGTTCTATTTAGAGGTGGCAACGGGGCTCGTGCCCCGCTCCGTTGGAGATTTTTTCACCCCGTCTCTGCCCCAAACTCCGATTATGAAGAGGCGGGGCAGGGTGGGAATTCCCCATCGCGGGGTGGGAATTCCTCGTACCCCTTTAATTTTTTTTATTTATTATAAAATTAAAATACAAAAAAAAAATTACAATAAAACTAAATAAATATATATATATACAAGATTTTTATATCAAAAAATTCATCAAAATTTTTATTTTTTTACTTTTTCCATATTATTTTCAAAAAAATAATAAAAAAATAAAATATTAAATATTAAAATAGTATATATAAATTAAAATATATTATATAATATATATACGGGGCAGTTCCAAGGCGGAGATATTGCTCCCTGGCCCCGCCCCCGGGATATAAAATTTTTTCCCCGGCCCAGACCCACCAACCCGGTTAGGCGGGGAATCCCCACCCCGTTCAGGTCAGGAACCAACGGGCCGGAGCGAGGCTGGGCTCAATTGCCAACCCTAGTTCTATTATATAATTGGTGACTTACAGTTTGACTAATGAAGAGGAAATCCCATGGGAACTAAGCAACTCAAATTGCCTATGAGATTTTAAAATACAAATCCACTTTTTATTTAAAGTGGAATTTTGCAACACTTGGCACCTTTTTCGTTGGTGGTAAATCACCAAGAAACAAGTCAAGACAGTAAAACTTCCATGGCTCTCTTGAGTCAAACCACTTCCTAGGGCTTCATCACCCTAAGATGCATAATTTGCTGTGATATTTATACCTAAATTCTAAACAAACACTTGGGCTAACATAGACATGGGAAACAGTATCTTAGCCACAGTCAAACCACTGTAGGATCACATTATTCAATCTTTAGTACAAATCAGAACACTGTTGATCCAACTACAATTCCTTCACAATCCAGTAGGAAGTTCCCCGCTTTATATAACGCACACAATAGCATCTCAAGTTTATTGTGCAGTGATAAATCACAAATCTCCACTGATCAGTCACTAAAAGAAATGTCATCGATAACATTATTTTACACACTCAATTTTGAAAACAGTAGGCTAGATAAGAAACTGGCATAACAAATGCCATTATTGCAGACCAGACCAGGCTGGTTTCTCAAGGAGTTCATATTAAATTGGAGTCAAACCAACCACACCTGTAGGAGGCAAAGTCACAATGTCAAAATTCCTAGAACAAATGACATTTTAATGATAGGAAAAACAAGCATAGAAGTTTCCATATATAGACTATAGCGCAGACCTAGCACAAAAAAATAACTTTACTGAAAGTTTATAAGTAATGTGATTATGGCAAGTACTGAAACTAGCACTGCAACGTGTGTTTGTAAGATGGGTTATTGATAAGGTGATCCATGAGGGAATGTATTCACTACTACCAGATCAGTCAGAACGCTGGTTGAATAGTTGTCCTTCCATGTA
Source organism: Rhamnella rubrinervis (assembly GCA_007844105.2). NCBI lineage: Eukaryota > Viridiplantae > Streptophyta > Magnoliopsida > Rosales > Rhamnaceae > Rhamnella > Rhamnella rubrinervis. The sequence continues at coordinate 16,772,133 of CM017578.2, forward strand.
GTTAAACTAATAAAGCACAGGGATATCACATTCCTGTATGTTAGCTTACCAGCGCTACAGACAGTGAGCCTTCAAAGCACAAGGATTTATTCTTTTTGTTTATTTTTCTCTTCTACCAACAATTGATTGATTATTTTATATGATACTTTGAACAATGTTAACAGTTATTCCATGATAGAAATTGAACTTTTATGAACCTAAATTTCAAATTTCAAACTTAAGTACAGCACAATCTTGTCAATAGGCAACTATTGATAACTCTCCATAAATGCCATTCTTTTTTTTTTTTTACAAAGTATGACTCTTAGAGTTTTAAGCTAAGGCTGCGATCAACCACACATGTCTGTATCTTAGTGCAGGAATTCCCAATCAGTCAAAGATTTATGCAGTAGCTACACAAAAGTGAAGCTTAAAAAGAGAGAGTGCGTGTGGTTTGTCCAAATGTAAAGATGTATTTGTTGGGTAGCATAGGATAAATATAGTATACTGGTGCTTTCTACACTAATCTGTTTTTGTGACTTGCAAGGGTTCAATGCTTCATCTTGTTGGGCTTTTGGACTAGCAGAAGATGGAATGGAAAGAGGTTTTCCTCAGGTGATCAAAACAACGTTGTTGTATGTTGGAGTGGGTAAGCAGAGGTAAAAAATGTCTCAGAGAGGATCTAGAATCAAGCAGTTAGTCGAGCTATGTCTCGGCAAACTTCCAATTTCACCAAGGTAACAACTTTGTATTGCTAACTTTGTTCTGTGGAGTTATCAAGTTTTAGGGTGTAGGCAAAATATCTAGGTATTTTAGATTTGTCTCGACCAAATATAAGGACACCAGAAACTGGTGAAAGAAACAATGTGAATAATTTGCTCTTCCATAACGTAAAAATGAATAAATGATTATAAGATTCCTAGAAACTCCAATGCAATTATTCTCTCAGGTAGTGATATCCACAGAACAAAGAGGCTAGTTGGATGGTAAAGAACAGCAGATAAACAACTAGTTTCTCTCTTACACACTTGTAAGATTCCAAACACTAAAGTAGCATTCTTTAATGGATAATACCCTCGTATAATCCAATCAAAACTATTGAATTTTAAGGGGCATTTTTTAGCAGCTCTTTTCAACTGCCTTCATGAAATGGAGATAAAAGGATTCCAGAGCAACTAAATCATGAACATCAAATTCTTAGCAAAAAATAAGTACGAACATCAAATAAATAATTTGTTAGGCACAAATTACATGGGTCTATATCTAAGAAAATGATCACCCTAATAACCTCAACATTATCCTTGATTCACAATTTTCATTTATCAATATTACCCAACTTCATGAAATGAAATCAAGAAACAAATCAAACAAGATACAATGCAACAAATTTAAAAATGAGCTATATATATTTAAAAACTAAATAAATCATAAAAATAAAAGGTAAATAGATGTGAGGTCAACAGTCTTGCTTACCACATGCCAGTCTTCCACCAGCATTGCCAGTGGTCAGGCTAAGTTCATGTCCACCTACAACCAAGAAACAAAATGAAAGTTAGAAAAGACATCAAACCATGATGTAAACAAGTTCATCCAAGGTGAGTAACACATCAATACACTGAGCCTTTGCTGACATGGTAAAGGAGTGAAGAACTTTTAAATTTTAGAGTCAATCTTATGCTCAAATTCTCATTATTCCATAAAGAAAATAAAAGGAGATGGCTGAGGTCCTTAAAAAAAAAAAAATACTAAATGCCTTTTATAGTGAAACGTACTGCCAAAAAAGACTTACCTCCTTTGACATAAGAGAAGGGACTGTCCACTCTCATTTTCTCATTTGAAATAGTTTACATGTTTAGTTGCTGTGTTATATAAACAAATGAAACTTGCAAGTACAGTTGAAAATTGGAAGTTATTTCAGAGTGTGAATATACATACCCTTTCCAAGATCATCCTCAAGTTCATGAACCACAAGGGCTCTTCCAACTACAGAATTTGGACCAGTAAGTGGAATCTGCAAGATTAATGAACAATTAGTAACTGAAAGATTTCTAAGGAGCACCAATAAGACCTAAAAATAAAGTCTGACATCACCTCTAACATTTTACAATTTAAAAATAAAAAGTTAAAAGCACGAACTTTTAAGAAAAAACAGCATCAGGATTACAAGACTACCTGATTATCCACAATTGTTGCCTCTGCCACTCCTGAGTTCCCCAATTTTCCATATGATAGTTAGTAATTATATATAAGATTCAAAATACTCTAAGGTTGGTGAAAAACAAATTACCCTCAGCATTAGCAACTATGTTTCCCAGGTCACCCGCATGTCGGATTTCATCCTCAGGAGCACCATGTGTCAAATTGTTAGGGTTGAAATGTGCTCCTATTAAAAATTATTTAAGAACCAAAAAAAAAAAATCCAATAAAGTTCCACGAAAGAATTACAAATATGAAAGTATCAACCGAACCTTATAATAAAGCAAATGTTACAGTACGAACACGAGATGCAATCAAACTCTACCTGTAGAAATGCAACCATTTGTTGTGTCACCGTACTCGTGCTACACGAGAAAAAAGTAAAAAACGATAATGAAGCCTTAATTTCGCAAATTTACTCATAAAAATCCACAGATGATGGAAGCTACATAAATAAAACTCACCAAATGAAACCCATGAGGCCCCGGGGTAAGTCCAGCAACACGAACTTTAACAGTGGTGGGACCTATTAACAATTGAGCAAAATCAGGATTTAGAGGTTGTTGATACTTTAAATTGCCAATAAAAATCCAAGCTTTGAGCTATACATCCACTAGTTACAATTCAAGAAAACATTGAAAAGTATTAACCTTCACAACTATTAACTAAACTGAATTAACCTACTTCATTCTCTGACTGTTGGCAGGCGTTTTGATCTAAGCTCAAAGAATCCAGTCATTTTCCCAAATACAAGATTGAAGTTTCAACTTTCCTGAACCTCAACAATTTGAAAATAAAAATAAAACCCAGAAAAGGATCAAACTTATGCTAGAACTCCTTCACCGACCCATATTCTAAATACACTCCCAAGTAAATTTTCCTCACTATTCCCACACCTTCATCATCAAGCACAAATATTTAGAACCCAAAACCTTCAGTCAAACAAGTCCCGTGCAAATTTTTTTCTCAATGCCTAATAGTAATAGAATCGAACTTACCAGTGTCATCTTGAGTCAACGTGACAACGCCTTCGACATTGGAAGTGCCCTTGAGGACAGCGACGGCTTTCTTGGTTTCTGCAACGATTGCGGAAGGCTTAGGAGCAGCAGCGAGAGTCAGGGATTGGGATTGGCGAGGGAGCTTGAGGGAAACGCCATGGAAGGAGGAATGGAGAGGTGGGGCAGGATTGGATAGTGGAGAGAAAAGGGTATGGGATGGTGAGTGAGAGAAGATAATGGTCTGGGCCACCATGGCAGCCAGTGAAGCTTGCATTGCAGAGCTTTGATTTGGATTGGTTGGTTGGTGGAGATTGAAGATAAAGATGGATAACGAGTGGGTTTGTAAGAGAGAGAGAGTGTGTGTGTGTGTGTGTGAAGAAGAGCTTCTTGGGGCTGCTGAGCGTTCTGGAGGTCAGCGTTTGGTTGCTACCTTCCGATTCTCTGTTGGGGCCTCTCCGGAGAGAGTTTGTTTTTTATCGGTAAAATTTGTTTTTACAAACAATAATAAAAAATAAAAAAAACATGTCCAAGCCCCTCTCTTTTTCTTTATTTTAGACAGTTAATTTTTTTAAAAAATTTTACTTTAATAAATCTTTTATTTTAATTTTTAAATACAAAATATGAGTTTGAATTTTCATATTTAAATACTTAAATTTATTTTTTAATTATGTATTAAATAATAAATATATTTTTTTATTTAATATCTTATAATAATTTGAATTTAATTTTATAAAATTATTCTAAATTTTTTTATTTTTTAAAAATAATAAATAAATAAAAATTAAATTAATTATTAGAATTAACATAATAAAAAATATTGTTGAAATTATTTATTTAATTTAATTATTTAATATAAAAGATATTTTTTCTTATAAAAATATACTATTTAATTTAAATAATTTAAAAAATATTATGGGAGATAAGTCTCTATTTTAATATTTAAAAGTATACTTAAATGCATATTTAATTTTTTTTTTATATTGCGTATTATAATTTTCAACTGAAGATATGATGAATTAAAAACATATTAAGAATTCTCTTAAAACTGAATCATTATTAACATATTTTAATTAACATGCTTTAATTTTAATAAGTTCATCTTCAAATGTAATAATAGAAAAAAAAAATGTATTTTATTTTTTGGTTTTAAAAACTTTATGTAATTTTTTCAGTCCATCTTTTCTTTTAATGGCGACCAAGGCAGGGACTTAAGCTCCAGCGTCAAAAAGCTTGCAATTCTCCATTCATGGAGACCTCTAACCTAAACCCTAAAACCAACCCCAACCCCAATCCTTCTTCTATGCGAGTCCTAATTCGCCCACCTTCTTCATCAGCATCGACACCGACACTCACTTCATCTTCTTCACTCTCCCAAGCCCCTTTGCCCCCTCCGGTTTCTTCCTCCTCCTCAGATCAACCATCGACTTCGTCACAGTCTCGGTCTTCGGATGGCGTTGTGGTTGTGGGATTTATTGGGGGAAGACCCGGAGATACTGCCCAGCTCATTAACCGGGTCATCGACTCCAATGTGTTCGGGTCCGGAAATAGGGATAAAAGCCTCTGCATTGAGAAAGAGGAAGTCAGGGACTGGTTCAAGTGGAGGAGAATCAGTTATTACCATGAAGAGCAAAGGGGCATTTTGTTCTTGCAGTTTTGTTACAATCAGTATCCCGCCATGGATGGGTTTAATAAGGTCCGGCCAGGCTTTGACTCGGTAGTGGAAGAGCATGAGTTCGGGGATCTTCAGGGGATGTTGTTCATGTTCTCTGTAAGTGTTGTTTTCTTCCTTCTATTCTTTTTTTTTCTTTTTCTTTTTTTCTCTTCACTTGAAGAATTAAAATTAATTTCAGCTGTGCATATTGGCAATGAAATACGTAAAAAAGGAATTAATATAAATTTAGCATAAATGAATTGACTCTTTTTCTTTTCTTTTTTCATTTGAACATTTGCCTTATTGCATTCTGGACTCATGTCCGCAAAGTGGCATATACACTCTGTACTCTTTCAAATTAACATGGTGAAATTATAAGGCTGTATATAATTTGACTTTCTTAATATGTAAATATGATTTAAACTGTATATATTATATAGTCTTGAAATTCGTCGATTAGGTTGTATGCATCCCTTGATAGTATTGTATATTTTAGAAGATTTTATTATGTTAGAATGTGGACGAACGTCATATGGGATTATATTTCTTAGCCAAATTAAAAATTGTCTAACTAGAGTGAGGTACGAGGAAACCTTCCAAATATCCTGAAATGTGGTGGTAAATTATTTTGGGATCTTGATGTGTAAGTATAAGTACTTGTGAATTTAATCAAAATGGATGAATGATGAATATTCCTGCGAGTTAACTGAACCTGCTATGCAGGTTTGCCACGTAATCATATATATTCAGGAAGGATCACGCTTTGATACTCAACTTCTGAAAAAATTTCGAGTACTGCAAGCTGCCAAGCATGCCTTGGCTCCATTTTCGAAATCCAGGAGTATGCCAGCATTGTCCTCTAGGCCACATTCATCAGCATCCTCACGATCAACCACATCAGCATCCTCTTCTAACAATTCTTCTCCAGGTAGAAGTGGTAGTATCATGAGTCGTAATGCTTCTGCCATTTCACTAATGTCAGGTTTAGGTTCCTACACCTCTTTGTTTCCAGGACAATGTACCCCTGTCATGCTGTTTGTTTTTGTTGATGATTTTTCCGACATACCAAATACCAATTCTACTGTGGATGAAACAACTGAAACATCCTCACATAATCAGTTGTCTGGTCTGAGTTTAGCAAGGCCAAGCTTACCAGCTAAGGTTTCTGGTTCGGTAGTTGTGCTTGCACGCCCTGTGAGTAAATCCGAAAGTAGTTTCAGGAAGAAATTGCAGTCCTCTCTTGAAGCACAAGTTCGTTTTTTAATTAAGAAATGTAGAACTCTCTCAGGTTCTGAAACTAGTCATGCTGGGTCGAGAAGTGGGGGTGCTTCTAGTTCTGCACCTTTGTTTTCACTTGATGCATCAAGAGCTGTGGTGTTGTTAGATAGGTTAGCAAATCAGAGAGGCGAGTCTCTAGAATTTGCAACTGGTATTGTTGAAGATGTTCTAATTGGAAAGGCAACTTCAGATTCTCTTTTGTCTGAAAGCAATGGCCAGGGTGCAAGCAGAGATGATATAATATCATTGAAGGAGTTTATTTTCAGACAATCTGATATCCTAAGAGGGAGGGGGGGACTGGCCAGTAATTCAAATAGTGGCCAAGCAGCTGGTGTTGGTATGGTTGCTGTTGCTGCAGCAGCAGCTGCTGCCTCAGTTGCATCAGGAAAGTTATTTAATACTCCTGACCTTCCAAATATTGAAATTTGGTTATCTTCAAGTTTATTAATTCTTCATGGAGTTTTATCTGCAAAAGGTGGGTGCTTAGAGGAAATTGAAAATAGCAAAAGAAAACCTCGTCTAAGGAACACTATGCCACAGGCAGTTGAAGGAATTTCTTCAAAAGTTATGGATCCTCTAGATTTAGCTGTTTCTTGGTTAGAAAGTGGTAAAGGACTTAACACAAAATTTTCAACTTTGTGGTGTGAAAGGAACCTTCCAGCTGCCAAGGAGGTGTATCTGAAAGACTTACCTTCTTGTTATCCAACTTCGCAGCATGAATCCCATCTAGAGAAGGCTCTGCATGCTTTCCACTCCATGGTCAAGGGGCCCACAGTGCAAGGCTTTTCAAAAAGATTGGAAGATGAATGTACACACATTTGGAAATCTGGTAGGCAATTGTGTGATGCTGTTAGTTTGACTGGAAAACCGTGTATGCACCAGAGACATGATGTTGAGACTGATGAATTGGTTTCACTGGCTGTGGTGAAGCCACATTCCAGTGGATATGTATTCCTTCATGCTTGTGCTTGTGGGCGAACAAGGAGACTACGACCTGATCCTTTTGATTTTGAATCAGCAAATGTTACTTCCAATTGCTTTCCAAACTGTGACAAGCTCCTGCCTGCACTTCAATTACCAAATGTGGCCAATGCAGGACCTATTCGGCCATCCTCATGGAGTCTGATTCGTGTTGGTGGTGCAAGATATTACGAACCTTCTAAAGGCTTACTTCAGAGTGGATTTTGTGCCACTCAGAAGTTTCTTTTAAAATGGACAATATTTCTAGAGAAGCTAAAACGGAAAAATGGTTTAACAGACAATGTCGTTTACCAAGGTTCTGTAATTAAGTCAAATACAGACCCCAAGTTTGAACCTGAAATGAAAGTAGATTCTAAGAGTTCTGGTGACTTACATTTGTATTCAGAGGAAGTACAGTCTGGTGTTGAGAATCAAAGAAGATCCTTAGAGAATGTAATCTATGATGATAAAAAAATTAGTTTTGGTAAAGGTCTACCCAATTTTACAATGAGAAAACCTTTTGCAGAGGTGGTTGCTGGATCAGCAGTTGCAGATTCTGCATTTCCTCCTCTCCGGCAGAGGAAGCAACATTCATCAAGTTTAGATGGGAGTATCAAGCAAAATAGGACTGGTGATCGGAGTATGGAACAGACAACTGATCATCAAGAATCTCAGAAAGCTGAAAATATCCTGTCTGCTGTGGACACCTTAAAGGGGACCAGTGCCAATGGCACCATTCTAAGGATAGGCAGTAATGTAGTCCCTGTGAACCTGAATTCTGGTGAAAAGATCAAAATGAATCCCTCTTCTAAACATGTAACTATGTACGTGGGATTTGAGCATGAGTGCCCCCATGGCCATCGTTTCCTATTAAATCCTGAGCATCTCAATGAACTTGGAACGTTGTATCAATTGCATGAAGAATCTCAGACTCCTTCCTTGGAAATTTCAGAATCAGATTTTGCAGATCCTTCAAAATTGAGTAAGAATAGTCTCCATGGTAAAGTTCATCGAATTTCAAATAGGGTGAATGGTAATGGTTTTAAAAGGGAGAGAAATATGGGTAGATCAAAGGAGTTAGTAACTAATGGTTTTCTAAACTCAGATGGCGTTGTACAGTTCTCAGGGTCAGGAAAGGAGCAGGACCAGACATTTTTCGATGTATCAAAGATTCCCAGTTTTGTGAAAGACCTTGAAGAGGGCATGAAATGTATTAATGTTGATGATGGTGGATATGGTTTCTCCATGTTAAATAGAAATTTGCCTGTCTACTTGAACTGTCCACACTGTAGACTTTCCAAGAATAAGAAGGATCTGCAAAATGTCAAATTTGCCGGCACAATGTCACAGCTCCAAAGGATTTTTGTGGTATGTAGCATTCACTCACCCCTTTGAAGCATGTTGTTAATTCAGTTAATATGCTGCTGTGGTTTGTCCTGAGCCAATAAAGACAGGTTATTCATGTTTTTATCTGAATATATTCTGGAAGCGTTTTGAGTTGGGTTGGCAATTTGGTATCATTGTTTTGTGGGTATTACTAATAATTAAATACAACCAGTTATATTTGGAGAACAAAATTCTGCTTTATGTAAGTATTGACAAAGGAAAATATAAACATTAGCCACTGTGTGTGCTTCTAGTCAAACTGTGTAGTTAGATTAGTATATATTTATGTACTGCTAGACCTAAATCTGAGGTAGGAACAGTACAACCATATGTTTTTTTATTGAGAGTTAAAAGTGGGGATTGCTAATATAAGGGCTTATTTGCATTATTTTTGTGTTCAACTATGGAAATGAAAAGCCTTGTGAGGGGGAACGGAACTGAAAATGCTGAATGCTTGAACTTAAATCACTTCTGTTTTCATGTTTAGATTCTTTATTTGTTCAATGCCTGATTTGTAAATTTTTCCTGTAGGTCACACCTCCCTTTCCTGTTGTATTAGCAACATGCCCGGTTATACAATTTGCGGTATGTTTTAACTTCTTTCCTAGAGTATGTTAGGCATGCAAAATATTTATATATGTTCTAGTATTTAACTGTAAATCTTTGCAAGTTCACACCTCATGGCTGTCTTTGACTTGTAGGCATCATGTTTACCTTCATCCATTCCAGAACGTGAGAAGAAGTTGCAGTTCAGTCTTGGGTGTCAAGTGGTTTTACCACCAAAGAGTTTCCTTACACTTAGAATTCCATTTGTTTATGGTGTTCAACTTGTGGATGGAAGTCTACGTTCTCTTAATTATTTTGAACATCAACCTGAACTAACTGCTTGGATTGTCAGAGGGACAGCATTGCATATCATGTCCAAAAGAAACAACCTTGATCATGATTGATCTCGCATAGTTAAAACAGTTGATCTTCAGAATTTCACCAATACAATGATATGCATTCTCAGTGAGCATGCAAACACAAATTTTGTCCATCAGTATCGCAGGTCAGTGTAATTTATCTAAATAATGTTTTAGAATTTTTTTTCTTTTAGTTTTTCTTTTGATAAATTTTATACATGTTAAAATGATGCTTCTCCTTTTTATATTTGCCTTTTACTTTGTTTTATTTCCTGCTTCTATGAATTAATATTTCCTTTGTTGATATCTAGTAGTAAGGTCTCAGCTGGTTTTTAACCTAGAAGGAAAACTTTTCTTTGTAAGTGTACATGGTGCAACTTTTAAAATCGCATGAATAAGAGTTGAGGATCGCAATATGTGAGATCAGGGTTAGGAATCAAGATTTACAGAACGTGATACCAGGGTTAGGAAGAAGAAAAGAGGATAGAGAGAATTTATAATGATCTTTTGGGTGATTTAGTTACTTTTCCCAACCCATCATTTGTTTATGTTATTGAGATAATTTAGGTCCATGTGAGAATATTCTGAGATATTAAAATAACTAATAATCTAATTCTCTAATAATTTCCCTGTAGCTGGAGCATAAAAATCAAGTATATGCCCATCTTAAAACACAAATGTTGAAATTATGAGCTCGTAGCTTTATAAGATTATAGGAAATTTAGGGAGTTCAAACATTATCAAGCATGACAGTACTGAAAAATAGATCTCAAATTGAATAATCCATCAACCAAAAAGGGACAATAACACATCATATTATTAATTAGAACACAGTACCAAAACAATTACAAAATCCCAAACAGCAATTTCACAGTCTAAATTATGCTAGGAAGACAAAATCCCGAGACCAAGAAGTCCAAAAATAATAGCCATATGAACCCAAATCTGCATGTGAAACAAAACCCACAGCCAGAAATCTAAACCAGCGGCCATCAGATCCAAATCTATACTAGAGATAAAATTCCAGAACCCAAAACACTACACGCTTGACCTCAAGCTTATTGTAATATTAGGTATTCTTGAAACACAAAGCTAACATGTCCTAAAACAAATTGCCGATATTTGGTCTGAAGACTTCAAAAAACACTTGAGAAATCAAAAAACTAGTCTAACAATCTTCAAAAAAAAAAAGAAAAAAAGGTACTATACTTCTTAGGTAATTGAAAGGTACTCACAATGGACTATATCAGTGTTATCAACAATGAGATGTTGGTAACAGCCATTTCCTGTTTATACCAACAACTTTTGGGATGTTGGAATGTTTTTTGGTTTGTGACACTCAATACAAGAATTTGGTACCAAGTTGTCGATAATAGGGTTAGGAAAGAAGAAAAGAGAGGTAAGTGAGAGACTATTGAATGAGCTTTAGGGTGAGTTAAGTTACACTTCACCCATTATATTTATGTATCATTAGGATAAGATAATTGGAATTACAATAATAGAATACTCTTGAATCTTGCATGATAAAATAACTATTATTACAATCCTCCAGCAATAACGATGGAGGTTAAACATTTAAAGCCAGTGTTGAATATAATATGTTATGATTATGTGTGCTTCACATAGTTGGGTCTGCTTCCTTAGAGCTTCAGTTTTTAGGATTAAGAGTAACTGACATGATTTTAGAGCTTAGATTTTCTTTTTTTCTTAGATTATCTGTTTTGTCTTGTGTTCGAATCCTGTAATTCTGCTGTTGGATGGGTGTTACATGTGAGAGGAATGTTAAATATAATGTGTTGTGTTGATTTAAAATACATTGTTGGGTCTACTTCCTAATAATTTACGAAACTGGTATTGGCAACTCAACATCCGTAATTTTGAGATTGTTGTCAATTTGACTGAACTATATAAACATGACTTTCAACCTACGCTGCTAGTAAAGAAGAATTCCTGTAGCTTTGCCTTCAAAGTTAGGATTATTTTTTGTCCATTTGATGATAATGTTCCTCACATATGACTTAATGATGGAAGATATATGTGCAGGCCATGGACTTTAAGAATATATGTAATGGTGCATATGATTACTGGTAATTTCAATTATGGAACACAGGAGCATTTGAAAACGATCAGTTAGTTGCCAGGTATTTTGCTTTCATGACCTCATCTTTCTAAAAGAGTTACAAGTGTTGTATAATAAATTGACCTGCTTGTTATTTAGGTATAATGTGGACCTCTAGGTGGCTGGTGTGTTAAATGAATCTTTGCAGCAGCACCATGGTATGCTCCTTGTGTATTTGTTTATACTATTATCACGTATTTATGTATGAAAAACTAAATCTCCCTTTGGACCTTGAAAAGTTCTCTGCATTTGTTCCCCAATTAATTCAGATGAGTCAGTGACAGCTGTTGTAGTGATATTTCTGAATTTATCCAATGGCTTTATTTACTTTCCTTGATTTGCTGAAGTTCCATTATGAAATGTCCTTTACAAGGGAGGGTCAGGATTTTGTTCTTTAAGTATTTTAATTTAGTTTTGATTCTTTAGAAACATTCTAGTATCCTCCTTTGTCCGCTAATGGTATAAATTACTTTTTAATTTTAACATTATTGTTAATCTCTTGGATTTACCCTTTGACTTGATCCAGTGCAATATGTACTCATTTCAGAGATTTTGTTCAATGCTGTGGATGTTATATTAAATATTTATCTCTGGGGGGTGTGTGTGTGTGAGAGAGAGAGACAGACAGACAGAACATTTAGGATTCGGTTGTGTTGTGAGAGCTCAATACCTTCATATACATATATTGTTATCATATAAACCATCTATTTTGCATGCTTTTGTGCTTGGGTGGTAGTTTCGTTGCTATCATTTTTTCTGTATATTGTGAAGCATAAGTAGTTCGGAAATAGATGAACCATGTATATTAATTCAACGCATCTTACACTTGTCAGACTCGCATGTGTGTCTGTATAATAACTAGAAGTAATCAGGCACTACAAGTGCAACACGATAAATAAACAGATATGGGAGTTACATTCAAATGTAAGGTCAGCTAGAAAACTCTCTGATACCATTTTAAGTTACTATCAATCATATCGTTAGATTGCATCAATTCGTCAACAGTCACACTGAATCATTGTGCTTCTGATAACTTTGATGGTTACACGACTGGTTTTGGCTAGTCATGACTTGTACTTGGATAAGGATCACAAAACCAATATATAGGGTGGTACAAATTTATTACAATTTCACAATATTTTCCTCTTTTTTCGGATTTCAATAAGGAATGTTTAGTGGAAGTAAATTTGTTTTCATCATGAGCAGCAATTTATTAGAATATGTTTAATTTTTTATTTTAGAACATATGCTGGATTTTAATTTTAGTCTGCAGACAACCATCACTTTCTGACCTTTCTCCGTTTTATATGTTCCGCCTTTCTGCCGAGCTGTATTTAAGGCCTTTTAATTGATCTAGCATGACCTCTAGCATACCCCGTGCCTGATCGATAATTGAGCTTCAAATTTGCAATTTATCTCAGAGTGGATGATTTGAGTCCAACAATTAAATTAGGAAAGCAAATCCTGTCGTTTCCATGTTATGAAACAGATCATGATTGTTTGGTGAAAAAGTTAACCCATTGTTTACGTCTTTGAGTATTTGTCGAAGCCAGTATAGCAAGTAGCATAGTTGTATTTGATGCGTGTGCTTTTCTACTGCAGTTTCACATCTCTGTCATAGTTGCTTATAATTCAATGCATTCCTAGGTAGGTCGATGGAGGTCCTGCTGGTACCGCAATACCCGCAGCCATGTCACTCCGTCATGCCAAAATGACAGTTTTGGTCGTACAGTACAAGCATTTTAGGTATGGGAATGAGCACACAAAATCTCGTCCGATGGTTACCGTGGGTTAATTCAATTTTAGTTGCGGAGATCTATCTTCTCTTGTGAATTGTAGTAAGTTGAGCTTGATTATCAACTGCTTGATTTTGCATCTGATCAACTTTGAACGAAATGTAAAATGTTGTCTGCTAAGCTTTTGTAACTTTGTTTTCACAGAATGTATGTGTATTCTGTATCTCCCACAATTTTAATTTGTGACTAGAAGATCTACTTAATGAAAGCAGTGCCAAATTGATCCTAGTATTTGTCATGTGCTTTGGCTGTAAATTCCATTCTATCTTGCTTGTACGGAAGAAGGTTGTCCATAGGAAAATGATATTAATTACAATAATGTAGAAAATCATTTTCAAGGTGGAGGTTTGTGATTAAAGTCCTGGACCAACACTGCTAAGGAAGATTACAAGAAAAATATTTATACCCACAAGAAAAAAAGTGGGACTCCTCTGATATTATGGATTTTGGGGGCAACAATTATAGTTGTCACAATCAGCTTAACAACTGGGATATTTAAAACAACACCTTTATATTTATTTGTGCAACAAAAAAAAATTAAAAATATATAACATACATATAGTTTTAGCATCTTATTAAATCATAGATAGGACCATTAACATCATGATGATAGATGATCAGCAACCGATGAATTTTGTACATTCTGCCAAACCATGAGTCCAGGCTGTGTTTCTGATTGATAATCTGATCTGTTTAATTTTAAAATTGATGGGTGAACTAAAATTGATGGGTGAACTGCTTCCATTAACATGGGATACAAAAAAAGAAAGAAAAAAAAAAATCAAAGTTGAATGTTCTCTTTTGTGACAAGATTTATTTGAAAGCAATATTATTACAAGCTCATTTTGTCTTTTATTATATGTGCACACAAAGGTTTGCAATGGACCTAAACAACATCAAATTAATGTCTTCATTGTTTTTCAATTTGCTGAAATATTTAGGTGTGCATTTTTTAATTTCAACCCAAACAAATAAAAATAAAAACGAAAATAAAATCAGCATGAAGCTTCTTAGATCTGGCCCATATGATATTAATCAATAGACCCATGAGAAAATAATATGTATAACTACATAAGTACATATTAAATGCATGCATGGAATGAAGCATTTTTAAACGGATGATTAATTAAATTAAATAATTGATCCAAAATTAGGGATGAAATATTAAAAAATAGACGGTTTGACAACGATTGTATTTACTATTTAGTTAGAGTATGTTTGATAACCCATTCATTTATGGTTTTTCGTTTTTGATTTTTTTTTTAAATCCAAAAATAAAAATACATTTGGCCAAACATTTTCCGTTTTCGTTTTTCATTTTAACGAAAACATTTTTCAAATTTTCTATATGAATTGTTTTTTTTAAAAAAAAAATCAAAAACCAAAAATAAAAAATGAATGCATTACCAAATAGACACCTTCAACGATAGTCTTCGATTTGGTCAATTCAGCATTGAAGAGTTTGATATATTTTGTCCCATGCATGCATGGGTTTGCCATTTTCAAGCTCTCACATGGGTTTTCTTTGCCATTGTTTCCAAGTGAGTAAACATTAATTAAAAATACATACTGTGATGGCATTGAATCTCTTTTGTCCAAATCACAAATTCCTCCAATTTCTTTCAGCTTATTATTATTATTATTATTTTAAAATTTTAATTTTGAAACAAATACATATCTCTCAATCATTAGGAAAGGCAGATATTCTGTAATGAAGTTCATCACTACTAGTATACTATAATTGGATCCAATTCTAATAAAATTAATTTTGATATTGATTTAATTTGATATAATTAAATACCCAAGTGAGTTCAGCAATGATCTGTATGGATCATAGATCCTAAGTACATAGGAAGCATATATTAAAGGAAAAATTAGGGACAGCTCTTCCCTTTGATGCTGAATAATAAATGATCAGTGTGTGTGAGGGAGACACATTATTTTAGTCGCACATTTACGTTGTTAATTCATGTGCATGCATGCTAGCCACAACTTTATAATTGATATTTTTCAATTTCTAATATATCATGCAATTAATTATTAGGGAAACTTTATGATAATGTCGTTTTTCTACAAAAGTTATAGAAATAAAACAAAGTGAAAAAAGTCAATGTATATCACGACTTGACAAATAACCATATTTTCTTACTGTCATGATCTAATTATATTTCATTTTCAGTAAAATCTTCTACTTTTTTTAGCATATATATATATATAAAATATTTTTTCTATATTATATCGCATATATATCCTACACTATAAAAGAGTATAATCGAAAATGATTTAACTACATGTAATTAAATGTAGTAATTACATATATTAACGTTTTTGGCCCACCTAAAAATGCACAATGTCATTGCAGTGTAGGATAGACAAGTGATGTAGGTGTAGGAGAGCATTTATGTGTGTGTGTGTGTGTGTATATATATATATGTATATATATTTATTAAAATTACTTTTAGCATATTAGAAACAATGTATAAATGATGTATGGATACTCTCGGTTTCTTTTTCGTTTCTTGAAGGGTTATGAACATATGATAAATGATCCTAATAGAAGATGTTTTAACCAAAAAACTTATTAGGACCTTACAATTGCTTGAATGAGTAATTCGGGTGTTTAATTTAAAAACCTAAAAAAAAAAATTAGAATCAAATGTTCTTTGGGGTATATATAAGGAGTTGAGGTGTGCTCTAACTCTTATATAGTAATCATTGCGTATTTATGGGTGATTTCATCCGTTACGTAATTATTATGTATATAATTAAGGGATTACACTCGTTGTGGTTTATAACTGACGTAAGATGTGTGATGACTATAGATGTAAATGGGTCAAAAACCTCCAAATACTAAGTCACTGAATTAGGCTTCTTAAAAGTAGGCTACCTGAACAGATTATTGAGGTAAGCTACCTGAATATATCACCGGACTAGCTTTCCGGGATAAGCCACTAGTCTAGGTTACTAGTAAACCCAAACAGGTCATTAGGCTCAAATATTTAGACTTAATTAAAACCCTATAAGGTTAAAAATTCAGGGGCATCTTATAATAATATTATAATTTTCTGCTTTCCCATTATTATTATTCAATTTTTTCTTGTTGAGTTAAATTTTCTAAAATGAAAAAAATTGGTAAAATGCATTTTACCCTCACGAACTATCACATTCATAGTTGACGTCCATGTAGAAACTAACGGAAAATACCATGTTCGGGACACATGGTTCATCACCAAGTGCATTTAAATTTTTAGGGTACACAATTAACATCCGTCCTCCTACACCTCCTCCCGCCTCTTCCTCCTTTTTATTATCCAATATAAGCCTAAAGCAATCTCCCTCTATCCTTTCTCTACTGAAAGAGCTTGGAATCGTATTGAAATCTATGAATTTGATGAGCCAAATGCCCTTATTGACAGATCACATGACACACACGCCCTTATTGGTGGATTACATGACATGCACATGAGATTTTTTTTCTGTATGCTTTTTACATCATCGATTTAGGCAAAGTGATGTAAAAATAATAGTTTAGGGTGCAATATAAAATCTTTCTAAAAGTGAGAAGGCCAAAGTGCGTCAAACATGTGATAGTACATGGACACTTGAGAGTGTGGTGTAGCAGAAAAAAAAACTGATTGAATTTTCATATCAGTCTGCGAAAATTAAAATTCGAGTTTTGATAAATCTTACTTTATCTTTGTCTAAAATGCCAAGTAATAAAAAAATTATTAAAATATGGACCTGCTATTTCAAACTCTTATAGGATTATAAAGCTCATTCTCCCATAAAATTTATAAAATGATAATTCTCATATTAAATTTTTTTTTTCTAAATAAAAAACGTAACAGTACGCGGAGTAAATGTATTTAATCCAAAAAAATATTTGTGAACCATTTTGAGAAGACATCATATATCTTTTATAAAAATAAAATAAAAAGAAAAGAAAAAAAGATATCATATATCTATATGCCTAACTTATACAGTATTACTGTTATTAAATAGTAGATACCATAAATATCGATCTACTTTTCACAACACATAAATGCAATTTTGTCTTCTATATGTATATGATTGCCATTTTAATTGTAAATATATATATATATATATATATATATATATATATATATATATTGTATATAAGTCGGGTTTAAAGAATACATTCTCCGTTCCTGCCCCCACCCCCATTCCCTGATTAAGCCGGGTATTTGGTCATTTCCAAGTCCAATCCAACTCAATTGATTAGGAATCTCAACCTTATCAACTTTTTCGGTACTAGAATTCCTATTAATTAAAAAAGCCTAACATATTTATGATGATATCATCATTTAATAGGTTTAGTTGATTAATATTGTTAATTATAATTATAATATGGTAAACACATTTTATATTAGACAAAAGAAAATAAAAGAATATGAATGAGATGGCATTATATGGTCCATTACATGTTAAATAGAGGATCTGGATTAAAAGTAGAGTAGAAGCAACCAGGATAAAAACAAGTCCGAATCCTTCGAGAAATTGTCATTTTATTTTTGTTTCAACTTCACCACATTTTTTTGTCAAATGCTATTCAGCATATATGCTTTTTCTAAAATGTCGCTTTTAGCCCTGTTGTTTTTTACATATAAAATTCTAAATTAATTTTTTTTATCAAATAGGATTGTCAAACACACTTTTTATTTTACAAGTTTAATATCCATTTTATTATAAATAACAGTAAATTAGTCAATCTTCAACACCTTTAATATTCAATTTTATGTTAAATAAGTTTTTGGTGAATTTTAAGTTAAATAAGTTAAATTGAATAAAAAAATGAAATGTGAGGAAGCTATGATGTAATTTTCCAAAACAGGATAGTAATTCTGTAAAAACGTCAAAATACAGTGTGCTATTTTAAAAATTACTCAGATAAAATTTTATAATTATATATAGTTAATAAATAATGAAAATAATAAATAACAGATCGAGAGGGAAAAAATGTAAAAATAAAAATGAGATATATGATAAACATGAATGAATTTTTGAATGAAAACTAATATTGTTTAGTTGATTTATGAATCACAATTACCTAATTTAATGTATTTTCTTAAGGTTAAATTAAATGCATTTTAGTACCAAGGTAATAAATAAACATATAAGTAAATAAAAATTGTATCTTAGTGTCTTCAACCTCAACTTACAAAGATTTTACAATTAAGGCCGACCAAATGTTTTCAAAATTCACAATTGGGATTTTCAATCTAAAAACCAAATTCAATTAAAGATAATTAACAATGGACTAATTGTAAAATAATATATAAATCGAAAATACTAAACTACATTTAAGCTTTTTTAATTCTATAACTAAGACTAATTAAATTAGATGGTAATATTTAAAAAAATAATAAAAAAAATAAAAAAGAAATCAGATATACAAACATAGAAGTCAAAATTGTACAGCAATTAAATTAATAGAGAAAATGAAAAGAGCAGCAAAGCAGCTAGGTACAGTTGGGGTTAGCTTAATTATAAGCCATTCAAAGCTCTTTGGAGTTGATGGATTTTTCTCTTCTCTTTAAATAAATGCGGTCGGCCTTCTCTGTAACTGCTTGACATGATTTGTGTCTATTTTTCTTTTTCTCGTGGTCCCAACTCTCTTTGCCATTTCAGCTTCTCTTATTAATAAATAATAAAAAAATAAATCTATATTTGAATCACTAGGTTTCATTATTTTAGTAACTAATTGGAATGAGGCACTGTTAAATACATATAGGGGCTAAATCCATTGCAAAATTTATATGAAGGACCACTAAGCTTAATATTTTAGGAAGTTGAGTGATATAATCAATTCATGTCTTATATCAGATAGATATAGTACACATTATAAAATGTAAAGCTTGTGTTATAAATATGTGTATATGAAAATATGTTTGGTATATATATCTGAAAGTACTAGTTACGTATAAGATGAATATGGGTTTGATATAGAATATTTTGTTGTGCTGGCTGCACAGTTTGCATGTTAATAATGAATGTGGGGCAAGGTAAGGTAACAAAATTGGAGTGATTAAAAATCTGTTGCAGTACAAATTATAAATGTAAAGCTTGAGTTATAATAATTTGTGAATGTGCATGGAAGTACATTTGGTATATGAAAGTACCAGTTACGTAGAGGATGAATATGGGGATTGATTAGATTTGTAGAGCCGGCTGCAGTGTCCATGTCATGAGCGTTATTATCATTTACAGTTTCGTCTTCAAACGAGAATGCGCAAAGGGAATATATATATATATATATATATATATATATATAGATAATTATGCAAAAAATAAAAAAATAAAAAATGAAACTACTACCCATAGGGGGTTAGCCCAGTTGGTAATAGAAGGTGCTCTCTTTCTTTGTTAATCAGGGTTTAATTTTTGGAGAGCACTTTAAACGTTTAATAACTTAAAAACTGCACAATCTTTTAGAGAGTACTCTAAAAGTTTAATAACTTATAAATGCACTCTAAAAATTTAATAACTTAAAAAATACACTAAACTAATGTGAGGGAGTACACCCTTAAACAACACTTTAAAATTTTAATAACTTATAAATGCACCAAACTAATGTGAGAGAGCACCCTTAAACAACATGTTTATACACCTCACATAGAACTTGTTTTGTTATCATGTTAAATCATAATGTTGAGAAAACCAAACAGGAAGGAATAAAAAAATATGGGTCTTACACGAAAATAATAAATAAATAATATAATTGAGGATCACCTAGACTTGAATACAGCAATTCACACATAATTTGCTTTAATATCATATTAAATTGTTGCTGATCTCAAAAGTTTAAATTGATAGGAAATCTATCTAATAATTATACTTTGGACATATCTCTTCCATACCTAGACTAATTTTTCTCCTCCTTTTCTCTTTACTGAAAATCCTAGTCCTTTCTGTAAATATAGCGTACCATATTTTAAAATCCTAAATTCACCTCTCTCTCTCTTGCTATATATATATATATATATATATATATATATATACATACATGTATATAAAATGGTTCTGAGATAGAAGAAATATACATCGAACTCACCTCTCTCTCTCTTGCTATATATATATATATATATATACATACATGTATATAAAATGGTTCTGAGATAGAAGAAATATACATCGAACTCTAGTTTGTTTATTTTTCTCCCCCATTTCACTCTTTTTGTACCTCCACAGTTAATTGTGAACAGCCACCTAATTAATAGTGCGGTTCTAATGGCTGCCAAACTCTGCTGCGAATTTTGACATTCAAGTATAAATCCAATATTCGTCCACAAAGACACCTGGGGGTGTGGCCTAGCGGAAAGGAAGCCGATAGTTCCATCACACTCGTTTGCGAGAGTTGTGGTTCGAGTCTCAAGCCCGCTATTTCCTGCTGCTTAATGCCAGTGGAGGGACTGTTAGGTGAGCCACCGCTTAGACTCTATCGGGTTGCAAAGTTGGAGTAGCAGAAGTTCTATCTCCTAATGAATCCCTACCGATCCACATCGGCGCCCTTTTTCATTCATCAAAAAAAAAAATATTCGTCCACAAAGTAGTAAATAAACAGTTAAATGATTGATCAGCCACTTCTCTTTAATGGAAGCAACACTACTCTTTTTCATATTTTATATGCCAATGAAATTGAAAAAGATGCTTCTTTTTTCCAATACATGACAAAACATAGTTTCATAATTCATAGCCGTTGAAGGCACACACTTACACAGCTCTCCTTTATGTCTTAGACCTACTCAACCACTTTTTGAATTACTCTCACTCAACCCATGACAAGGATCACTTTGCAGTAGCGACACTTGAATTGTCCTATCCCAAAAAATAGATATATACCCTTGTATCCATACAGCAATATTAAATTAATTTAATATGATGGTCACCGCCAATTGACAAATCCTCCTTCCTACGTGTCGAAATCTTGTCCAAGATTTATGAAGAAATATATGATTTTTAGTGTTGCAATGTCATTCTTGGCTACTAATTAAGTTAAAAACACCATCTATAAATATGAGATGCTGTAGAGCAAATCAATAAAAAACAAAAAAAAATTGTCAAAAAAATTTGAATACTATTATTAAGCACATATGGTGACTCTGAATGTGGTAGAACCTTCTCATCTCCTTCAAGATTTCGAGGTCAAAATCCACCATACCTCTCTGGTTTGTCCCTCTCAAAGGACTGATCAGAGAAACAAATCCATGTTCTTCTTATCAAACATAGACCAAGTTCTTAATTTTGATGTCCAAACAGTCCATTTCTTCCCTGCCCACAATGACTTTCCTCCTCAAATTGTGGCTGAGAAACTCAGAGAAACACTTGGTGAAATATTGGTGCACTATGATTTCTTGGCAGGAAGGCTGAGGTTGAATCCGAAGACGGGTCGTTTGGAGATCGATCGCAACGATTCCGGGGTAGGATTTGTTGTGGCTTCAAGTGAGCTTACGTTGGATGAGATTGGAGACCTGGTTTATCCTAATCCAGCTTTTGCTCAACTTGTTACCGTCACTTTGGATACTTTGGAACCAGATGATCAACCTTTATGCATTTTGCAGGTACAACTTAAATTCAATAATTGACTATATATCATTTTTTACTACTTGATGCATGCACATAGTTAAAACTTTCTATTTTTGGGCAGTAAATTTTATTATCATAGATTATATATACATTTGAATAAAGTTTTTTGGCATAATTTTTATTGAAAACAAAAATAACATATTAAATTTTTATTAATTAAGAATTAACATGTACATTATGTTTGTTCAATAAAAACTTGAGACGTTATTTTATATTTTAATATAAATTATGTCAAATAAATATTTTGTTGACTTTACTTCTGATTGAAAAGAAAGTTTTAAGATCTTAATAATTGTAGTATTAAAAATATTTTATTAAGGGTTTTAAATTTACTACTTCCTAACATGTTTCCACCTAATTTTTCCTGTTAATAAATGACCTTGTTCTCTTTTGTCCTAATTGCAACTATTAACTTTCAAAATATATGTGGGGATGCTTGTGACAGCATTTATAGCTGCTAGCTATATAGGCTATAATATTATTTTAGATCCACATATTGTTTATCATGAATTATTTTCCCTAATTGGTAGAACATATAGATGGGGTTATTTTCTTTTATAAATCTGTAAAAAGAATACATTGAAAAAAATATTAATTAAATTGTAACTTTGGTTAATATTTTTGGTTAAGAAAACATATATATATATATATATATATGGAAAGTTTACATATTTTATTAATTTATGGGTTTTTGCCATGTGTTCAAGCATTTTGTACCAAAAAAATAAACGACCATAGAAAATCAAACTTCCGAATTCAACACCTGTGATTGTTGATCTCTCTCTCCGGCCTTATTACTATTTAAATAAAGGTCTCATATTTTTCTTTGTATTTTATTATTGCAATATTAATATTAAAAAAAAAAAGTAATGGAATGAAGAGACAAAAATATCCCAATCTAGAGGTTAATATGTAGGATTTTTTTTTCTTCTAGAAATAAGATAAATACGACATAAAATGGCAATAAATATATAACTGTTTTACTAGTGAGAGTATACAAAGGGGTTGAATGCAGCTTTCTTGAGACCCACGTGAACTTTCCAATCTGTCATTTAGTCAACTCTTTGAATGCACGTGAACGTGATCACCATGATCATATGCTGCTATTGTCCCTGCACATGGCTTTCTTTCTTTTATCTTCTTCTTTTTCGATGGCTCATAAAAAATATGGCAATTATATATTTGCATACTTAAGTTTATATGTAATAAAGAAATATTATTATGAGTGATTTCGTTTATAATAATATATGTGAAATCTCTTTATTATTAGTGAAAAGACATTTAAAAAAATTATTAAATTATTAAAAATTAACACGGCATAAATTTTTTTTGTATGTCGCGCAGGATATTATAAATGGCGTCGCTCATAATAATATTCCTATATATATATATATATATATATATATATGTGGTAGATTAAATCCTCTCTAAAAATTGCGTACATTGTGCATTCATACCTATATATGTACATATATATACAAAATGTTTTTGTTTTGACTCTATATACAATTACTTCAAATTCAGTAATTAATTATAATAAAATTCATATTATAAATTATGTTACTAGTATGTCTATTAGTTCATTCGATACACATAAACAAACCAAAAAAACAATTGTTGGGAAAAATATTTATAATTAAAATCGAGTATTGTTGAGAATGAATTTTTTAAAATTACTTACATAAAATTTTCATGGATATACAAACTAAAAGTCACACGTACGTGGGTATGTCGACACGTACAAAAATGTTTGCCAGCAAAAGAATAGTGAGGTTTGTTATCAATTATCATGGAATATTTTAATGAACATGACTTTTTTCCTGTTTTGCACAATTTAAGTTGAATAATTGACATGCATATTTATCGAACCATGACTGGGGAAATGTGAAGAGGAAAATGAAAGTCTCTTCTCTTTTAATTTCAAAAAGATTGATAACTTTTGGAAGAATATACTCAACCCACGTACATTATAGTTTGAAACATCATCATTTAGCTACCACTAATCATCACTTGAATAAATATCTATTTTTCTATTATATATATCCAAATAATATATATATAAATTGTTATTTTTTAGTCTACTTTATATAATTATATATATAAATATTATAGTATATTTCAGTTGTTTATGCTATTTTCAAAGCGTACAAAAAAATGACCAATAATTTCTTAACATAAAATTATTATATAAGGGAAAAGTAATTCAATGTAGTGGTAGCTAAATAATAATTTTTCAAACTAATGTAAGTTAGGTGTATTTTTGTCAAACCTTGGAGGGATGTAGATAATATTTTTCCTACTTTTAATTTACTAATGTTTATCCATTATTATTATTATTATTTCCTCTTAAAGCTTAAGGTTGTAATGGGTCTCACAAATTAAAGAGGTCATCCCAGGTAGCAACAGATTGATTTATATTGAGATAAACGATGTCACTAGGCACACATTAATTTAGCTAATTATCAAATGTAAATGAGACCAAGACAATAGAATATATTAGATTAATACTCATGCATGCGCCAATAGTTATCATTATATTATTATATTTACTATTTATTTTTGGTCACCTAAAATACACTATCAACAGGTTACCTCATTCAAATGTGGTGGATTTGCAATGGGCATATCCACAAACCATGCAACATTTGATGGTCTTGGATTCAAAATCTTTCTACAAAACGTTGCTTCACTAGCTGCTGACAAGCCGTTGATTGTCACCCCGTGCAATGACCGCCAACTCTTAGCCGCTCGATCCCCCCCACGTGTCACATTCCCACACTCCGAGCTCCTCAAGCTCAACATCGGCCAAGCTGACACAAAGTCCAGCGTCTTCGAAGCCACCCAAGAGGACCTCGACATCAAAGTCTTCCGGCTAACCTCTGGCACCATCTCCCGCCTTAAAGAAAAAGCCAAACCCTTCGGCGACGTCGACAACGTCAACTCCAACAAACGTAGTATAACCAGCTTCAATGTTGTCACTGCCTTGATATGGCAGTGCAAGGCATTATCGTCCAGCACAGAGAGCAACATGGACAGGGAATCCACCATACTTTACGCCGTCGACTTAAGGCAGAGGCTAAACCCACCGCTCCCGATGTCGTACTCCGGCAACGCAGTGTTGTCGGCGTACGCCACGGCCTCGTGTAAGGAACTGGAAGATGGGCCGTTTTCGAGGACGGTGGAAATGCTGTCAGAGGGGGCGAAGAGGATGACCGACGAGTACGCGAAGTCTGTGATAGACTGGGGGGAGCTGTATAAAGGGCTTCCTTACGGGGAGGTTTTGGTGTCGTCGTGGTGGAGATTAGGGTTTGCAGAGGTTGAATATCCATGGGGGAAGCCAAGGTATAGTTGTCCGGTGGTTTATCACAGGAAGGATATCATTTTGCTGTTGCCTGACATTGATAATGAAGAAGAAGGTGGTGGTGGGGTTAATGTTTTGGTTGCCTTGCCTCCCAAGGAAATGGACAAATTCCAAACCCTATTCCACAAGGTATTGGCTTGAAAATATATATTATTTTATATTTTTATATTTGGAAATATTTTACTAGACCTCCTCTAATGTTTGGCATAATTTCAAAGTTTAAAGGAGGTGAATGATATTTTTATATAGTACTATCTATAAATATATTATGTTTACCTAGCTGTATGGGATCATTATACATAATGTATGTGAAATTGAAGAGTGCCTTATGATAGAGGATGGGGGTCCATTCTTTGGTAGCCGACTGTATATTTGGATTAATGATGAGTAGGCAAAATTAAATACCGTACCATATATAGCTTGTTTCTTCTTCATTTTGTTGAGCCAATTATGATTAATTAAAGATGATATTAATTTATTCATGGACGTTAGTATATGATATAATCAAACTACCGACATAAATATTTAATGGACTAGTTTTAATCTTTTCTTACTCATTTTTTTCTTGTTGGAATTAATTTTCTTTTACTTGATTGTTGGTGGTTTGCGTACACATGCATATACATCTTCCAATCTAAAAGTAACAAATTCTTTACCATTAATTGCCTGACGTACTTTGGATTAAAAGCTCTTAAACATCATTTACATATTCTTTAATTAGTTCGTAGCTTCTTGCCGACTTGTTATTCTAATTTACCAACGGAAAGAAGTATTTCTCGTTGGAAAAACTTTGTGTAATCAATTTTTATTTCAAATACAATCTTAATACCTCTCTCCTTTTTTACTATATATCCAAAAGAAAAAAAAAATGGAATTCACTCTTTCTTTCAGTTTGAAGTTCAATTTAATTCAATGAATATCGACAAGAATTATTATTTTGGAACTAATTTATATATATAGATGATTCATCCTATTGGTAAACTATTCAAGCAGAAAGTTAATTTGGAACTAATTATTTGACAAACAGAAGACTTTTAGTGAAATATATTGGATTTACTTAGGTTAATTAATCACAATAATAAAAATAAGCTTTTCTAGGAACACTAGCTATTATAAGAAATGCAATCAAGGAAAAGCTGTAGCTAACTTTTATTTATTTATTTTGCCTTGTTTGTAATAAAAAAAATATAAAAAGGTTAAGAAAAGCAAAATACATTAAGCTATTAAAAATCAAATACACTATGACCAGCAAGAAAGGTCATACACCTTAGTGAAGGCTATTACAAAGCCCTGTTTCTCTCATACACGATGTTTGTTATTAGAGCTAATTTCTTGCTACGTGATTTTGATATATCCCAAAAATTGGAGGTGGGCTTGGATAATATAAAAATGAGGGTTTTATGGCCCATTATCCATTTTGTGCGATCAAAATTAAATAAATAGCCAAACACTTTTTATATCGGAAAGAATATCAAAAGCGCTTCTTCGGATCCGTGCAATTATTTCATTGTCCTTTTATTAATAGTAACCTTCCTCTCACTTTCTAACTCTTTATGAATTAGATGCTCTCCTCTGTCACATCTCCTTTCAAACTTTTATCCTATCTCCCCTCAAATTCCTTTATTCTAACATTTCAATCCCTAAGATCCCAGAATATTAATAAATACATTATAATAATATTACTTTTATTAGGTTTGCGAATGGCAATGAGTTTGATATGTTTATAATCATTAAAGAAGAAATGAGCACCATAATTTAGTTGTTAAAAACTGATTTAGCAGTTAAAAGTTGACCGAGCATTTATATTTATTTATAAAAGTTACAGTTCAAGTATTGATAAATATCTATTAAAACTTTAAATATACTTAATTTTATTAAACGTCAAGTTTTAGCAAATCAATTTCATCACTCCATAAAAGGTTTTTTTAAAAATATATTGATAAGATAGCTTTGTACACAAACAAACATTATAAATTATTGTGATCCTCATTGTGTACATAATTCGTGTTAGGATCTACCAAACTAGAGAATAGAAAATCAATTCTCATGTCGTCCTGCCCCACCTCCCTCCCTATAAATAGGAATTGGGGCAGAGACCAAGTATGGAAATCCCCAAGGAGGCAGAGCATGGGAGGGGGCCTCACAGCCCCGCCTCATTGCTATATGTATTGGCTTGCTTTTATTATTATTATTATTATTATTATTATTAAGAGTTCATTTTCTTAAATAATATAGCATATAATACAACCATACAACAATACTAAAAATCAAATTCGGTATGCTATTTAAATGTACTTTTTTCGATATTAAAAGCTGAGTTTAGTAATAGGTGAAAAATAAATAAATTTAAATTATTAGGTGAAAAATAAATAAATTTAAATTATTCATGTAAAATATAGTTTTATATTTAAGACAAAAATATATTACATTTATGAGTCAAAGTTGAGTAATTTATAATTATTTTAAAAATTTAAAGGATAATTATGTTAATTTCATAAATTAAAGAACATTTTAAAACTTTTTGGATAGTGAAGAGGGGATTGGTGCCAAAAAAGATTTTTTTTTATTTTTTTAAACGCTCTTATCGGCCGGTCTGCTTATTTCTTTGTTTATTAAGAGTCCAATTTCATAACATATCTATATATATATATATATATATATATATATATATATATATATATATATATATATATAATACAAGTGTACAACCTAAAGAGCAAGCCGGAAAAAAAATACATTAAATAAGTTAAAGGACAGATTGAATATCAAGAGTATTGAATTGAAGATGAAAGTTCATCAAGTCAAACTTTCATTAATACTTTTGAAGTTGAAGAATTAATTCAACTACATCCCGGTCTCACAATCTATCTTTGCTCCTCCAATTAGTCAGAGGAGAAACAAAGTAGTTTGATATATGTCATACTGTGTTAAAAGAAAAAACAACATATCCTTGAAATGCATTGAAACATGTACCTACTTGACAAAAACATAAATTCAAATGAGATTTATAATTTAAATTTTTTTTATGTGATAAAATGATGTGATAAAAATTAATTTGATACTATTTTATCTACCTTATCAAATATCACTGTCCAACATAAATTTTTAACACTAAATATATATTTTTAAAATAAATCAAATTTTTATACAAAAAAATTATCACAGTTGTTTAAAATTACGGTAAGACCTACGAATTATCTTCTGGTCATTTAGATTTTTTAATTATATAAATAATTTGAAAATATCTTATTTTTCTTTATAAATAAAAAAAAATCTTAATACGAGAATAATTAATTCACAATTCTATTACAATATAAGTTCTTATTATCGTTTTAATTTTGTAATTTTATATTAAAAATATCTTATTGGGTATATATATATATATATCGCTTTTTAGAATTGATTCCTGTAACAAAAGCAATGATTCGTGGTATCGACTTTCCTTGTACCACTAGATTCAAGGAGTTGACCTGAGAGAGTAACAAGCGGGAAACAGTGACAAGCTTGTTTAAATAGTAGATGAGGATACGATTTAAATGTATCATATTGTCTCCCTGGCCCTTTAAAACGCTGAAACATTTAGTGTCACGTAAAACACATAAATATTAGTCGTATCGCGACACTGCTTGCATACGTAACTTGATTCTTACAACCGGGTCCACACGTCTCAATCCCCACGGACACAACCCACACACACGCACCACTTAACTTCAAATCTAATTCCCTCCTCTCTATTGAACGCAGCCGTGCGCACTCACCAACTCACTTAGAGCACTTCACTTGTGCTTGGCAACTCATTTAGAGCACTTCACTTGTGCTTGCCACACTCAATTATTGTACTTCCCTATATATAGCTTGCAAGGTAAGATCTGTTTATAAACCCACATCAGTGTCTCCAGATTATCATTCATAGGTTCTCCAGATTATCATTCGGAACTTGATTTTATTATAGCTATTATCGTTCATAGGTTCTCCAACTCCACAATTCTAATTAAATTCGTAAAGCATCAACCAGTTCTTGTACATTATTATTTGATCTGTTTTCTAATTTTTATTTTTTTTTGTTTTAAGCATTTCTATATCAAAAATGATACTATATCATTAAAATGATCGATGATAACAATTTACACTACTTGTAAGTTATAAGTTTTGTATATCCAATTAATTTACGTAAAAATCAAATCGAAATAAGTTGTATATTTCCAATCAAATCAAATAAGTTTTATATATCCATTTAAAACTTACTCTAGGAAACAAATCAAATTAATCAAATATTTTTTGTGGAAAATAGTTGAGTACTCTTTTATTGGTTATGCAATCCATGAAGTAGAAACTAAAGTGTAGAGATATAATTTTTTGATGTTTAATATTGTTCACTTTGTTCCTTAAACAATATAATCAACTAAAGTATACTAATTCTATATGAAATTTTTATTTATTTAAAAAATGGATTTCAATATATAATATGATTTATTAAGATTCAAACTTCACAAATATAAAAATTCAATTAACTTTTTTTTTTATCACACTGCACCCTAAAATGCACTTTATGCTTTGCAAAACTACTCTCGAATGCTGTGTGCGGCTTCTTCATTACAGCTTTAAGCGTCTTTATTGAAAAAGAAATCAACAAAATGAATGTGGAATTTCATTTCATTGGCAACATTACTATATATACACGAACATGAAAGATGAAGTGTTTTTTCTTCTTTTACGTCAAATGGAATTTAACTTGTGGCTTACCAACCAAGCTTATCTTTTCCAAATTAGGACCATTCTCTAGTGACCAATGCTTTTCTCTATTGGTATGCAAATAAAAGTAAGAAAAGTGACAAATGCTTCTGTCTACCTCCGACTCAGATTCCTCATATCAATTAATATCTAATTCATACATGACTATAGTTATACTACACAATATTGTACGTATACTTTGATTTTGTCACTTTCTTTCGTTACTATGTATTAAACAGTAAATATTTACTATAAAAAAAAAGCTATTAAACAAATAATAATTACATCATCCAAAAGCAATAGCAATAATTATGATATTTTTGAAATGTGGATCTACTATATAAAATTTTGATAAATTTACAAAGATTAAGGAGTAAGAGGTTCTAATTTTTAAATTAAGAACATATTTAATAATATTTTTTAACAGAAAAATATTTACTTATTTATTAAATATAGTTAATAATTAATTATGTGAATTACAAATATGCCCTATTTGGGATTTTTTTTTTATATAAGTACAGTACCTTTATGAACAGTATCTATCATACAAAAAGTTTATAAACAGTATTTGGAGATTCCTATCTGACAGTGTCGAAGAATCACTGAGGATAGTTGTCTTTTTGCAGACCTACGATGAGACCCATAATATTAGTTATTTCAAATTGATAACCCATTGACCATAAAAAGTCAAAAAAGCAAGCCCGTAGACCTTCCAAAATCCGGCCATCTCCCTCAACATCGGATGCCATATTTTCCGGCGAAAGAATAGGAATTCCCCGATCTACAAACCCTGTGACTCCCACGACTAGATGCACCGAAAAATGCAGTTATTGGCGTCTAGAATTTTACCGTTGTCGCCACCTATCTACGTCGCAATCCGTCACGATCCAAGCTGCACCACGAATACCAATTGACTCAGAATGAGCCGATCTACAAAACCCCGTCAACCTCATGATGAAAAGTGGCCGGAAAATTCCATTCTCGACTGTCGAAGTTTCTCCCTCTGCTGTGCTGCGTCGCGCTTTTCTCTGGCAAGTTGAGCTTCCCCGCCAGTAACAATAGCTTCAGACGGAGCCGGCAAACAAAACGCTCTAACCTCACGATGACAAACCATCGGAGAAGCTGCCAATCGCCATCCAAAATTTTCGCCGTCGTCGTGGTCTTTTTCCAGTGAATCAAGTTGCAACGCCGGTGTTTTCAGATTTCCCATCAGATTTAAAATCGAATGAGACCTCACTCGCAGTAAACGGATGCCGGATGAGCCTTGTATGGCCGTCGCCGTTCAGAGTTGCCGGCTACCCTCTCCCATGCCAGCTGTGAGCTCACGTCGTTTGGCCACTGAAAAGGCAAAGCGACGTGCCGTTTTCCCGGGCAAAAAGAACAAAAGTAGAGAAGCAGGTGGCGAAAATAATAATAATAATAATAATAAATCTGAACAAAAAATAAAACCAAACAAGTAAAATAATATATTAAGTTATTAATATTTATATTCCTCTGACACAGCATTATTCTCTCTATCGGAAATAAAAATATCTGCAAATTATATTCAAATTGTGAAAGAATTTGAACCAAAAAAAAAATTGTGAAAGAATGCATGATTTTTCCATATGCACGTTAAGCTAAGCTAAGCTTTCATATTATAAATTTATTGTGTCTATTTTATTTACTAAGATATTTATGCATCTTATAACAATAAAATATAATTAATTATAATTCTAAAACAAGAAATATTACTATCATGCATAATTTGTTTTGGATGGTTACTTATAGAGGTGGCAATTTAGGTCATGATACGATAACACGAAGTTAGCGGGTTTGAGTTTAGTATAAACGGGTTTGGATTATAAATAGGTTGACCTATTAAACGGGTCATTTTCAGGTCAACCCGCTTAACTCGAAATTGACTCGTTTAACATGATTATTAAATGGGTCATTTCGGATCATAAATGGGTTGACTAAAAAATGACTTATTTAATACGATTAATTAAACGTGTCATTTTCGAGTCAACCTGCTTAATCCTAAATTGATCCGTTTAAATTAAATATTTTTAAATTAAAATATTTATAATTAATTATAATCACATAATATTTATATTATAAATTTTATAATACTTTAATTAATATAATAAAAAATTAAAAAATAATCATTATTATAAATTGAAAACATTAAAAACTTATTTTAATTTACAAAAAATAAAATAAAAATATTTAAGAGCACACAAATAAACAAACCCCCCAATTATTATCAATGTACATTGATTGAATTAATATGTGTATGCCACATACATATATTATTACAAATATATCATAATCATATACAAATATGTGTATGTGTCATATAATATATCACAATTACAAATATGTGTATGTTAGATACATAATATTATCCTATTTTATATATCATAAACACATATTATTACAAATATGTCACAATTATATACAAATATATGTATGTCACTGATGAGAATGCAAAATATCATAATTTTATTCCCGTAATATTTGATCTTTTATACTTATTTGGTGTCTCAATGTACTTGTTATTTTTATATTTTGAATTAGGATGTACATGGAGAGAAGTTAAGTATAAAACAAAGCTAATTGGATAATTTTGGACAATTTTAACACTGCTTCATAATTTGGATAGAACTCTCTCATCCGAGCTCTAATTGAGATGATTCAAGATGCTATGGAATGGGAAGAAAAATCTATACAACTTTTGTGTTTCGAGTTTTGAGAGATACTGGATGAATTGAGGTCAAAATTGAACTTGAGTTTGCTATTAGGTGAAAAGTCAGGCACCTGAAATTAGGCCTAATAGAAACTTTAAGTCCAATTTCAATCTCGATGCAGCTAATATCTCTCAAAACTCAAAACACAAAAGTTGTAGAGAGTTTCTTTTTGTTCCATAGCATCTTGAATCATCTCAATCAGAGCTCGGATAAGAGAGTTATACCCACATTACGAAGCTAATTGGACAATTTTGGATAGTTTTAACACCACTTCATAATTTGGGTATAACTCTCTCTACAACTTTTGTGTTTTGAGAGATACTAGATGCATGAAGGTCAAAATTGAACTTAAAGTTACTGTCAGTGAAACACCATGCGCTTGTAATTGGACCTGATGTGCAACCGAGGAAAGGCTCAACATGTATGTAAGTCAGATGCAATGTTAGGCGCCTGACATTGGACCTGATGTGCATTTTAAGGAGTGAAATCAAGGATGAAAATTAGACAAGATTTGATAAGTAAACCTGTAGGTGTCAGGTGCCAAGTCAGGCTTGTGGTCAGGTGCCTTACTTGGTGCGACAATTACCATCAATGGCAATTTTATAATTTAATACATATTATTTATAATTTAATATATATTATTTATAGTTTAATTTAATATAAGTTTTCTTTTCATTC
The DNA here is from genome assembly GCA_007844105.2 of Rhamnella rubrinervis. Lineage (NCBI taxonomy): Eukaryota > Viridiplantae > Streptophyta > Magnoliopsida > Rosales > Rhamnaceae > Rhamnella > Rhamnella rubrinervis. The sequence continues at coordinate 16,805,504 of CM017578.2, forward strand.
GATCATTCATTCTTCTTTAATTCTTCTTCTTCTTTTTCTTCTTCTTCTTCTTCTTCTTCTTCTTCTTCAGTTTAATATAAAAATGGTCCACAATTTTTTTTAATTTATTGTCAATTTTCTATTATTTGATTTAGAGACCCAGTAAAGCTTGCTTTGATGTTGCTGAAGCTTTTACTGTGACATATTAATACTGTAGATAGCCATTTATAGTTGTGGCCTAAAATTTTTAAACAAATATTTAATGATTAAACAAATGTTTAACCTTTTTAGTTTTATGTATTAATTTTTGTACTTTTCATATAACCATGAAACTAGAGATTGATATTAATGAAAAGTGAACCAATGGAGAAGCTAAATTTTTAATGGTTTAGTTTGGTAATCTATCATTTTAAACAATTATTGCTTTTTGATTTCTTTAATAATAGTTGTAACTTGTAACCAACTCATCAATAGTAAACTGGTTACACGGGTTGACACGATTAATAAACAGGTCGGGTTAGTGTTGAAGGATTTTGACACGATTAATAAATAGGTTGGGTTGGGTTAGGGTTAAGATTTTTTTACACGATCAATAAACTGGTTGACACGAACACGACCTAACAACACAAATTGCCACCCCTAGTTACTTGAATTTTGTTGGCATACTAACTGCATACAAACAAGTATAATTCATACAAGTCTGCAAGCCATGACAATTTATATATTCGTTCTTTGCCACATGTACATATTTTGTAATACATGTGATGTTACATGCATGCATGATTGAAAAAAAAAAAGAAGAAGAAGAAGGAAGTAATCAATTCAATTTTGCATGGAATTTGTGAAGCAAATTAAATTTGATTCATTTCTAAATTAATCACTAAGTGACATGTACAGTTGCTTTCTTAGTTGCCACATTTATCCGTTGGTATGTACATTTGTTATTATTTAATAATTGTGTTTGCAAGATTATCCCACATTTTGCTCCAAATCAGAGGGCTAGGGTACCGTGGAGCATATTGTCATTGACGACATACATTGGAGAAGTGCATAACAAAATGGCATATTTGGTTCCAAAATCAAAGTGCATGTATTTGGCACTTGTCGTTATATTTAGGTATTCTTGTTTGCTAACTAATTTAATTACTTAGGATTCGCTTGATAACATGATTATTTTTTTATTTTCATTTTTAATTTTTTCCTCTTAGTTTAGAGGTTGGTTGAAGTTTATTAAATATTTGTTAGATTACTTAATTAAGTAAAAATATAAAAACACAAACAGAAATTTTATTTTCTTTTCCATTTTATTTTTCTTTACATTTTTATTTAATTAAGTAGTCTAATTAATATTTAACAAATTTCAACCAATCTCTAAACTAATTAAATTATACATAATTCAAGAGGAAAAAATAAAAAACAACTATGTTATCAAACAAAACATAAGTAATTTAATTACTTAATGTTTGTACTATTTATTTTGTTTAGCATGTTGCAAAAACAAAAATAAACTCTATTATATGGAGAATGATAAGCCCTCCTATATATATACGAATAAAAATTTTATGCCTTCCACTCTCCTGATGATAGACAATTAAGTATTTCATATTGTCAAGCCTTTTTTCTCTTAATAGAAGATGTATATTTACAATTGAATTTTTTATTAGATCTTAACCTATATATTTTCTATGTGATCTCAGTGGTATATATATATTCTTTTCCTTGATATGATTTATCAAGATGGGTGCAGCTCGAGGAGCTCACTTAAGGAATAATTCTATAATTTTTTATTCACAAAGGAAAGATTTGCATAAATTTGTGCATGACAAGCATCGTTTGCCATAGAAGGAAAAGGTTATAAAAGACTCACAATATTTGGACGTTATTAATAAGACCCCAATAAAGGCATTGCTTAAATTGGTTATATAGATTTGGATGATATATAACACTTGGGTTTTACCAAATATTAAAAACTCGAAACATAAATAGGCTTGATATTCACTTAACAAAGAACCATATAACAATTCAAAATTATAGGGTCATGTCTCAGCTCCTTAATTGTAAAAGATCTTGCATCAGGAAAAGTAATTTCAAATTAAGACGTCGATTTGTGAAGCAAGTAATCAATAAATATGATTATGCAAACCATGCAAAGGTTCAATCCTTTGGTTACAATTTGACTTGAAACGATCCATGTAATCCATAAAGTCAAAAAACGACTTGGATTAATTAAGGACCTAAATAGCTATTTAGCTGAATTACATTAACTTCAGGAGAAAAAAAAAAACCCAAAATAAAAGGCAAATTTGATTACTCAAGCCATTTGTTAAGTTTATAAATCAAATGAATTGCTCGATTTAAAATTGAGGTCTAATTGTATAGGCAAAATATTTACTTATTTATTAGTTATAGCTAACAATTAATTATATCAATTATAGTTAATTATTAATGAATTATTATATTGAGAAAGTCCAAGGAAGCTCAACTATCTAACAAGCCAATGACGGCTAGATTTCCTAAACCTTATTTGGAGATACTTATAAACCCTATAAATACTATACCTCCATGAATAAAGGTATTCTATCACACAGTCTACACTTTGCAAGGAATCTCAATCCAAAGACTGACTACACTCTCTAATGAATCTCAATCTCAATTTAGAGATTGACTTGAACGTTAAAGAGTCTTTAGGCTGGACACACATCAGTCTAAATGCCACTGATGATTACTCTCTTTTTGTAGGTTTATCAGTGAGATCCTAGCTATTAGTTTCATGACTATGCATATTTTTACATAAACAATTTTTAGAAATTTATTTTGCAAAATAAAATTGTCAGACTGTATTTCGTATTTTCAAATTTTAAGAACATGTTTAGTGAACATTATTCAAATTTCAAATTTGTTTTGCTCATTTAGTGTATAATTATTATTTTGTCCTAAAATGACTAACATACCCCTGAATATGAAAGGTTTGCAATTAATATTTTTAGCATGTTAGTTTCACTTCCTCTTCTACCTCTTTATCTTCCAAGTCCTTTTCCTCTTCTTCCTTTATAAATATAAATTTATGATTCTAAATCCTCACTTCCCTTCAAGTTGTAACACTTGGTTGTTTGTCCACTCAAGTTTTTGAAGTTTTTTTTAAATGGAAATTTGTTACTCGGTTACTCTGCGGATATGGTTTTTTCTTATGTACAAATGACAATCTAGGGATTCACAACATATGCGGATAACAGTGGGCTCAATAGAACTCATCAGTCTGGTTTTGCCATATAATGTTGTGCCTTTGCTTCGTCATGCATTGTCGAAGAGCTTCGTCATGCATTGCCAAAGTGTTTCATCATGCATACCGAATCCAAGGTTTCATAGCATATGCAGATGAAATGAATTGGTTAGTTTCGTCGATAAAGATTCTCTACCAATAAAACTGGTCAATATGATTTTGTTACCTAATGTTGTGTCTTTGTTTTGTCATGCATTGCCAAAGTGCTTCGTCATGCATACCTAATTTAGGGGTTCACAGTATATACAGATAAAATGGGTTAGTCAGTTTCGTTGATAAGGGTTCTCTACCAATGAATTGGACAATCTGGTTTTGCTACATAATGTTGTGCCTTTATTTCATCATGCATTGCCAAACTGCTTCATCATACTTAGTTGTGCTTCGTCATGCATACCGAATTGATGTTGTGTTAGACAAAGTCTGACAGTATGATTCAGTAGTTTGTTGAATATATTCGTTATTGACGAATATTTCCCTTGATAATTTCGAATCTCCATTTTTTTTAATGTGCATGTCATATTGATGAATCAATGATAAATGAACCCCTTCAATTACACCGATTAATATTTTATGTATAAATGACAACTCAAGTTCACAACATATACAAATAAAAAGATTTGACCATTTTCATTAGTAGAGAGTTTCTCTCCCAATGAAACTAGTTAATCGTTTTGCTATATTATATTGTGTATGCATTTTTTCATGCATTGCCAAATTGGTTCATCACTAGCGAAGTCTAAAATTTCATATAAAATATATACTTTAACATTAGAGAAGTGCATCATCGCTGACTAAGTTTGAAATTCCATATAAAATATATACTTCTATACTAACGAAGTGCTTCGTCGTTAATTAAGTTTGAAATTCCATATAAAATATATACTTTGATACTAGGGAAGTGCTTCTCATTGACTACATTTGAAATTCCATATAAAATATATACTTCGACAATAGCGAAGTGCTTCATCAATAATTAAGTTTGAAATTCCATGTAAAATATATGCTTTGATACTAGCAAAGTGTTCATAACTAACTAAGTTTAAAATTTCATTTAAAATATATATTTGACATTAGTGAAGTGTTTCGTCAATAACGAAGTTTGAAGCTACATGTATAATATATACTTCAATAATGACGAAGTTGTTCATCACTACTAAAGTGTTTGTCACTAATTTGTTAAATGTAAATCCTAAATCATCCACCAAATTAATCAAACTTATCTTAAATACTCAGATCTACCTCGTTCACTATATGATAAGGATCTTATATTTTATCTGACTGTGTATTTTTTACTCAAAAAATATTAAAAAAATATACTTGTTTGGGTTTTTTAATATTTGGGTGGTTAATTTAATATATATTAGATTATTGATCGAATAAGAAAAAGAAGAAGAAGACAATGAAAGAGTAGAGAATGAACAAAAGAAATGAAGAAAAAGAAATGGAAGAAAAATGTAGCTGTAAAGACTAAATGTATTTTTTATTTTTCAATGCAAAACATGACTAAAATTTTAATTCTATCAAAAGTTAAATAAAAAAATTCAAAAGGATGTTAGGGTAGATATGGTATCTAAAAACCCTATTATATATATAATCCATCTCAAATTAGCTCTACGTGAGATTTTTCCGCCTCAAAGTATTTTGTTCTTAGACTAATTAATGAGGCGTGAGATATATCCTTAATCATGAGGCCTTGAAATATTAGATAAATGATTGGTCCCACTCAAATACATAAATTCGAATGATGTGATTAAATAAGTGATAAGATATAATATATATATATATATATATATATTTTGTATATCAGAGTTGCTATGTTAGGCTATATAACTCATATATCATGTAGTGTATATATCCAAGTAGAATCAGGCAATTCTCGTGGCCTAGTGAAAAATAAAAATAAAAGATAATAAATGTTACATATTTACTTTTTTGTCTATATTTAACAATATGTCACGCAACTCTAGTACAACATATATGAGCTAAGTAACTCAAAAGATCATTTATATATATATATATATATATGGATTTGCTAAGGTGGGTGACGTCGCTTATACTATAAAACGCAACACCGTTAGTTTTTTTATAAACGTTAACGCGTAAGTTGTGAAATGAAAATCAAAGTCTGCTGTCTTTAAACAATCAGACAAAAAATCAAAGCCCAAACAAGCAATAACAAAATTAGAGGATTTTGCTCGTAGTAGCGAGTTCTCGCTACTGTTGGCGAGCACAAACAAACAATAGCAAAATTAGAAGATCTCGTTCGTAGTGGCGAGTTCTCAACACTATTACTAAGCGAGTTCTCAATACTATTAGCGAGCACAAATAAACAATAGTAAAATCAGAGGATCTCGTTCGTAGTAGCAAGTTCTTACTACTATTGGTGAGCAGAGCACAAACAAACAATAGCAAAATCAGAGGATCTCACTCGTAGTAGCGAGTTCTCACTACTATTGGCGAGCACAAACAAACAATAGCAAAATTTTTATTTCACAACTTACGCGTTAACGTCTGTAAAAACTAATGGTGTCGCGTTCTATAACGTAAGTGCCGTCGACCACATTTGTAAATCCCTATATATATATATATATATATTTCATTTTTTATTTGAGTTGACCTGATATCAAGTCCTTAATTACATCTTTAATCAGAGCCTTTGAATACTTAGGTTGGATAAATGATCAGGTTCATCTCAAATACATAAATCCAGTAGACATGAATTAACAATAAAAAAAAACAATATATATATATATATATTGAATTGCTCTCCTATATCGCTTATATATGATAAGTAATCAATAATATAAATTTACTTTTCTGCTCATATTTAATAAAGTGTTATATTTATATCGCTCAATATATATGAAATGTAGTGCACTAGAGCATTATATATATATATATATTAGGGTCATAAAAGAGACAAAAGAATAAAAAATATATAGATACCATAAAATGGTTTATACGCAAGAACTACTTGAGATTGATAATTTTTACATGTGTTATGGTTATTTTCTACACCATTAGATCAAGATCATATCTTCATTTATCTAAAGGCTGAAAATCCAAGCTTATAAAGAAACATCCATATGGAGTAAAATACCATGCAAGATAATTTTTTCCCCAATTTTGGAGTGTGCATATAGCTTATAAAATTAGAGAATGCTAAGGTGTCAAATTTTAATAGCTTATAAATGAGAAGAAATACCATCCTTTCATGCTTCCCCACATGTAGCTCATCCAAAGGACCCCATATATCACCAAAAGGTGACGTATACAAAGGATGAAAGGAAAAAGGTAGAAAAAAAATTAAAACATTTAACAGTCAACCCCACTCTCTTGCTAAGCTTATTCTCTCTCAAGAACCATCTTCTTCCCCTATTTCTGCAAATTTTCTCCATGCATATGGTGACTTAAACATCGGAGGTCACATCCATGATCATACCGACATGTCCTCTGACCTGTTTGCTCATGCTTATAGCATGGAATTGCAAAGAAATCAGCTCGGAATTGCGAAGGAGTTTCTAAACAAACGAGAAAAATTACAAATCAACCCGTCAAAGACCCTCAAATTGAACCCAAAAAATCCAAATCTTGATGTTGATGGAGGAAACAAAAAATATCAACCTCAACAATGTCTACGCAAGAACTATCTGAGGTTGATGATTCTTTGTCTGGAAATGATAATGATAGAGACAAGTTTACATTCGAAAGCAAGATTATAGCTACAATATGCACTAGTTTCCTTTTTCTTTTGGGTCCATATATTGACATACAACTTTCACCAAAAAAATATATTCATATAAAGCAAGTACAATACGTCAGCATGGAACCACATGAAGATAGATGACAGCAAATGTATACGATTATAGTTTGTAATATTTGAAGGAATCAAGGAATAGCCAAATAAAAACATAGGAAAAAAAAAATATTCTTCATTTTGATTCACATGCATGCTATTGGTTTCTTCTTTTTTAAATACCGCACGTACATATGAATATGTACAAAAGGGAAAAAAGAGGTATTGGTGATTCCATTTATTGTGTCTCATATTTGTTTCATTTTGTATCGAGACGCATGCACTGGACCAAAGTAAAAAGATCATGAAAAGAACAATTTAAACCAGAAACATTAATTGGGGTGGTGGACCAAAAGTCACGAATGAAATAAAGTTTTTTTTTTAAATGATAAATAAAAATTCCAAAAAAAATCATAATATTGTGAATGTATATATTATATAACAATTTCCCTTCTATATAAGACAAAGGAAATACCTTCCATTAAAAAATAATTGAAAAATCAATTGTATAGGTTAGTTAAAATAATTGAAAAGTTCTAAAAAATTTTAATATTATCATCTCTAACCGGACAATTAGCAATGAGAACGAGAAAAGATTCTTTTGGTCCTCCCGTCAGTTTTCTCTCTGGTCCCCACATCCCACTTCGAATAATAACATAAACAAATTAAAGTGCCAATCCGGACAAAATGATATATTTCTATTTTACATTATAGATTTTTTTTTCTGTGTTTTTTGCCCCAAAATTATCCTTCAATTCTTTTAGGCCTTCTTAATATATGGTAATCAAAATCAATTTATAGGTTTTAATACGGTCTGCAATACTGATACATTTCAATTTCTAGGGATTGCAAAAATATTGGGCCCCACTCCGTCATGAACAGGGCCGGATTCTCCATTTAATTTAATTGGAGTAATATGGTGGGGCCAAGGCGAAATTTTTTACTCAGGAATAGTGTTGGAGATCACTATCTCCGCTTAAATTCGCCCGTATATATATAATATTTATTTCAAAATTAATCATATTTATCACTTTTTATATTTTAAATATTGTATTAATATAATTTTTATATTTTCAATTTGAATAATTATAATATTACTTTTATATTTTGAATATTGTGTTAATATGGTTTTTATATTTTCAATTTGAATAATTATAATATTTATAATTTTAAATAAATTTTTTTATTAAAATTTTCTATTAAAACTGACAGACCATGTTCCGTTAGAGTTCAAGTAAGCATCTATATGAAATTTTTTTAATTATTTTTTAACTAAGAATGTGAATAGTATGATGGCTTTTTTAAAAAAAAATTCACTTAAAAGCTTATTTGAACTCTGATATGACATAGTCGGTTAATTTTAATAAAAAATTTTAACAGAATGATTTATTTGATCATATCAAAAAGTGTAAGAGTTGCAATTGTTTAAATTGAAAGTGTAAGGATCATATTAACACAACACTTAAAGTGTAAGGGTAAAGGTAATAAATATAATTAATTATGTATTTTAATATATATTATTTATTTTTATATATATTGTACATATATTTTTTATTAAAATATATCTAAAAAATGTATTTTTTATTTTAAATATAAAAATATTAAATGGAGGTACCCCTTGCCATCCCTATCGATTTCTTAAACCAATCAATATGTATACTAATTTATGTTCCATTAACTACATATTTTCCAAAACTTCTATATATAAATCTATATTTATATTCTATACATTTTTTCAAAATATAAAGGGAGCCTCCCTGGCCTCTACAGTCCCATGCTATATTTATTTCAAAGTTAATTTCCATCTTTATTTTAAATATATTAAATATGGTCTATAAGATGACACAAAAATGGGTAATTATTTATATATTAATTAGCCAAATATAAGAAAGCCATCTCTTTGTTACGTGGTGGTATAATCTTTCAAGTACTATTCCAAGTAGAAAGAGAGTTCAAAGAATTTCATCAAATAGTCGGGGCAAGTTTTTGTTCAGATTTCGTGGTTTGTTTGTAAATCAAACCAAAAGAAAAAGTGATTATAGTAGTTGATTCCACATCATAAACCTTAGCGTAATATAATGTCAATTCAGTACCAATGGGTAATAAGTTTACGCGACCCTACATGTTTTTCTATTTATATATATATTAATTAATCTTCTGCATTTCTCACATATATTGTTTAGCAACATCAATATCAATATCAATATGATAATATATATGTATGTATGTATGCATGCATGCATATAATTGGATGAAATGCAAGTTTAATACATATATGCATGGAGAAAATGGAAACGAATGAATTTTAGTCATGACTTTGTATGTTTTCTTTCCACGTTTAATTTCATTGAGATTTTTTTTTTTCCCCTTTTCGTAAATGGATGAAAGAGCAAAATAGAACAAGATGTGTACGATGATGGGACGCATTGGACCGACAATGCATAAATTGATCAAACCGAATAATAAAAATAAAATTTGGTCCACTTGACTTTATAGTATGAAAGAGGAAGGAGCATATATCATCATTGTTATTGATCGAAGGAATTTACTAAGAATCAAAAACTCCCAAGACAATAAACCAAAAAATAGAAAAAGAAAGCAGAACCTATTGATGGTACGAAAGGTAAAGGAAGAATGCGAACCAAAATATAAATAGCCAGTGAAACTCCTTGGATTTGAACCAAACAAACAAAAAAGAAAAAAAACCAATACCGCCTTATATATTTTGTATATTAATCTTTCAAATTTGTATAGTTTTTATCAATCATGCCCAGGGATAGAGACCCTCTTGTAGTTGGTAGGATTATAGGAGATGTTTTGGACTCCTTTACAAGATCATTATCTCTTTCGGTTTCTTACAATAATCGCGAGGTGACCAATGGTTGTGAGCTCAAACCTTCCCAAGTTGTCAACCAACCAAGAGTTGATATTGGTGGTGATGACCTTAGGACTTTCTACACCTTGGTATGAATTTTATATTTTAAACCCTAATTCCTTCTGATCCAACTCTTACTTTCTTTCTTACACAAATTTAGGGTTCTGAGCTTCTTGCTTATTATAACTCTTAAAGTTGTTCAAAATTATGTATGATTGTTTGTTTTGCACTTTCATTTGCAGGTTATGGTTGATCCTGATGCTCCTAGCCCAAGTGCTCCCAGCCTAAGAGAATATTTGCACTGGTATTGTATAATATGAGACTCAAATTTGCTCCTTTTTGAACTCCTAAATCTCTCTGTCATGCTGGGTCAATGCATGTACTTTCTTGACTCTTAAGAGAATAATGCAGTAAAGAAAGTGAAGTTTGTTTCGTTCTCATATTTAGAACATCTCTAATGATGTTCATTATTTTAAAGAGTATATTTTGTATGATAAAGAATATTTTCAACAATATTTACATATAAAGAGTTAAAATTTTTATTAAGTCCAATAAACTGTTTATATATATATTTTTTTTATTTTGCTTTTCAAGCATAATTTTGATGAGAAGAAAAAAATTTTTAAGGACCAATAATATGTCAATAAAAATTATAGGAATAAAAATTTTAAAAAAATCAATTAATATAGTGCATTGAAAATATAAATAAAAAGTCAAATTTGATTCTCTATATTTAGAGAATCAAATTAAGTTTTTACTTTATTTTAAAAAATATAAAATGTCTCTTGGATTCATTTTTATATAATGATTCTTTAAAATAAAAAGTTTGATATGTATAAAAATTATCTTGAATTTAAGTTTTGATGATAAGATTTTACTTCTGTCTCTGACCCTGTTTTATTTCTCTCTCCCTTTTAAATAAAAATTTTTGATAGAAATTGTATTAAAATTGAAAAAGTTTAGAATTTTAAAAGATATGAGGTGCTCTGTGATGAGATAATAAAATTTACTTACTTTTCTTTTTCTTTTTCTTTTTCTTTTTCATTTTTTACCACCTTGAAAACTGCTGAAAAGCTAGTCTTCAACAGAGTAAAAAGAATTTTTTGCTTCACAATAATTTTTGGTTGGCTTGTATCTTTCATGGCATATGGAGGGCCACCCTTACAAAAGTATCTTTGATTTTCAAAGGTTTCCGGGTTATATGTATGAAGAGGGTCCTACATATACCATGACATAGCATTCAAATGAAATATATATCACATCCTACTTTATTTTTGCCGTTTTTTTTCTTTCTTTTAACTTGCTACTCTCTTACTTAATTTTCAAACAGTTTCGTTATCATATAATTTAATAGATATAATATAGATATATTTGATTTTTAAGTGCCCTACATACACACATGTACACATATATTCTAGAAGTTTTCCTGGTTATTCTCATGTCCCTGCATCTTCTTAAAATAACTGTTGGATGTTATTTTTCTACATATAATTTATGGGGTTTTTTTTTTTTTTTTGTCTTTTTCAAAGTATAATAAGTCACTTATGAAACTCCTCAGGGCCAAAAATTCTGAAGCTTTATATGCATTAATGAAACCTTCATGCAGTTTAATTATTAGTATCTGATTCTATAAGGTATCTAATAACTAAAACTGGGCTAATTAAAAAAACAAAATTAACTACTTTTGAGTGGAAAACTGTAAAATAAAATTAAACTTCATCTGCATTTGTAATTTTTAGCTGGCATGTAAATTAATACTTTGAGTCGTTTTGTAATTTTTAGCTGTTTTTGAATGACTTTACAGGTTGGTGACTGATATTCCAGCAACAACAGGGGCAAGCTTTGGTAAGTAATGTAATTAATGGATATAAAATATTGTACTTAAAGATAAGCATTTAATGAAACATCTCAATAGAATTTTATGAGCAGGTAGTGTGACACGTGTGTGTCTATATAGATATAGAGCATTCCTACCTGCCAAGCTGTAAACCACTATTATAGACACATACATAGTTAATTAGAAAATTTTATACAAAACCAAATAATTAATACATGTACACCTGGGGTGTGGCTGGAGGAAGCCTGTTCCATCACACTCGCCATGAGTTGTGGTTCAGTCTTGCAGCCGTATTGCTCAGTGTACTCGCTTGAATCGCCAGAGGGATCTGTTAGACCGCTTGACTCTACTTGCAAAACTGGAGTAGCAAAAGGCTCTACCCACTAATAGAATCCTGGGCTGATGAGATCCACATCGAGGCCCTTTTTCATTCATCAAAAAAAAATAATTAATACATGTGGAAGTCACAGTTCGACATTAAAACAATGCGACCTTATAAGGACAAGTTATTAAAATATAAAAAAAAATATATTAAAAAAAATATTAAACCTAATATATATCGAATCCAAAACTTGGTTATAAAAACATGCAGGATGACTTCGCTATCGATCTAGTCACTTCAACTGTTACTGTTGGTGCAGGACAAGAGGTAGTGTGTTATGAGAGTCCGCGACCAACGGTCGGGATCCATCGCTTTGCTTTCGTGTTGTTCCGGCAACTGGGAAGGCAAACAGTGTATGCACCAGGGTGGCGTCAGAATTTCAACACTAGAGAATTTGCTGAGCTTTATAATCTTGGATTGCCAGTTGCTGCTGTTTATTTCAATTGTCAAAGGGAAAGTGGGTCAGGTGGAAGGAGAAGATAGAAGAACATGATTCTATATCTATATACACTACAAAATAGTTGAGATTTAGCAATATTATGTAGTTGAATGTCTTTTTTCGTAACTATAACATAATAAATTACAAAAATAACTCATTACTAGGTCGTCATCGAATGAGCGTAGTAAAGGATTAAGAGTAAAGAAAAAAAATTCATAACTGAACAGTCTCATTTTAGTACAAGTGATGTGTCATATCTAATATTATAACTTTCAGTTGGCCAGTAATATGTAGCAAATTATTTTTCTTTTTCATGACTAAATAATATATTTGAAGCTAATAACAATTAATTATTTTTCGATTTAGTCATGAAATTTAATCACTTGCAAATATATTTTTGTTGGTAGCATTAGCTACAACAACTTTGACATGGATAATAAATCTAACACCAAACTACTTCTTATAGGTATATTGTTGTTACAGATCTAGGTTTCGTGATAAATTGGATTACTGCTACTTTTTTATTTTTGTCACTCTTAGTATTAAGCTATCAATTTATTTTCCTCACTTTTGTTATTATGCTAGAATTCTTTTCGTCACTTGTTGAGTTACGAATTTATTTCTTCTTACATGTTATTAAACTACAAATTTATTTCCTCACTCTTAGTATTAAGCTACCAATTAATTTTCATAATTATTTTTTCATAGTTGCATGTCAATATTTTTATCACTCTACTTGTTCAGCTACCAATTTATACCCTCTCCCTTGTTATTAAGCTACAAGTTTATTTTCCTCACTCTTAAGTATTAAGCTACCAATTAATTTTCATAATTATTTTTTCATAGTTGCAAGTTAATATTTTTCTCAATAAACACAATATCCTTGCTTACCATGTGTGGCTGCATCACTAAAAAAAAATATAACCATTTCATAAAATATCATAACAATATATGATGAATTAAAACATAGTCTACATTAAAAATATCTCCCTCAAATGAAGTTTATAATCACTTAGTATCATGCTTCATAACATCTAACATTAATTGAATAAATGATCCAATTCCAATAAACCAATCCCTAATACTAAAAAAAACACATATCCTAAACCCATGAGCAATTTATACTCATTTCTTAAAGTAAAAGTAGCTCATAAACTTTAAGAAGGACTATAACTCATCAAAAATAAATATGACTAATCATAAATTGGTCACGCATATGCCTAAACTATTACATATTTACACATATATAGTAGCATCCTACTCCAAAAAAAAAAAGTTCAGATAATGCAAGAACAGCAACAAGCCATTCATGTACCAAAGATTATGATTTAAAACCCTTCACCTACATATGGTAAGCTCATTTTTGATGCCATATTTGATCTGCATTCATAACAAAACTTCCAATAAATATTAATCTTTCAATACTCATTTACTAACAACAAACACAAAGGCATGTATTATAAATAAATATAAATAGAATTTCCATCAATGAGTTAATGGCCAATTAGCAATCATTCCTAACTCCATTTTTCAAATAATAGAACCCATTGGATATATATGTGGATATAAATGAACTTATATATGTATCTGTGTTGTGTGATTGACTCCGTCTACTAAAAAGAACTACTACTTACTAACTTCATCATTTGAAATAGACACTGCATTAGATAGACCTCTAACTCTATCTACCTTATCTTGGTGAACGATCTTCATTATTTTAAAATACAAACTAACAAATCGAAGTTAAAAATTTATACCACAGTCAAACTGTTTGATTTTCATCTTTTTTATATGAAGAAAAGTATTTGTTATGAATCGGTTAATGTTATCCATGACATTGCTAGTGTTATGGAGGATACGAATTCATGTCATGTCCTTAAAACAAAGAACGAACAACAAACACAAATAAATTTCTTGTAATATGCAAAAACTGAAATATAACTTCTTCTTTTGGATAAATTTATCTAACTTATATTTATATAAACGAATATATATATATATATATGTTAAAAGACAATAACAAATATTGCATACCTTTAAAAAAGTCTAGGTTTATATGGAGTTGTCATGAGTGTTTTCCAAGTTAAAGGTAAGAAAAATAGGGTTTCCTATTAGAGTTTAGAATACATGACTTCCTAGCTACTTGATGATTAGGTTTCATCGGATTATTCCCAGTATAATGAGTCACTGCAAAAAAAGTTGGATTTAGCAACAAGCCAATTATATAGCTAAATGTCTTTTTTCGTAACTATAACATAATAAGTTACAAAAAACGCTTGTGACTAGCTCGTGACTGAAGGACCGTAGTAGAATGTCAAGAGTGATAAAAAAAAAATTTCATAACTAAACAATCACATTTTGTTACGAGGGACCTGTCGTAGTTAATACTATAACGTTCAGTTACGAAGTAATATGTAGCAAATTATGCTTTTTTCCATGACAAATTTAACATGTTCGTAGCTGATTCGTATTAACTGTTTTTCGGTTTAGTCATAAAATGTAATCACTCACAAATATATTTCGTAGCTAAAATTTAGTAACGAATGTAAATTTCATAGCTAAACTTTAACTATGAATATAAATTTCATAGCTAAAATTTTTAGTTATAAATTTTTATTGTGGCTAAAATTCAGCTATGAATTATATTTTATTGTTGTTGGCTCTCAGCTACGAATTAAATGTTTATCATGCACTAGTGACAATAATTTTGTAGCTAAGACTATTGATTATTAACATATAAATTATTATTTTTTTGTATATAAATTTTCATATCTACAAAAGCATACTATTAGTATTACATTACATATCTTCCAAACATCATAAAATATTGAATTTAAATGAAATTATTTTATTAATAATGAAAATATAAATTGTTATATACAATGGTAAGCTTACATTATAAAGCACTAAATCATATTCCTAAAATAATCTAACTATATATTTGAAATTACACTCAAGTATCATATTTACAATCTAACACCTTATGAACCTTCAGCCAATGTCCTTGGTGCTTGCATGTGTCCTAAGGCTTGATCTTGTAGGAGTTGATTCGGTAGACCCTTGTCCTCTACTTGCATGTGTTCTAGGGCTTAATCTTGTAGGAGTTTATCTTATACACCCTCATCCTCCACCTGCACTTGTAAACTTACTTAACTTAAAATAATATAATTTACCATTTGATATATTATCCTATTAATACATTAAATAATATTACTTAAACTCAACATGCTTCACAGCTAGAGAATAGAACTTGAACTCATTAATTAGATACCTTGTTAACTGGTCCTATGCAAATATAATGAGTGTTCTCATCTTCATAATGTATATGCTCCATTGCAGTTCTCTCAACTTTTTTCCCGGCCACACTACTCCATTGCAGCCTCGTGTATTACTCATGAGCTTTTTGTTTTTCTATCTCCTTCCTGTAGACAAATACAACGAAGTTAAGGTAACAAACTATACTAAATTTCCTGCCAATGTCACACTTACAAATTTGGTTTGGGAAACGTATCTAGTTTGAGTAAACCAATCGCAAGCCCTTACCATCCAATTGCATAGACAAGTATAAATTGGAACTACCAAGATTCTTTAAACATTGATATCTACAATTTGGAAGAATAACACCACCCAATAACATTTAGTAATTAAGTCCAGGCCCACATTCACTTCACCATAACAAACAGAATAACATCTTACAAGAGACGCTCCATTCTTTAATAACCCCAACAACAAACGGTGACAAGTAAAGCGATTAAAAAAACCCAATAACAGTGAGCTACATCTCTTTATGGAAAGTAATATTATTTTCACTTTCATTACACCACATGAATAACAAAAGTAATACTTCCTGCTTGATTTTAATCACAGAAGTATTAAAAGAATGTTCTTTTAAAATAGACAAACTCACTACATATATTAGAACAAATTATTTGTATATGTACTTTTTGTCCTGTTAGTATAAGGTTTTGTCTTGTTTCCTAAAGGGAACGGATAGAAGCTTTGAAGCATATGCGTAGATGCTTCAAAAATCAGAGTTGTAAACTCCGATATATCCATTCCATAGCCCATAGAATTTAATTTGGCTGCTTGCATGCAAATGCTAAAACCAAAATAGAATTTGTCAAACTAAAATATTAGGCAGAATCGAAGTACTTCTTCTATTTTTGTTCTTAATTATATCATACATATATATGCGTATCCAATTGAAATATGAATTAAGGACAAGTGATTATGGGTTTTAGTTTATTTCTAAACAAAGGCATAAACTTTGACGGAGTAGTCATGGAATTTCTTTATAATCCCTAAGTTTTATAATTCAGACCAAAGGTACAAAAAATCAAAGCAACAGACCAATAAAACACATAAAAGAGAAAGAAGTACTACAATAGCTAATTAATAATGCTTAATGAAGGATACGTCCGTTGATAATGGTGATAAGAGAAAATATAAAAGTATATTTCGGATGTAATGAAAAGCATTGTAATTAACTACACACACCTTTGTCATTTCTAGCGAGAAGGTGATCATTCCTATCTCATCTTTTGCATTTGACGTAATTGTGCAGAAAGTGTTACCCTTTTAATCATTTCTTCATGTTAGTAATCACAAACAACATCAAGACCAAAAAGTGTTTTCATTTCAAACAAAAGAAATACAAGAGATTTATAAAATTCCCTTGATTTTGTGGAACTCAACATCTATAGAAAAGCCAAAAGACTCAAACATGCATCTTTTTCTATATTTTCTCGGCCCAAGCAACATCAAACACGGGCATAATTAACTTACAGCTTTGGCAAAGACCCCACCCTTCATCAAAAGCCCTCTTCATCATGTAGTTAGTCCTGTGGACCCAACCCGATTACAAACGGGTTAGGCAAGTGCAACCCATTAACATATACTACGATCAGGCTCTACTTAGTCTTAGAAGCAAATACACTAAACCCAACTCTGGTAGACTGAGCCAATATCACAGTCAAACACTAAATAAAAAATATATATAAATAATCTGAAATATTATTCGAAAAAATAAATCAGAATACAAATGGCTATAAACAGGATGCAACCGTAAACATATCCATTAAGAACAGTAAAATTACAAATTACAATGGAGGAACAAAAAACTAAAAAATTTCAAATTATAATAAAGGAACAAAACACTGAAAAAGCTGAAAATCATTATAAAAAAACCTAAAAGTCATTCAAAAAAAAAACTTAAAAATTAAGTTTAAAAAACTGAAATTTCTTTGAAAATTGCCATACCCAGTAAAAAAGGAAGAAGAAATGACCGAATGAGGGGCAGATTGGTATGGATGACCGAATGAGCAACGGTGCGGTGGATGGGTGGCGGATCTGAGAATGGGCGGCATTGCAGAACTGAGAGAGGGAGTTGCAGAGAGAGATAGTGGACGGCATCAATTAGGTGAGAAGAAAAGATAAGAAAAGAAAAGAGATGCGGCGTCGGAAAGAAAAAGAAAAAAAAAAAACTAGATTTGCTTCCAAACAGGGAGAGAATGCTCTGGTAAGATCGTTCTGAAAAGAGAGGGACAACGAGAGACTGCGAGGTGTGAGTTAGGGTCGAAAACAAAGTTAAACGACGTAGTTTTGTTTCCAAAAAAAATTAATTTTTTATTTTGTAGCAATTAGTAATAAAATTATTTTGTAGCTGTTTAAAATTAAAAATTAAAAATAAATTATATCAATTAGTGATAAAACAGTTTTGTAACTATGTGCCATGTCATGTGTGCATGTTAGCTATAAAAACTAATATCGTTACTAATTTGATCAATTTCTCAGCCATCAGTTGCAAAATTATATTTGTGACAAAATACAATAACCTTTTAGGCACGAAAATAAAATTTGAAGTAAGGGTTTCGTATCTAAATATCGTGAAAAAGTTGAATTTGGTGGTTTTGTTACGGAATATAGTTACGTGGATCGACTTGTAACTAATTATATTAAATTAGGTACGAATTATATAGTCGTTACAAAATATTAATATTATGCTACGAAAATAAAATTTATAACAAAGATTTCGTCGCTAAAACCCAATTTTTTTGTAGTGAGTATTTATTTATGTATATAATTAATTAACTATGAGTATATAATAACTATTAAATATATAATAAGGGTGTATATTTTGACAATAATAATCAATGACTATATTTTTTATCATACAATAATTATCAATGACTGAATTGTACTTGGTGGTGGTGCTTGCTGAATAATATAGCATTTCTGTATTACAATTGAACAATAAAAATATGTGTACAATATTAGTAACATGAAACACGACTGATTAATTAATCAACAAAATTTGTGGTTATTCAACAAATATGTGAATGCCAATGGTGGATAGACTTTAGAGAGTGGAAGTTTCAGTAGTATTGAGAGGAACAAACCCTAATTTGCATGTTCTTGCACTACAAAAAAACAGACATTTTGTGTCACCACATTTTTGTCGCATAAACCCATTTTTTGTCATTATATGTAATTTTGTGATAAAAATGCGTTGTCACAATGGTAACACGAAAAAGCAAACACAGATTCTTCTTCGGTGACAAACACATAAATTTGTCACTAATACGACAAATATTGTGTCAAACTAAGAGTTCTCACTGGTTGAAATAGTTATGGTGACAATAATATTTATCACAATATGTTTATAAATTTGTCACTGTTTGCATACATATCTTCGGTCAAACCTTGACATTTTGTGACAATACGAATTTCAATGACATCGTATACTAGGTACACTAAATGTTTTTGCTTCAAAGTGTATTGTCACGGAATACATATGTGACAATTCAACTATTTCTCATAATAAATATTTGTGATGATACTATTTATCAATAGTACTATCTATGACATATTTTAACGTTGTCACAAGTAATGTGTGGCATTAATACTTGTGACTGAAATTATCCGTCCCAGTAATTAATTTTGTCACGTCGACTTTATGTGACAATAGCAATTGTCATTGAAATTATCCATGTTGTGTGTTTGCAATGACACTATTTGTATCCATTTGACGCTATATCATTCAATGACATCATTCCATTTGTCACATTGTTCTTGGATGAGACCTCCATGGCCATGCATGCTTTTCAAAGGCCGAACAATGCAGAAAGTCTTTTTTGTGTTGTTTCCCTTTAAATGTCAGATATTACAGCAATCACTCATTTTGTTATACTTGTTTTCAATTAATCATGCTATTAAATCATCAAAACTAGCACCCAGAAAAGGAAAAAACAAGAAATTTTAGCTTGGCTCACTGGAAAGTAATTGAATAAGATGATTTCATACAGATTCCTGGAGGGGAAAAAAAACACAGAAAATAGAAAATAGAAAGAAAACAGATTGAAGATAGCTCAAGTAGAGCTCTTGGCAAGCAAATGAATTCTTACAAACTATCACTGAAAGCTTGGTCCTCAACCACCAAAAAACATGTCACCCTCTCGTGACAGTTTCGTAGATCAGTCTAGTTTGACTCAGAGAAGTCTAGTATGACGACCTCTTGCTCGGCCACGAAGAAGAGCATTTCTTGGAATTGGATATTCATCTCTCCATGAATTTGAAGAAGAGTATACCCTGAGATAGAACTGCTGCCCAAAGTACTGCCTAGCCCAATTCTCTGACCTAATGTCTAAAGCAACGTAGATGGCAGTCCATGACCTTGGATACACCTGCACCAAATCATCAAATTTGTCAAAAAAAAAAAAAGATTTGCTCACTCGTGCTAAACACTAAGGGAGTTCAGTTTTTTTATGTTTTCTCTATACCTTAGTGCAACGTGCAACCGTGTCTCTCAAATTGTAGATGCTCTACTCGCCGGAGTCCACTGTCCTCCATCCA
Organism: Rhamnella rubrinervis; assembly: GCA_007844105.2. NCBI lineage: Eukaryota > Viridiplantae > Streptophyta > Magnoliopsida > Rosales > Rhamnaceae > Rhamnella > Rhamnella rubrinervis. Next base: position 16,825,943 of record CM017578.2, read on the forward strand.
TTCTGCTCATTTCCACAAAAATCTCAACATTCCAAGCTACATACTAATTGATTGTGCATCCATGGTGTTGAAGTTTAAGAGCAAAAAGAACATACAAAATCGGAGCTTACCCCACCACGAAGAAAGAATGACCATCGATATGCCAAGAGTGCACTTCGTTCTCCCAATTCTGGAACACAATCTTAACAAATTCCCAGAAGTTAGCTCCCATGACAGAGGTCTGAATATAGGCACCTCCCCATGAGGGGCTGCTAGGAATGCTACCAAGGTTGAAAACTCCCGGAATCTTGAAGCGGTCAGCGAGTTTCAAAGGGGTGTATGGCGGAACAAATGAGACACTGTTGACAGCATACCTCTGCTTGCCATTAATATAAGGAGCAGAGTTTGCTAGCATGATTGTCCGGCTAGGCTTGATTATTCCATAATAGTAAGAACCTTGAGGATTTGGCCTCGGCCCACTTGCTGTTAGATTCCAACTGGTTTGAAAGACCATGAACACAATGAGTAAAAGCAAATACATTGTTCTTCAAAGAAAGAGTTGTGGTTAAAATTCAATGACAAGAAACAAAAATTCATCTATGAAGGACAAGATATTATGCACCGAATGGATCTGGCCCGGCTGAGGGACCAAGCAATCCGATTGGGAGGTCCACCTGGGATGGGACCAGAAACTCCCTTCCCGGAATTGCTGTAGTGGTGAGAACCCGAAGGCTGAAGCGTGAAGAAACAACAATGTAGTAATCTTGAGCAGGCTGATCAGCTGTGACCAAGACAGAGAAGGACTGCCCAAGATGGATGTCAAGGGAGGAATATGTATTCTGAAGTGTATGAGATCCTTCAACCTCCACCAGTTTTAAAGAGTGGCCCTGAATTCTGAAGTTAATGGATGTTGTGAGCCCGACATTTGATATCCTGAACCTATAAGTCCTTCCCGCAAACAAATTGCAAAACAATGAGATCATAACAGTCCAATCACTAACCAGTTGTGAACAACTAATTTAACTCCAAGGTAGTTCTAACAGGCACCTGGATCAACAGTGAATGTGTATCCATTCCACCCTCGACCATTGATAAGAAGTCCATCGGGAAAAGGAAGATTGTGAGCACTCTCCAAAACCCGTCTCAATATCTAAGATGCAAAGATAGACCAATAATTCAACAACAAATAGCCAAGTCCTGAACCATAGCTTGTAATGCCACAATGTTAGAGTAATGCTTATTGCTTACATAGTGATTTTTCTTGAACCAGTCCCCAGTCAACACAGTGAAGTCTCCAACAGGAGTAGGGAATGGAACTGGTATCCGAGGACAGCTCCAGATTCTGATACTCCCAAACCCTCCTGCTGCTTTGTGGAATAAAACGATGGGAAGTAAAAATAGCTGCCAATTTGATCCTTCACTTGGAGATTATAAGTGAAGTTCCTCCCTGGTGGGATTGGACAGTTGGTGCCATAAACTCCATCTTGCCATGAGTTCCTCCTATGCTGTAAGCCATTCCTGCCACACAAAAGTAAGTCATCAAAATTAAGATACAGCTTAACTGTGGCACTTCAAGAATTTTCATCGTAAATGTAACACTAGGTCATCCACAGGCCACTCGTTGTTGGATTCCATTAACAAGAGAAGATAGTGGGAATTTACAACAATCATAAATGTTTTTTTCTCTAGATACAAGGTGAATTTTCTTATACATTCTAATTGTTCTGCTTCATAATTGGCATTAGAATCCAGATATTTGTGATTACCAAGCACTATAAAGGGAAAACGACTCCAGTCCTCTGGCTTCTTGCTTAAGAAACCTAGCAACACAACCAGTCTTCAGTGAATAGACTACGACATTTAGATGTCATGGTTATTCTTTTCCAATTGTTATACATACATCATGAAAACAGATACTGGAATTCAGAACCAAATTTATTAGGCTTCAAGAAGTCCACAAGTGAACAACGTACTTGGGAAATTACTAATTTCAACTAACTTAACGAGGTCTCTTTAAGAACCTCCATTCCTGCCTAACACATTCAATGTAAAGTGTAAAAAACCCCACAAGAGTTACAGCCAGTAAGATCTGAATGAGCATTACAGAAGTCAATTCTGGTTGTACCATTAAAGTTATTGGACCAGGAGGTCCAGAAATTGGTAAGCTAAAGATATGTTACTGCACCTAATTCTCAGGAATTCTTTTTGCTAATTGGAATGAGATCTTTTTTTACCTACGAGTTTTCAGTTTAAAACAAATTGTCTCTTAAGTTAGTAGAAACAGAACTCTATCTAGTAATTAACCCTCACTATTTATTGCTTGGCAGTTGGCACATATAAATATTTCTATTTCTTTAATAATTGGTCAGTAATGTTGAGGGCTAGACAGTCGGGCAGGAATCTACTATGTGGAAGGTAAATATTTTAATATCATGGATCTTGGTGTAGCCAATAAATGAGTCCTGGGAGGTAATTAGGTGAAGTAGTTAGAAAACTGAAAATTAAAAATTAGCCATTAACTAAACATCCTCCCAAGCAAAGCAAGATCCTCAAGCCAATGTCTCTGAGATGAGACTTGACCCAAACCGACAAAAGTGACTGAAAAGGCAAGCCATGTATTTCTTACATCTATTTGGAATAGAATCAATAATGTACTTACATTAACAAAATTACTAAACTAGTCTCGTGCTTAAAAAAATAGTGTCTTAATTGGTGCTTGATTCTTCAAAGAGTGCAAGGAGAAAGTCATTAGAATACAATTAAGAAAAAATTAATTGGACAATTTTTCCAGTTGAAGAAAAGTTAGTAGCAGTAGATTTGGTGAAAGCAAATGAAGAGGCATAAACTTTATTGGGTAATCCAATTACTTCACGAGAAGCAAAATTTTCTCAAGTCACATTCAGTTTAACTGTTCTTTGAATGTGAAAGAAAATAGCATTTTTAGGATTACATCTTTTTCAGAACAGTAGTAGATAATGAGATACTTAAGCTCTTTGCCCACAATTTTATTTGCTTCCATTTCTCATTCCAGCATGGTCTCGGGAAACAAACAGTAAATTCCTGAGACTGAAAAAGAGAAACCAACAAACAAAAGGAATGTACATTACCAAGAAATGAGGAATGGGGCTCTCTCAGTCCATTGTAAACGCTGATGATGAAGTTGTCATTTGTAACAGCGTCGATCTGAGGCCCTGGAAATTGGCTACTGATTAAGATACCCTGCAACCATATCTCTCACATTCTTTCCAGAAACTCAAAATCTCCCAAAACCCTTAAAACCCAAGAAAAAGCAAAGAAGCAGAATATACAAAGAAAGTTAAATGGATCAATCAAAAGGGAAAGAAAGTGGATAGCAAAAAGTACCTGCTGTTTAACCAAGAGGATAAATATCACCATAAGTTGACTTTCCACGTGAAGAATCTATAAGTTTCTTCACCATTAACGCACACAATCAAAGCGAGCAGAAACCAAAGAAGCTTGCTTTCTCTCATTCTGTACCAGTTTTTGTATCTACCAAAAAACTAGTTAATTAGCATAGAAAAAGAATGTTGAAGTTTTTCTACAATGTACTTAGCTAGATCTACAAAATCAGAGAGATTTCCCTCATCATTGTGAAGAAAAACCAAAAGGGTATCTCTGTAAATCTATATAATGAGGCAATTTCCATTCCCCATTAGGTTCTATATAAATTTAGCAGTACACCGGTGCTTTGTCTGAACATGGCCCAGTTTTGTCTGTAAGCCAGAGAGTAGAGGAAGATGGCTTGTGAGCCGTCAGTAGTTTCGGTAAAGTGCGTTCAAATGCACTGCAATAGATCGTCTACCACAATCATGGACCGTCCAATTACAAGTGTCGGTAAGCGCACCGTTTTGGTATTTTGTTTGGGCAAGTATAATTGGTTACACGTGGACAAAAGTCAACCTAATTAGACTTTTGTCCCGAGAAAAATGTGCCAAAAGACCGGATGGTGGATCCATGGGAGATACTGAGCTAAGCCAGTCACGTGCAGCTAGATTTGTAGATAATTAATAAAGTTGTATTTTCTATTTACTATTTTTTACTTCGTAGCTAAAGTTTCATATATCATTATTACCATTAAATGCTTTTATTCGTCTTGTTCTCCTGTGATTTCTAGGTTTTTATTTTGGTGTGCCGGCAGTCCATGGAGCTCATTGTCTACTCCTACTCCAAGTTTTCACATCATTCTTCATGCAACTAAAGCAAATTTCAAAATAGCAATTTGTATTTCGATATTTTGCAAAATTACCTTTTATATTGACAAATTACAGTATGACCCGTTCACATTTCATTTTCTTTTATAATAACACATTACAGCATAAGTCTTTTATATTTCATTTTTGTTTCATTTTAACTTTAAAATTATATTAACAAATTACAGCATAAGCCCTTCACATTTCATTTTTGTTTCATTTTAACTTAAAAAAAAAAACCTCTTAGTGAAAATCATCCGCTCAAAAATTTATTAGAGCATTTTAAAGTAATAGGAACATTAATATTCTTTATCGAACCTATAAATTTCGAACTAGAATATTTTGAAGTGATAAAAATGTCAATATTCTTTATCGAATCTATAAATTTCAAATTGGAAATGTGTTAGAGTATTTTAAAGTGATAGAAAAGTCAATATTCTTTATCGAATACAACTTCGAACTCGAAAAGTGATAGAAACATCAATATTCTTCCACTAAATCATATCTTCAAATGTGTTTAAGTTTAACTAGTAGCTAATTTAACCTTGTTTGACAAAATGCATATTAATTAAAAAAAATAGAAAAAAAAAACTCCAACCTAAAATGTGCCAAAAAAAATCTTATAATAAAATAATTTAAAATATTATACTTACAAAAATAAGAGGTATAAAAAATAGAAAGTGTTATTTTTTAAAAAGTATATAGGTCACATAAATGGTTAAATTGAAACAAAATGAAAAGTGAAAGTCTACAGGGCAAGTTCCCAAAATAGAGGTGATTATGAAAAAAATATCAAAAAATAACAAAGATTACAACTTGTCTTCTGTGCATATTCTTTTCCCTCAACTTCCTCTTGTTGTTATTTTATTTTTCTGATTCATTTTCATTACTTGCAATGAAAAATTATTGGGAATAAGATTTTAGCTATTACTACTTTTTTGTACCTGAATGAAGAGAGCAGTTTCATTTTAATCAAATGGTCATTTCCCCTCCTTCAGAATAAAAAAAGTTGAATACAGAAATTTATTAATATATCCCCAAGGTCTCACCTCTTGAATTTGAGCAAACGCTTCTTGGACTGAGATGATTGATGCCTTGAGAGAAATTTTATTCTTTATTATTTTTACCTATATTTTCCTTTCATATCTATTTCTATAACTTTTATTTATTTTGTGGCTTATTCTTTTATAAAATTATATTAAATTGTGGGTATTTTGATTTTTTAATTTAGTAAGCAAACGTTGACAAACAACTACAAATAGCATGCAGTAGAAAACGAACCTATACATATGTCCGACCCACTAACATTTCAAGCAAAACAAAATAAAATGAAGCTCACTCCAAGCCCAAGGGTAATAATATGAATTGGGATAATTGATAGTGGTGTTTTCGTAATTTGACAAACTACCCACAGAGTTAAAAACCTTAAGCCGCCTCCTTCACTCTATATATAGTTGGTAAGAGACGAGTAAAGTTGCGGCGATGCATTGGAATGAGATATAGTCCAAATGAAAGTGTGAGTGGGTCTTGGTAGTATTTTGTTGATAGATTTGTACGAGGCTAAGGATTTGAGTTTGAATTTGGTTTCAAGCACAGATCTGTATCTGGGGTACTAAATCCGGATTGAAATCCTCCGCCTCAAGCACACACAAATCTATGATTGTAGAATCTCGTATTCATTGCTTTATGTAGAATCTCGTATTTCGGATTTGAGGTTTAAAGCGCAGATCTGTACTGGTACCATTCAAATCCCCAATCTCAAGTACAGATCTGTACTTGAGTTTATGTAGAATATATAGAATCTCATATTCATTGATTTATGTAGAATAATTTCGTATTATAGAATATGTAGAATCTCGTACTCATTTCTTTAGGTAGAATAATTTCATATTCTGGATTTGAGGCTGGGATTTCACAAAGCACTCAGATATATAAGACTTCTTATCATGCAACGACAAAAACAAGCATCTTTCTTGATTCAGATAATCTTAATTTAGATTCATCATATATTCATCGAAACTTGATAAATCTGAATTTGACTCAAACAATTCAAGTTCCCCGAGCAAAATCAGATTCGTTAAGTTCTGATTAATTTTATTTTGACTAAGAACTAAATTTGTGTAAATCTAAATTTATGTGAATAGTTGTAATTAATTTGATTTTGACTCAGATTCATCGGAACTTCTTGAATTTGAATTTGATTCAAACAATTATGGTTCTTCGACTGAAATCAAATTCCTCATGAATTTGATTTCGGCTCAAATAAATTTGTGTGAATCTGATTGTCAAGTCTTATCATGCAATAACAAATATAAACAAATACAAGCATTTTCACTGATTCAAATCTAATTCACTATTCAGATTCTGATGAATAGTTTTAACTTAAACTAGATTTGTCTGAATTTAATGATCCAGAGCTGTAAAATATATGCCACATTTTAAAATGCAGCAACAATCGACCTACCATTTTTTAAAAAAATATATCTCATTCAATACTAATCGAAATGACTTAATACAAAAACCAAAATGACCACAATTTAATTTAGTTTTTTTAAAAAATATATATGCAACAAAATAAATAAAAATTATAGGAGCAGATATGAAAGGAATATATAGGTAAAAAATAAATAATAAAATGTATTTTTTCAACTATGTCAATTTAGGACCTACGAAAATGCAGGTCTGACCTACAAAACTGTAGGTCCTAAATTCACATAGATAATAGATAACAGGGTCTATTTGGATAAGATGTATTTTTGATATTTCAGTTAGTTTTTGCAAAGGTTTCGAGCATATGGTGTTTTTTCAATTTTGATTATTAATAATGGTATTTTTGTCAATTTCCCTTAATTAAGTTGTCAAACATTGACAAGCAACTGCAGATAGCATGCGGTAGTGAAAAAACCTAAACATATGCCCAATCCACTAACATTTCAAATGAAACAAAATAAAACGAAGTCCACTCTAGGCCCATGGGTAGTAATGTGAATTGAGTTAATTAATAGTTTTTTCGTAATTCAACAGACAACCCACAGAGTTGAAAATCCTAAGCCACCTCCTTCACCCTATATATAACTGGTAAGAGATGAGTAGAGTTGCGGTGATGCATTGGAATGAGATAGGGTCCTAATGAAAATGCGGGTGGGTCTTGGTAGTATTTTATTGATGGATCTATGTGAGACTGGGGATTTGAGTTTGGATTTGGTTTCAAGTACATATATATATTTGGGGTACCAAATTAGGATTAAAATCTTATGTCTCAAGCACATACAGATCTATACTTGTAGAATCTCGTATTCATTCCTTCAAGCGTAGATCTGTATCTGGGGTACCGTTGAAATCCACAAGCTCAAGCATAGATCTATGCTTGAGTTTATGTAGAATATGTAGAATCTCGTATTCATTGCTTTGTGTAAAATAATTTTATATTGTAGAATATGTAGAATTTCATATTCATTTATTTAGGTAGAATAATTTCATATTTCGAATTTTAGGCTGAAGATTTCTCAGAGCTCTCAGATATGTGAGACTTCTTATCATGCAGCAACAAAAACAAGTATCTTTCTTGATTCCGATAATTTTAATTCGGATGAATTTGACTTGGATTCAGATTCATCATATATTCATTCGAACTTGATGAATCTGAATTTGACTTAGATAATTCTAGTTCTTTGCATCAAGTTCCAATGAATTTGATTTTGACTAAGAACTAAATTTATGTGAATTTAAATTTATTTGAATAGTTGTAATTAATTTGATTTTGATTCTAATTCATCACAGATTCGTCAAAACTTACTGAATCTGAATTTGACTAAGATAATTCTAGTTCTCTAAACAAAATCATATTCATAATGAATTTGATTTTGATTCAACCAAATTTGTGTGAATTTAGATTTGTGTGAATCTGATTGTCAGGTCTTATCATGTAACAACAAATACAAGCATTTTCACTGATTTAAGCCCAATTCATTATTTAGATTCTGATAATTAGTTTTGATTCAAACTAGATTTGTTAGAATTTGATGATGCAAAGTAGTAAAATATATGCCATATTTTATAATGCAGCAACAACCGATTGACTATTTTGTATAAATTATATCTCATTTAATATTAATCAAAATGACTTGATACGAAAACCAAAATTACCACAATTTAATGTAGTTTTAAAGAAAAATATACAACAAAATAAATAAAAATTATAGAAGCATATATGAAAGGAATATATAAGTAAAAAATAATAATAAAATGTATTTTTTCAACTATGTTGATTTAGGACATTCAAAAATACAGGTCCGACCTCCAAAACTACAGGTCTTAAATCCACATAGATAATAGGTAACAAGGTCTATTTGGATAAGGGGCATTTTCTGTATTTAAATTAGTTTTTGCAAGGGTTTAAAGCATGTGGATGCATTTTCAATTTTGGTTATTAATAAGGTCATTTTTGTCAATTTCCCTTAATTAAGTTGCCAAACGTTGACAAGCAACTGCAAATAGCATGTAGTAGTGAACGAACCTAAACATATGTCCAGCCCACTAACATTTTAAGCGAAACAAAATAAAATGAAGTTCACTCCAGACCCATGGGTAGTAATGTGAATTAGGATAATTAATAATTTTTTTTGTAATTTGATAGACAACCAATAGAGTTGAAAAGCCTAAGCCGCCTTCTTCACCCTATATATAGTTGGTAAGAGACGAGTAAAACTGCGGCGATGCATTAAAATGGGATAGAGTCCTAATGAAAGTCCGAGTGAGTCTCAGTAGTATTTTGGTGCGTCTTTGTAATATTTTATTAATGGATCTGTGCAAGGCTGGGAATTTGAGTTCGAGTTTGGTTTCAAGAACAAATCTGTATCTGGGTACCAAATCAGGATTACAATCTTCCGCCTCAAGCAAACACAGATATATGCTTGTAGAATCTAATATTCATTGCTTTATGTGCAATCTCGTATTCCAATCTAGTATTCATTGCTTTATATAGAATCTCATCTTCCAGATTTGAGGTTTCAAGCACAAATTTGTACATGGGGTACCATTGAAATCCCCAGCCTCAAGCACAGATTTGTGCTTTAGTTTATGCAGAATACGTACAATCTCGTATTCACTCATTTATGAAGAATAATTTCATTTTGTAGAATATGTAGAATCTCGTATTCATTTCTTAATGTAGAATAATTTCGCGTTCGGGATTTGAGGCTGGGGATTTTTTAAAGCTCTCAGATATATAAGACTTTTTATCATGCAACAACAAAACAAGCAGCTTTCTTGATTCAAACAATTTTATTTCTGATGAATTTGATTTTGATTCAGATTCAACATATATTCATCAGAACTTGATAAATCTGAATTTGACTCAGACAATTCTAGTTCTCGAAGTAATTAGATTTGTCAAGTTCCAATTGATTTTATTTTGACTAAGAACAAAATTTGTGTGAATAGTTATAATTACTTTGATTTTGATTCAGATTCATCAAAACTTACAGAACCTGAATTTGACTCAAACAATTCTAATTCTGTAAGAAAAAATAAGATTCATCATTAATTTGATTTTAACTTGACTAAATTTGTGTGAATCTAAATTTGTGTGAATCTGATTGTCATGTCTTATCATGCAACAACAAATACAAGTATTTTCACTTATTCAAGTCTAATTCATTATTTAGATTATGATAATTGGTTTTGACTCAAACTAGATTTGTCTAAATTTGATGATGCAAAGTTGTAAAATATATGCCACATTTTACAATGCAGCAACAACCAATGTACCATTTTATAAAAATCATATCTCACTCAATGCTAATCGGAATGACTTGATACAAAACCAAAATGACCATAATTTAATGTAGTTTTATAAAAAAAATATAATAAAATAAATAAAAAGTATAAAAGCAGATATAAAAGGAATATATAGGTAAAAAAAATAAATAACAAAATGTATTTTTTAACTATGTCGATTTAGGACCTGCAAAAACGCAGGTCCGACCTACAAAACTGCAGGTCCTAAATGCACATAGATAATAGGTAACTGGATATATTTGAATAATAAGCTTTTTCGGTATTTCAGTTAGTTTTTGTAAGGGTTTAGAACATGCGGGTGTTTTTTCAATTTTGATTATTGATTAGGACATTTCTGTCAATTTCCCTTAATTAAGTTGCCAAACGTTGACAAGCAACTCCAAATAGCATGCAGTAGTGAACGAACCTAAACATATGTTCGGCCCACTAACACTTCAAGCGAAACAAAATAAAACGAAGCTCACTCCAAGCCAATGGGTAGTAATGTGAATTGAAATAATTAATAGTTTTTTCGTAATTCGACAAACAACCCACAGAGTTGAAATCCCTAAGTCGCCTCATTCACCCTATATATAGTTGGTCAGAGACAAGTAGAGCTGCGGCGATGTATTAGAATGGGATAGAGTCCTAATAAAAGTGCGGGTGGGTCTTGGTAGTATTTTGTTGATGGATCTGTGCAAGGCTGGGGATTTGAGTTCGGATTTGGTTTCAAGCACAGATATGTATCAGGGGTACCAAATCAGGACTAAAATCCTCTGCCTTAGGCACACACAAATCTGTGCTTGTACAATCTAGTATTCATTATATTATACAGAATCTCATATTCCAATCTTGTATTCATTGCTTTATGTGGAATTTCATCTTCTAGATTTGAAGTTTCAAGCGCAGATCCGTATCCGCAGCCTACAGCATATATTTGTACTTGAGTTTATGTAGAATATGTAGAATCTCGTATTCATTGTTTTATGTACAATAATTATTCACTCATTTGTGAAGAATAATTTCATTTTGTAGAATATGTAGAATCTCATATTCATTTCTTAACGTAGAATAATTTCGTGTTCCGGATTTGAGGCTGGAGATTTCTTAGAGCTCTCAGATATATGAGACTTCTTATCATGCAACAACAAAAACAGGCATCTTGCTTGATTCAAACAATTTTATTTCTAATGAATTTGATTTTGATTCAGATTCATCATATATTCATCGGAATTTGATGAATCTAAATTTGACTCAAACAATTCTAGTTCTCGGAGCTATTAGATTCGTTAAGTTCCGATTGATTTTATTTTGACTAAGAACAAAATTTGTGTGAATAGTTACAATTAATTTGATTCAGATTCAGATTCATCGAAACTTATAGAATCTGAATTTGACTCAGATAATTCTAGTTCTGTAAGAAACAATAAGATTCGTCATTAATTTGATTTTAACTTAACTAAATTTGTGTGAATCTGATTGTCAGGTCTTATCATGCAATAACAAATACAAACAAGTACAAGTATTTTCACTTATTCAGTCTAATTCATTTTTCAAATTCTGATGAATTGTTTTGACTCAAACTAGATTTGTTTGAACTTGATGATGCAGAGCGGTAAAATATATGCCACATTTTATAATGCAGCAACAACAGACATACCATTTTATAAAAATCATATCTCATTCAATACAAATCAAAATAACTTGATTTAAAAACCAAAATGCACATAATTTAATTTAATTTTGTGAAAAAATATACAACAAAATAAATATAAATTGTATAAGCAGATATGAAAGGAATATATAAGTAAAAAAATAAATAAATAAATATATTTTTTCAACTATGTGGATTTATAATCTGCAAAAATGCAGGTCCGACCTACAAAACTGCAAGTCCTAAATCCACATAATTAATAGGTAACAAGGTCCATTTGGATAAGGAACATTTTGGGTATTTCAGTTAGTTTTTATAAGGGTTTAGAGCATGTGAGTATTTTTTTTCAATTTTGATTATTAATAAGAGTATTTTTGTCAATTTCGGTTAATTAAGTTATCAAACGTTGACAAGTAACTGCATATAGCATGCAGTAGTGAACGAACCTAAATATATGTGCCCACTAATATTTCAACTGAAACAAAATAAAACGAAGCTCACTCTAGGCTCATGGATATTAATGTGAATTGGGATAATTAATAGTGGTGTTTTCGTAATTCGACAGACAACCCATAGAGTTCAAAACCCTAAGCCGCCTTCTTTACCCTATATAGAGTTGGTAAGAGACGAATAGAGTTGCGGCGATACATTGGAATGAGATAAAATCCTAATGAAAGTATGGGTAGATCTTGGTAGTATTTTGTTAGTGGATCTATCCGAGGCTGGGGATTTGAGTTCAGATTTGGTTTCATGCACAAATCTATATTTCGGGTACCAAATCAGGATTAAAATCATCGGCCTGAAGCGCACATAGCTCTGTGCTTGTAGAATCTCGTATTCATGGCTTCATGTAGACTCTTGTATTCACTACTTTATATAGAATCTCGTCTTCCGAATTTGAGGTTTCAAGCGTAGATATGTATCTTGGGTACCATCAAAATCTCTAGCCTCAAGCACAGATCTATGCTTGAGTTTATGTAAAATATGTAGAATCTTGTATTCATTGTTTTATGTAGAATAATTTCGTATTGTATAATATGTAGAATCTCATATTCATTTCTTTATATAGAATAATTTCGTATTCCGAATTTGAGACTTGGGATTTTTCAGAGCTCCCAGATATATAAGACTTCTCATCATGCAACAACAAAAACAAGCATCTTTCTTGATTCTGACAATTTTAATTCGGATGAATATGATTTGGACTCAGATTCATCATATATTCATCGGAACTTATGAATCTGAATTTGACTCGGATAGTTCTAGTTCTCTGAGCAAAATCAAATTCATGAAGTTCCGATGAATTTGATTTTGATTAAGAACTAAATTTTTGTAAATCTAAATTTGTATAAATAGTTGTAATTAATTTGACTTTGGCTCAGATTCATCGGATCTTACTGAATCTAAATTTGACTTAGACAATTCTAGTTCTCCTAGCATAATCAGATTCATCATGAATTTGATTTTTACCCAACTAAATTTGTGTGAATATAAATTTATGTGAATCTGATTGTCAAGTCTTATTATGCAACAACGATTACAAACAAATCCAAGTATTTTCACATATTCATGTCTAATTCATTATTTAAATTATGATGAATAGTTTTGACTCAAACTAGACTTGTTTGAATTTCATGATTTAGAGCTGTAAAATGTATGCCACATTTTATAATACAACAACAACCGACCTACCATTTGTAAATATCATATCTCATTCAATTTTAATCAAAATGATTTGATAAGAAAACCAAAATAACCACAATTTAATGAAGTTTTAAAGAAAAATATGCAACAAAATAAATAAAAATTATAGAAGTAGATATGAAAGGAAAATATATGTAAAAAAATAAATTATAAAATTTATGTTTTCAACTATGTTGATTTAGGACATGCAAAAATGTAGGTTCGACCTACAAAGTTGTAGATCCTAAGTCGCCTCCTTCATCTTATACATAGTTAGTAAGAGACGAGTAGAGTTGCGGCGATGCATTGGAATGGGATAAAATCCTAATGAAAATGCAGGTGGGTCTTGGTAGTATTTTATTGGGTCTTGATAGTATTTTGTTAATGGATCTGTGCAAGGTTGGAATTTGAGTTTGAATTTAGATTCAAAAACAGATCTGTATCTGGTGTACTAAATCAGGATTAAAATCCTCTGCACAAGCACACACAGATCTGTACTTGTAAAATCTCGTATTCATTGCTTTATGTAGAATCTCGTATTCCAATTTTGTATTCATTTTTTTATGTAGAATCTCATCTTCTAGATTTGAGGTTTCAAGCACAGATCCGTATCTGGGGTACCATTGAAATCTCTAGCCTCAAGCACATGTCTGTGCTTGAGTTTATGTAGAACATGTAGAATCTTGTATTCATTATTTTATATAGAATAATTTCATATGGTAGAATATGTAGAATCTCATATTCATTTCTTTATAAAAAATAATTTCATGTTCCGAATTTGAGACTGAAGATTTCTCAGACCTCTCAGACATATGAGACTTCTTATCATTCAACAACAAAAACAAAGCATCTTTCTTGATTCAGACAATTTTAATTCTGATGAATTTGGTTTTGATTCAGATTCATCATATATTGATCGGAATTTGATGAATTTGAATTTGACTCAGACAATTATAGTTCTCGGAGCAAAATTAGATTTGTCAAGTTCCAATTAATTTTATTTTGACTAAGAACTAAATTTGTGTGAATCTAAATTTGTGTAAATAGTTGTAATTAATTTGATTTTGCTTGAAATTCATCACAGATTTATCAGAACTTATTGAATCTGAATTTGACTCAGACAATTCTAGTTCTCTAAGCAAAATCAAATTCGTCGTGGATTTGATTTTGACTCAACTAAATTTGTGTGAATCTGATTGTCAGGTCTTATCATGCAACAACAAATACAAACAAATACAAGTATTTTCACTGAGTCAAGTCTAATTCATTATTTAGATTTTGATGATTAGTTTTGACTTAAACTATATTTATGTGAATTTGATGATGTAGAGCTGTAAAATATATGCAACAGTTTCTAATACAGTAACAACCGACCTACTATTTTGTAAAAATTATATTTTATTCAATATTAATCAAAATAATTTGATACAAAAACCAAAATAACCACAATTTAATGAAGTTTTAAAGAAAAATATGCAACAAAATAAATAAAAATTATTGAAGCAAATATGAAAGGAATATATAGGTAAAAAAAATAAAATATATTTTTTAAACTATGTCAATTTAGGACATGCAAAAATGCAGGTCCGACATACAAAACTGCAAGTCTTAAATCCACATAGATAATAGGTAACAAGGTCTATTAGGATAAAGGGCATTTTCGGTATCTCAGTTAGTTTTTGTAAGGGTTTTGGAGCATGTGAGTGTTTTTTCAATTTTGATTATAAATAAGGGCATTTTTGTCAATTTTCTTTAATTAAGTTGTCAAATGTTGACAAGCAACAACAAATAAGATATAGTAGTGAACGAACCTAAACATATGTCTGGCCCACTAAGATTTCAAGCAAAACATAATAAAACGAAACTCACTCCAGGCCCATGGGTAGAAATGTGAATTAGGATAATTAATAGTTTTTTCGTAATTCGACAGACAACCCACAAAGTTAAAAACACCAAGCTGCCTCATTCATTCTATATATAGTTGGCACGAAACGAGGAGAGTTGCAACGATGCATTGGAATGAGATAGAGTTCTAATGAAAGTGTGGGTAGGTCTTGGTAGTATTTTGGTAGGTCTTGGTAGTATTTTGTTGATGGATCTGTACGAGGCTGGGGATTTGAGTTCGAATTTGGATTCAAGAACAAATCTGTATCTGGGATACCAAATCAGGATTAAAATCCTCCGCCTCAAGCACATACAGATCTATGCTTGTAAAATCTCGTATTCATTGCTTTATATAGAATCTTGTATTCCAATCTCGTATTCATTGCTTTATGTGGAATCTTGTCTTCTGGATTTGAGGTTTCAAATGCAGATCCATATCTGGGGTAACATTGAAATCCCCAGCCTCAAGCACAAATATGTGCTTTAGTTTATGTAGAATATGTAGAATTTCGTATTCATTGCTTTATGTAGAATAATTTCGTATTAGTTAAAATTCACAGGCGAACAAATCCAGAAAGGAAAATAAAAAGCAAACAACGTAATTGATATAGCGTCTAGAGAGAAGACAAAATGTGTTCAAGTTGTGCGGAAAATTTAAATAAAAAAAATGGCTAACACTAATGGAGCAAGTTATTTCACTTCGAGAAAAAGGAAGTAAGTTACACACTTGGGAAATTAATATCGCTAAACAAAACGTGACAAATTGGGTTAAAAAGGATAATGTTTAAGATGAATCTAGAGTTCACAGGATAAGAAAACAAATATAAATAAATAAAATACCAAACCCCTAATTTAGATCCAAAAGACATTTAGGAACAGAGTTAAAGTCCATAGACGAAAAGGAAAATAAAAATCAAACGACGCAATTGATATAGTAACTAGTCACGAATTTAAAATTCCAAATTAAAAAAAAAAGCCAAATTATTGTGTTCAAGTCATGCGGAAGAATTACAAAAATGGCTTACACTAACGTAGCAAAGTGGAGTAAATTTTCATCACCAATAAAACCAAAAAAATAAAACCAAAAAATTCAAACACAATCCAAAAGTCTCACAAATTCAAAATTTAAAAAAAAAACCAAATTTTTGAAAAATTAAAAAAACATAACATTTTGCCCAACGGAATTCTCTACTACTTATTAGCACATCGTTGGATTCAAACTATGACATTGTAGGTAAGCAACAATGAGATGAAGACCGGTGATGTCGTTGGTAGGGATGGCGATAAAGATTGAGATTTGCTATGTTGCAAACGCCGGAATAAGGAAGAGTAAAACTTTAATTTTTCTTTCATTCTCCTCACTTGCCATCGATTACCCCTTGTAAATCCATTGAAAAATTGGTTATTGTGCAAAAATTTCTTGAAAAACACCAAGCTTGTTGGCGAGAGTCATGGAAGAGGACGCCACATTATTATCTAGATGAAAGAGAAAAAGGAAAAAGTCAGTGAGGAAGAGGGTGAGGGTGAAGGAGAGGTAGGGGAGAGAAGGGTACAATGAGAGTGAAAGAGATAAGAGAAGGTTCTAAATAAACAAGGAGAGATAAAAAGAAAAAAAAAAGAAATTATAATATAAAACAAGGCTCTAATGTAGACCACAAGTAGACTTGTGCTGTCAAATTAATTCATAAAAAGTTGTTGGAAGGGCGTCGAAAGTTTTTATAAAAATATATTAAGTTGTCAAAAAGCAGTAAAAAGTTATTGAAAGACTGTAAAAAGTTATTAGAAAATAGTAAAAATACATTAGAAGACCTTAAATCTAACTAAAAGAAACTAATTGATAATAAGTTTCCGATAATTTTCCAAAATGATAATAAATAAGTGTAATTTTTCCAAATCTAATGGGGTTCTTATAATATGAACCCAAATCAAAATGCTCATCTTCTTAGACAAAATGAATAAATAAATAAAGAATTGTAACTACAACTATCCACTAAGTTCAAATTAGGTTGCATGTGGCTAGAAATTATTAATCTGACTCTATATACTCTTCAATTATTATTAAAACTAATCTAACCATGAAAGTACTTCAAATCCTAAACTCAGAACACCACACAAAATAAAAACCCTCAAAAAGAAAAAATTATCAACTTAGTTTACTTACCTTGTTAATTGTTGATTTGCCTTCAATTTTATGCAAATCCTTCGGCCTTCAAGCTCAACTCAACTCAAACCCTTCAATTCAAAGTTTTGCGGTGCATTTTAGCAAATTATGTACGTTATTATCTTGAAACTCAACATCTATATATTTTACACAATTTCATGTAGTCAGGGACAATTTTATAAAATAACCAAAGACAGCTAAAATATTTATTCTACAAAAATATGGCTCTAAATTCTTACACCCAACCCGAAATGGCTATAAATTCTCCAGCGCACGATAGCGCAGACCGCGCGCGTCCATGGAATTTGAGGCGCCAATTTCCAAGACCCAGTAACTTTAAAAAACGCGTGATTTTCGGAAACTTTTGGAGCCAAACCAACCCTTCCATTTGGCGGGAAACCCGAAACAAATAAAAAAGAAAGGGAAAAGGAAACATGTTTTTGCTTCCAAATTTAAAATTTTTTGTTCATTCTTGAAAATAAATAAAACAGTTTTTTTTTCTTTTTAAAAATTAGATATATATATATATATATATATATGCGTTCATTGTTTGCTAAATTGCTACGAGAAATAAATCTCTGAAGGACCAAAAATAAAACCCCCAAAAAAAGAAAAATCTGAAAAAGAAAATAATAGTAGAGAGCAGAGAAAGATAATTCATTTCTCTTTCTCCTTGGGTTTCTGATTTGTGAGTCTGCGAGCAAAATCCACTGAGCTCTCTCTCTTGCTTTCGGTTTCTGATTCTTTTGAAAAGTCTAGGATTTGGGCCCCGATTTTATTTCTGGGGTTTTGATTGAATCGGTGTGTTTGTGGGTTTAGGGTTTCACTTTTTGGACTCCGAAATGGTGGTAGTCGTCGGCGGTAATGATCCAAACGACCAGGAAATGAACACTCAGGAGCGACCCAAGAAGACCCGGAAGCGAAAGAGGACTAGTTTGGGTCTAGAAAGCTTAGGGACGGAGGAAAAACTAGCTCAGATTGAAGCTCTTCGCAAAGAGCTTGATGGGTTGTTTGGGTACTATAAGGAAATGATGAGTCAGGCGGTGGGATTGGATGTGAATCAGTGTGGTCACAGTTGCAATGCGGTCGTTGGGGCGTTGATTGAGGAAAAGAAACTTCCTCTGTCTAAACTTGTCGACGAAATTTACGACCAAGTGAAGGGAAACGGAGTTTGTGGGAGCGTGACAGTGGCGTCCGTGAAGAACACTGTTCTCCTTGTTGGGCAGCGGATTATGTACGGTGTGTCCAATGCCGATGCTGATGTCTTGGAGGACGACTCAGATTCGTGTCTTTGGTGTTGGGAGGTGATGGCTTTTGTTTTTTTTTCCCTATCTGATTTTACTTTATTGATTTTGTTTTTCCGCAATTTGCTTGTTAGAATTGCTTGTGTTTGATTTGCTGGGTGTATTTATTGATATTTAAACTTTAGAATCTAACTTGGTACATGTTTATTATTTGAATTTATTGTGCATGTTACTTACTATGATTAATAATTAGATTGTACCCTTATTGGGTTTTGTAGTATTAAGTTCCAATTTATTTGCTTATCTTCAATGTTACATGTTTTTGTGTGTTCCAATATGCGATCTAGGTTAGGCATCTTGATATTTTAGACTGTTGCACCAATTTGCTACATTTATCTGGAAAAAATGCAACCATATTTGTAGTTTGATCAGATACACTTCCTAGGTCCAAATGACAATGTTCGGTAAAAGAGTTTTCTTCTTGCTAATTTTTAAGTTACCATGTTCTTGAGTATATTTAATTTTGTTATTTTTTGGACTTGAGTATTTTGGTATATTGATTCCAATTGCGTCTTTAGCTTACTATTTTGTCTTTATCGACCCTTTTTTTTTTATTCTTTCGTTTTCAGTGTCTAATTCTTGTTCTTCTTTCATTGGATATCTAAATTTTGTTTACAATGAGAAACGGCATTTGTGGTACTTTAGTTTTCATTTTATTTTATGCTTAGTCTATGTATTAATGTATTTACTCATTGTTTAGATGAGAGATTTAAAGATGATTGCGAAATCTGCTCGTCGATTGTTGAATATTAGGCGTACTTGTCGAAAAAAGATCCATGGGAGGATTACTGCTGTTTATGGTAGGTTTGCTTTCTTTAGCTACATGTATGGTTCTGGTTTATCATTATACTTTGAGTTCATCAGACAATTAGAAGGAAAAAAGAGGATGTTGCATCATTTCCAAAGCTCCTATTTAATTGATAAATTATGGGTTTGGACTAATAGAAGATTGATATAAACTGGAGCTATATCCATGAGCATTGATGCAATATAGAATATACCAATGAATTATATTTCACGTTTCTTTTAATGGTAGTATGCATTTGTGTCTTATTCTGTGTTGGTCTGTATACAGAATACACATGGCTTCTGCTTACTTTTGGATTTTGTATTTATTTTCATTTGATGAATGAGTATGAATACAAGTTGGCTTAGTTCTGTCCAAGATTTTTCAGCACTTTCAATGGACAAGATTTTTGTGCGCCATCCAATTATGTGCTTGGGTCTATAATAATGCATTGGTTTTTGTTATTGAGATAGACCACTAATGTTGATGTGTTGCTTTAGAAATGTTAATGGCATTGCAAAAGTCAGAGAGTGATGAAATTCACAAATGTGACCTGATGAAGGCATCAGAAAAGCTTGATAAAGCATTCAGCGAGTCACAGATCCGTTCATTAGTAAATGGCCTGTTGCAGAAGAATGATGCAAACTTGTATGTATCTGCAGTAACTCTTTGTTTTGGTGTTTCAATTTACTTTTCCTCATATTGAGTTTTCTTTTTCATATTAATAGGGCTGAAAAGGAAGCAAAACGAGAAGAAAAATTGCTAATCAAACAACTGGTGAAGGATAAAAGAGAAGCTGAAAAAGAGAAAAAAAAAGCGGAATGTGTGCTTCTAAAAGAAAAATGTCAAACTGTAAGTGAAGCTGTTCCACCAATCATATTAATCTTCAGAATGGTTTTACATTTGTGATGTGCATGTGTTTAAAGAAGCTTTCTGGCAATGCCATTTGAAATCGTCAATTAGACTGTTTATATAGGGATGCATTTAATGTTTTTCTTCTTGACTAGATTTGCTTGTTTGTTGTAATCCTAGATATTTGAGTTTAATTATTCTTGTGATATACTGATACCATCTCCTTTTGCTCTGTGAACTTTTGTTTATTTTTATTTTTATTTTTGGTTTAGTTGTCTTGTTATCAACTGTTTAAATATTTCAGGAAAAGGAGCTGAAGAAGCAGCAAGAGGAGGCTGAAAAAGATGAAAGGCGCCGTGAAAAAGAAGAGTCTGAAATGAGGAAACAGCTGAGGAAGCAACAAGAGGAAGCAGAGAAAGATCAAAGGCGTCGAGAGAGGGAAGAAGCTGAACAGAAAAAGCAACTCTCCATTCAAAAGCAAGCTTCAATTATGGAACGCTTTCTTAAGAGAAACAAAACTAGTCAATGCCAGAAGGACCAATCATCAATTAAAGCAACCACTCCTGATATTCCAAGTAAAAAGAGTGAAAGTATGCCTGAGGCAGTTACTCAATCGATGGACAGTACTCTATCATCAAGTATAGATATTACTGTTGAGGATATCCGCAAGTAGGTTTAAATGTCACACTTTTAACTATAAGCGGTGTTTTCTTCTACTACAAATAACAAAGGTTTGGCACACTTTGCAGGTCACACTTTTCTTCTTGGCACCTCTTGAGTCATTCTGTTCGTCCGAAGAGAAACCAGCGTTGGGGCACACGCCAAAAGCCTAAGACTGAACTAGTTAAGGAACTTAAGCTCACTTCAAGTAGAGGAGTAGTTCATGATGATGAGTTGAGTGTGGGTAACCTTGCAGATGGATGGGAGGAACAGTCTGATAACATATCATGTCAGCCTAGGGAAAATTGTCCTGTTAAGAAGTTCAGCCAGAGCAGGGGGAAGCAATTGCTGCAATTTGATAAGAGCCACAGACCTGCATTTTATGGTATATGGCCTAAGAAAAGGTAATTTCCCCTTTTGGTGAATTTATGTTTTCTGACCCTTGAGATTTATTGAGAAAGCACAATTGTGTTTTTCTGAAATGAGGCATTCTAATTGAACATATGTTTGGATCCCAATATTTGATCAGCCATCTCTAATGACTAATTAAACTTCATTGCAAATGAATTGATGGGGGGGTCTCTAGAAATTCCAAGGCATATTTGCAAAATTATGTAGAAAGGTTAATGTATTTTTTCTTTTCATATTGTTCAAAGTTGTGCTTAAAGCTATTAAATTACATAGGTGGACATCTAATTAGTAGGTAAGTAACAAATATGATAAATGATCTAGAGTAGCTGTTCGTTAAAAGGTTTGGTGTATTGTCGAGTTATGTGGATGGAATGAAGATTTTGCTAACATTAGTGTAATGCTGTTGTAAAATGACTGAATATATGGTCTGATTGTTAGTTTAGCTCAAAGCATGGCTACTTTTATTTTATGAGCCCCTAATAATATGGAGGTAATTCATTCCACCCAAAAATGTAAATCGGACTTTCTAACTTTAAGAAACCACGGAATGTGGCACCTCATTGTAGCTATGAGAAAAGGCAGTCTTGGAAATCCATGTCATGTAACTATATTCAAACAAGGGTCTATTCAAAATTTTCTTTTTGAAGTCTTTGGTTGCAATGAGCTTGAATTACAATTATGGCATTTGGTGCATATGCTGTATGTGTCCTTAGTCTGAATCCAACCTACACTTTTTATATAAGTTAAGTTTTAAGAAATGCTTTCATCAGGATGCCTTGCCTAGGAATCAATCCTGAAGCCTCGATAAATGGCAACTATTGGTTGTTAATGTGACACTTATTATTTGTATTTTAATGTATTCCTTCAGTCATGTTGTTGGACCACGCCACCCTCTTAGGAAGGACCCAGACTTGGATTATGACATTGATAGTGATGAAGAGTGGGAGGAGGTACTGTTGTTTTGATTTGCTCAATTTTGTTTTCTACATGTTTACAAATTTGATGATGTGGAGTGATAGTTTGCAATATTAACCTGCTCATTGTGTAGGAGGAACCTGGTGAAAGCCTCTCGGATTGTGACAAAGATGATGAAGATGAAAGTTTAGAGGGATGTTCAAAAGCTGATGATGAAGATGAAAGTGAAGATGGTTTTTTTGTACCTGATGGGTATCTTTCAGAAAATGAGGTGAGTTGAGATTCACGTAAGTAGTGAAGATGCACTTTTCTCTTATTATTTTCTAGATGAATGTTTAACGTCTTCATTAAAACCAGTGTCTTCATTCTTTCTATATTCCTAAACTGGTGCTCACCAATGGTATTTTTTCTTTATTCTTTTCCTTAAAATGAAAGGCTAATACGTCTTTGCTGCCAACATGTGTCTTAAAAGTACATGTCTGGAACAGTGCTTTCTTTGCCTTAACCTGTTATTTTTATGAATATTTTTAAGTCCCTAACTTGATGGTGAAAATGACACACATTACTAAAATATTGGTGTACTTTTATTCATTTACCATTTTCATTTTAATCAGAGGAGTCCACTTTATTTTGGACTCTGAAAATTAGAAATACTCCTCAACTTGTATGAATCCCGTGCCAACTGAATTTAAGTGTTCAATATGTTGTTGATGTTTTATTATTTGAAATCAATTTCCTGATAAGTTTCCTTATTAGAATTTTGGAAGCTCACACTTTTTACATTTTCATTGTAACTTAAGTGATATTGTAGTTGTTGCCCCTAAGAAATGAAGAGTTTTGCTAACTTGAAAAATTAAGTATGAGATGGAACTGAAGAATACAGAATGTGGTCATATAATTTTCATTTAAAAATCATCTTATCTGATCCAATGGGACTAAGATCTATGCTGAGTAACCTTGTTGTGATGCACCCAGGGAGTACAAGTTGACAGGATGGAAACCGATATCACAGTTGACGAGCCCAAAAGCTCACCTGGGTGTCAGCAAACCATAGGGAGTGAAGAATTCTCTGCTTTGCTTCGGCAGCAAAAGTATTTGAACAATTTGACAGATCATGCTCTGCGGAAAAGTCAACCTTTGATTATATCAAACTTTATGCATGAGAAGGCATCTTTGTTAAATGCTGAAGATCTTGTTGGTACAGCTAAGCTGGAACAGACATGCTTGCAAGCTCTAAGCATGCGCATTTTCCCTGGTGCTCCACCTGTACAGATCTCACTGAATAATGAGCAAGACCATGACCAAAAAGCTTGCCGATCAAGTGGCAAGAGCTGTACCACACCAGCCTCTACTGTCTCTGCCATACCAGACTCAGATTTGTCTGCACTGGTAAGTTCTCATCATTCTGATTTTGAGTAGCATCATCCGTGGGAGCTTTCTGGGTCTTACATGCAGCAAATTATCAAATGTTTTGAAGTTGGTGATAGTACAGGGACCTCGTTGGTTTCATACACATTTTGGTTTTGGCTGCAGAAACTAATGTTAAAATGAATGTTGTAGGTGTCTGCTATTCAGTCATGCCCACAAGGTATCCAGAAGGTGGTTGAGTCTGCACAGCAGAAGCTCCCCACTTTCTCAAAGTCTCAATTAAGGAATAAAGTGCGTGAGATATCAGATTTTGTGGATAATCGCTGGCAGGTTAGAAACTTGTTTCCAATATCCTTGGTCACATAAGAAGGCTGTCTTCATTGTCATGGTACTTCTTGTAGTAAAAAAGACTGTTGAGGTGTAGATGTTTAACAATGGAATTGGATTTAACCTCTTTTATTTTTTTATTGTTTGATCCATCCTAAGAATGCGAGTAGGTCCATATTGTGTTCTTTTCTGGTAAAACAATCCTCATTATGGTTGATACTTGTTTTGAATTGACAGTAAGTTCAATATCTTTCTTGACTAGAAAAGACTACAATGTGAAGAAAGTTTGATTATCTTGGCCTGTATGATATGCTAAAAAAATAGGGTACATTTTCCCTGTTTGACCTGGCTTTCGAACTTACTGTGCATAATCTGGCTGGTATTTTGGGTTCTTATGTAAGCTCAAAAGTCTGAGCATGTATGAATGGCTAATACACTTCAAAAAGAAACGCATGAAAGTAAGAGAGGCATACTTTATATAATGGACACTTTTACTCGGTTTAACTTTTATTTCCAACAGGAGGACTTACAAAGTTAGAGCGCTCTCATTTTTGGATTTCCTTGAGTGATTAACCAGTGTGTCGTAGGCTAAGATACTCTTTAGTCTTTGGAAATGGAAAGATCATGCAACATGGCTCAATGTGTTCTCTTTCCTTTTGTTTGAGCTAGTGTTGGTTTGATTAATAATTCAATATATGTTCATCTTGTGGTGCCAGGTAAAGAAAGGAATCTTGGACAAACTTGGGTTGTCAGTGTCCCCTGGTATGAACTACACCATCTTGAATGATGAGCTTGCCATCTGTTTTATTTATTTCTTATTAGTAAGAACTCTTGTTATCCTTGATCATCAGCAGGAAAGAGTTCTGAGCGAACCAAAAGTATTGCCACATTTTTCTCAAAGAGGTGCTTGCCGCCTACCGGTGAAAGCATCAACCAAAGTGAAGGCTCACCAGTGTCGTCTTTGAAACCAGGTTCTGAGGGGCGACACCAGGGTTGCGCATAGAAACATCAAAATTAATTTCTTTTCTCCTAGTGCTTGGTTTTTTTTTGTTCTCTTTTCAAGTTTTTTTTCTGCATGTTACATGTCATGCATTTTTTACATATACCCACAATTCCATGTAACATTGAATTGTGACTAAAATTTTTGAATCAGAAGGGTCTCCTAACCAGTGTTCAAAATATCTGCTAGTATTGATGGTAGTTTTTTTTTTTACATCTTTCCTAGTGTTTTGTTCATGTCCAATCATCAATTTGAATTGAGATGCTTGCTAGTTGTCACTTTGAAATAAAAATTTAATTAGGGTAGGCATGGAGTCAAATATGGGTGCAATTTTGGTGGAAAATTGACACCAAAAAAATCAGAAATTTGCCAAAACTTCCAAGTTGGCATTGTATATGGCATACAGTTGGATATTTAAAGCTTTCTCTTTTCTCCATTTGTCTTTTATGTTACTCACAAATTAATTGGCTCATTTTTCACACTAATAATTGAGGATTCTCTTTCAAAAGGGTTGTGGAATTTCTTCAACTCTAAAGAGCCGACAAGATCGAATAATCTTCCTTCTTGGTTTGTAACAGTGAACGGAAAAGATATATTAGGTTACAAAAGAATGTGAAATATTTAATTTTTTTTTAAAAATACATTTAAATAATTATTTTCTTCTCTACTTTCATTATTTCCCTCATCTAATTCTACCAAATAAGGAGCTACTAGCCTCTCTCTTTTATCAATCTTTTTGTTCTACTTCCTTTTTTGTTTTTCCCTTTCCTCCTACCCATTTTTCCTACCACCTACCAAGTCAATTTCTTGTACTTGGGGTAAATCCTATCCTAGCATTTTAATTTCATGCAATAATTTTGGTTATTTTTCTTTGAATGTATTTACTGTTTAATTACCTTATAAATTATACAACTGTTTTAGTTCTCCTTTAATTTTGTTATTTACTTTTTATCTTCTCTTCCCTTCCCTTCTTTTTTTCCTCTTTTGGTTTACTTAATTCATTCTAACAATTAAAATCCTGATTTGAAACCTTATATTTCTATAAACATCTGAGTGAGAGAAGTGTAAACTTGAGAGACTTATAAATCATAATTGTGAGTTATATTTTACAAAATAGAAAGATGTTCAATGTAGTTTTGGATCCGCCAACAGATTGAGGACATGTAAGAGGTTCATGAGAGAGGTTAAATGGAGGTGATTGCAAAGGATCATCCTCTGAATTTCCTCGTGGAAGAAGGAAGTGACAAAGGAGTTGAGTTGGAAGAAGGCTGAGGGCTGTCTGCGTGGAGCCTATCGGGGAACCTGAGGATCCACCTGGTATATTATTTCTTGTGCTGTTTGTGGGTCCCACAAAAAATTCAAATATATGAATAAAAAAAAGGGGATATTTTTCTCTCAGATCCTGGAGACACGTAAAAAACTGACTCTCCAGGTTCCGCAGTTCCATATTTACCCTTATTTCTAGATTAAATTTACAATGTAGGGAATCAGGAATTTTTTTAATTTTAATTTTTGTCTTTTTTGTTTTTGGATTGATTTCTATATCTTTGCCCTTATTTCTAGTTTTAATTGTTTAATTTTAATTATTATCTTTTTGTTTTTGGATTGATTGAGGGGGTCAATTTGATTTGGATGTAAAAAATTCCGATTGAAACCATTATTACTTGATAATTTAAAATTCTAAACACTCTAATTGAATCGATTATAATTAAACGTATAAAAATTGCCCAAAACTTTTCTAATATTATTATTTATTAGTAAGCCCCTTCATCATACGAAATATATAAATAAAATTTAATACTTAAAAAAAATGTATAATTTTTAAATTTTGATCTAGCAATGAAAATAAAGAAACAAACAACTTACATATTCCTACTTCCTTAACATAATAATATTAAAAAATTCTCAAAATAAAATATATTAAATCCGAACATCATTATAGCAATTTAATTGTATTAATTAATCTTATGTATAATAAGTTTCTGCGCATCTCTTTTATAATTATAATTAAGAATAATTACACTTACATATCCTTTATTTTCAATTAAATAAAAATTACTCACCTTTATTCTTGAAAAATAACACTAACATCTCTGATGTTATAAATTGACTAAAACTCTCTTTATAAAATTTAAAACTGTACTTAATTAAAAAAATATACCTATTAAAGTAAATATTTGTAATGATTTATTAATATAAAAGGATTTTAATTTTTATTTGAGAAAAATATCCTCTTTTTATTTGTTTTAACACGGCGGGCGAGTTAACTCGTTAAATATATGTTAAAGATTTCAAATTGAGTTATGTTTTTTTAATATTTATGAGATTGTCTTTGTAGAATTTATTTTTAAAAATAATAACTAAGTAATAAAACAATGCCTGAAAGATTTATATGTATATTTTTTAAAATGCGTGAGAAACATTTTGCCCATATTGTGCTCCTTGAAAAAAAAAATAATAATAAAATTGGGGTACAATTGAGCATGGGACGTAACTTACATATTAAGAGAAATAAAACAAAATTAGAGGAGTTATTCAGGAAATATATGGGCAACTAAAAGCAATTGAAAAATTTTCAACATTTTTAATTAAAGATATGGCCTTTGAAAAATTGGACATGTCTTCATTTACTTGGATGTGATGTTCTATCGGAAATGAAAATGGTGGGTTTGGCACATTGATTTTAGAATTTTGGAGGCTTTTTTTAAAAAAAAAAAGAAAAGAAAGAAAGAAACTTTTTGCAGACCAAGATCATGGTTTGGAGCAAATGGATGGAAAATGGCACCTAAAATGGTGGTGGATAATTTCATAGAAATATTGAAAACTATGGTACACGAAAGCATAGGATTAGCATATTTCTTTGTATGTTATTTAAAAAATAATCTCGTACCCATCCCTATTACTTTCCAATAATCTCCATGTCAATACTATCATTACTAATAATAATAATAATAATTTTATTATTAGTATTATTAATAATACTCAAATATATACGTTTTAAAATGGATATTTATTTTTATAGATATGATGAATTTTCTAGATATGGTACATTATTGTTTTTAATTTAGGTGGGATAATAATATTTCTAATGGAAAAAAGGAGAAAACGTGGCTTGAACGTGGACGTGGGTTGTGTAAAATATTGAATTTAAGGTATACTTGGCATGCTGTGGGATGTTGTAGCGGGACAATTGTCAATCGGTTCACAAAGTACGAAATTCTAATCGAAGAAATAAATAATACGAACACTAAAAGGGTGTTGGCCCTCCAACCAAGTGCGTATCGCGGCGGAAGGAGAAGAGCCAAAGACGACCTGTGTGACAAGCAAGCAACCTTTCGTTACTAATGAAGGGGATTTGATTTGGTTGTGCCTTTTGGACTCACCCATGCCCCTCCCACGTTGCACCCTCCATAATGGGCTATTCCGTTTTTATCTATCTACCCAAAATATATATATATATATATATATATATAAATATGGCAAAAATGTAATAAGATTGAAAACGGATGGCATGTAGATACGCGACTTGTTTTAGTGGGGTTTCCGTCTCCCTCGCATTAACGCTAACCTCATTTTGTTGCGGCTGTCCCTCTGTTTCTCTCTATAAAAGGTCTCTCTCTCTCGTGAGTCTTTGAGGAGTCAGCTTCTTTCTTGGGACGTTGTTTATATTCACACGCGAGCTGTGGATCACACCCATATAACCAAATCAATCAAGGAAGACTCTTTTTTGAAGGAGGAAGAAAATGGCTCTCAGACTGAATTCAACCGTGGTCTTAACGTCGCACAGCTTCTCTTCCAAATCCCGCAGTCTCAGATCTCCCAGGGTCTCCATGGCTTCAACTCTTCACTCTGTCTCTAAGTGAGTCGCAGCTTTTTCCTTTTATTTTTTGGAGTTTTCCAATCCAATTTTCTTCAAGAGCTATGATGGGTCATTGTTGGATTTTATTTTTCTTTGCATATTTGCTAAATCTGTATTTACAAGTATGAAATTTAAGCTGTTTTATCGATCTGGGTTTTTGGTTTCTGACGGTGATTGAGCTGAAAGAGGGGATGAATCTCGTGGGGTTTGTTTCAGGTTTTTGGATTTTTTTTTCATTCTGGTGGAGTTTAATGAGGCGGAAATTTGTCTTTTTCTTTAATCTCTTTGAGTCTCAGTTGCATTTGGAGAAGTCTGTTGGATTTATTTGGGGTCAGTAGAAAAGTGTTGCTTTCCAATTTATTTTCTTTTCTTCTTTCATCTTAAAATATTCTGTGACGCGTATTCGTAGTGAAGATGTAAATTTCGTGGGTTTCTAATGTCAAATTAGTGAATTCAGATTATAGTAAGGAGGTGTGTGACCCAGTTTGAATTTATTTCTTTAGTTTTGCAAACATGTTCTTTTGAGTCCAAATGCAGGCTTTTTGGTTATATGCTTGTTGGAAATGCTCAGGAAATTCCTTTTTGTTATTTGGTAATAATGTTGAGGAAATTTTGGTACTGATGATTACTTGTGAATTCTTTTTACTTTTCGTGTTCGAAATACTGTGAACATTCTATTGTTTTTCCAACTATGATCTGATTTCTGAAACATGCATGCGGGATTTTCCGTTTGTCCTTGTCAACCTAAGGGTGTGCATGCATTATTTTATATATATATTTTTTCATTAGTTGGGAGTTTGGTTTGGTTTTCTTGGAACTAGGTTTTGTTGGTTGACTAGCTTAATATTTTATTTATTATATATGTTCTTCCTTCTCTGTCGTGCCTTTTCTTTCTGGGGGTAGATGATTGTTCATCGTTATTTCTTTTTGTTTAAGTTTTTATACGAAAACAAATATGATAATGATTTTCTATTGCTTCATTTTGTTTCCCTTTCCCCTGATTGGGTACAAGTTTTGAAATTCCTGCATGAAAATTTCATGTTTTTGAGTTATTGTTGCTCCCATCGCGAGGTGTTTGAAAATTTGATTTACTGTTATCCAGTTTAATTATTTTAATCAGGTTTTGTGCTAATTGTTTGATTTATAGATTTTAGAATACTCTACGGACTATCCACTAGTAGTTCAACTAATTGTGTTCACTAGAATTTGATTTTATGCACTGTGCATGTTCTTTACTCAAATTTGTCGGTTTGATGGTGATATTTAGTTTCCAGGTCTATGAATTTCTATTTTTACCCCTTTTCTCTCTCCTTCCTCATGAAAATGAGTATGTGCTGTAAAGTTATGGTCAATACTTAGTACATTGTCTCATGCACTTCCAGTTTCCCCATTTTGGTCTGTTTCTAGTTGCATAATTAGTTGTTGTCTTACATTTGCAATTCTTGTCCATGAAATTCACCAATGTCCACACTCTAAAGCTTTGTTCTAACATGAGCGAAAATATGTATCTGAATTAATGGCTGGACTATATTTTTCTGCTCACAATTTGGTAGCTGCATCTTTCACTTCTCTGTTCTCCATTTGATGGTGGTTGGTCAAGTTTGGTCTTGCTTTTCTTTGGTGGGCATACTTAGAAATGAGGAAACCTGCAAACAAAGTGCTTTATCTTATTCTCTATGTCTTACTCTATCCTTTTATTTTGTCATGCAAGTCAATTATTTGTAGTCATTGTGTAGTCAATTACTTCTATTGTTATTGTTTTACTATTGTGGTTTTGTTATTGTTGTTCTTCTACTACTACTGCTGCTGCTGTTGTTATTATTGGTGATCTGCTTGTATACTTGAGAACGTAATGATTAAAACTCATGCTTCACCACCCCCTCTCTCTCTCTTAATTGCTTGTTCCTGTTGTTCTTTTCCTTTCTAATTGCAATGTTAAAAAACTACCCTGCCCTAGACTAATCTTGGAATGGTTATTTAGTATGATCACTGAACTGGGTTTTTCTGAAATGCACTGGAGATATAATAATCAAGTGGTGGATTTGAACTATTCTTCAGGGGAAGTTGCTCTAACAATCATGTTGTAGTATTGAGGTTGCTTGTTGAGCATAGGATAGTATTTAAAGCAAAGCAGGTACTCACTTGCTTTCAGGGTATTACAAATAGAGTTATTACCTTTCACAATAAGTCTAGTGGGGAATCTTTACATGTCGCTAGAAATGAATGTGTGCACCAACCTAGTCTCAGAAGATACACCAGAAATAGTCTTGCTGGACAGTTGAGCTCTTTCATGCAGTTGTGTCAAAGAAGCTCCTCTTTATGCCTACTAACCACAACCTTTTTAAATAAGAATTATTTTATATGATTCTGTATTTCATTTGTTGCTAATATTGGTGATTGTTCTCAATGCATAATGTTTTTTTTTGGTGAACTCAATGCGTAATGTTAGTAAGTAATGAGGTCATAAATTAAGGAACTGCCTTAGGCAATTAGTTATTTCATATTTTGACACAACTTCTCATAGTTCAAGTAATCTGATGTATTACTTGTCAGCCTTCAACATGATATGAGTGTGTAATCACCTTGTAAAATGATGTAATTACAATTTGCTTTGAAGTTATTTTTGAATTTACATAACTAACAAGTTTGTAACATTGGAAAATAGTTGATCTATAATTTTGATAAGGTCTGCTAGAATTTTATGTTTCTAACCTCTTTTATCACTTTGTTGTAGAGAGGCAGGAAATGTCAAGAAGTCTTACAGCCCTCCCCGGGAAGTGCATGTACAAGTGACTCATTCCATGTCACCTCATAAGCTTGAGATTTTCAAATCATTAGAAAATTGGGCCGAGGATAACATCTTGGTGCACTTAAAGCCCGTTGAGAAATGTTGGCAACCACAAGATTTTCTGCCAGACCCCGAGTCTGAAGGATTTTATGATCAAGTCAGAGAGTTGAGGGCAAGATCAAAGGAACTTCCTGATGACTATTTTGTTGTGTTGGTGGGAGATATGATTACTGAAGAAGCCCTTCCAACATACCAGACAATGCTTAATACCCTAGATGGAGTTCGAGATGAGACTGGTGCAAGCCTAACTTCCTGGGCCATATGGACTAGGGCATGGACTGCTGAAGAGAACAGGCATGGAGATCTTCTCAACAAGTATCTTTATCTCTCTGGAAGAGTAGACATGAAGCAGATTGAGAAGACTATTCAGTATCTCATTGGCTCGGGAATGGTGAGATCCTTTCTCCCTTTTTTGTCAGTTCTATTTAGTTAGTTCTTGTGTGATTGTTTTGGAAAGCACTCAGGAATTTTAGTACGCAAAGGTTGCATGGAATGGAGAGTTCCATAATTTTTTGCATTAAGTAGGTGTATCTTGTGTTATAATTATGGCATTGGCAAGTGAATGGTGTTCTTTAATGAATTATTAAAAAGAAAAGAATAGTTATTAAAAAAGAAAATGAAGAAGTTGTTCCTCTCATGAAGCTGGCCAGTAGGAATGTGAAGCTAAAAAATTATAAAATATTGAGGACAGTCTTTCAACGGCTAAATTCATATGTTTCCTCTTTTTGTTGGAATGGTAGGTAATGTGAAAAATAAGAGCTAGAAAGTATTAAATATAAAGATTAGTCTTTCTAGGGGTATACTATATTACTATATAAAACATTACCTTCACTGTATGAAGTAATTGAAGCTTAAATATTGGAGCTGGTTAGTAGAAAAGTTTAAAAGTTTCATTCAGTATTTGATTGTTAATGAACTTTCACTTTTAGGTAACTGAATCTCTGCGTGGAAACTGAGTATAACTGTTTTCGATTGTAAACTCCTTAGCCAACCTCCTGACTGTTTACGGAAGTTTGACCTCTTTCGACTAAGAGTCTTCTTTTCTTTTGTTTTTTTGTATTTTTTTTCCTTCTTGTGAGAGCGTTCTTACTTTCTCAGTCAACCCTCTTAGTTGAGGAATGCTTATAAGAGTAATATATCATGCTGACCTCTTTTCTCTTTTCGATCTTTTTATGTAATAAACTGTTTAAACCAAGCTAACCTTTATTTCTGCTTCCTTTTGTTTGTTATGTTTGCTTAGGATCCCAAAACTGAGAACAACCCCTACCTTGGCTTCATCTACACCTCATTTCAAGAGAGGGCAACATTCATCTCCCATGGAAATACGGCCAGGCTTGCAAAAGAGCATGGAGATGTGAAACTGGCACAGATATGTGGCACGATTGCTGCTGATGAAAAACGCCATGAAACTGCTTACACAAAGATTGTTGAGAAGCTCTTTGAGATTGACCCAGATGGCACTGTCATGGCTTTAGGTGATATGATGAAGAAAAAAATATCAATGCCAGCCCACTTGATGTACGATGGCAAGGATGATAACCTTTTCGAGCATTTCTCATCCGTGGCCCAACGGCTTGGAGTTTATACTGCAAAGGATTATGCTGATATTTTGGAGTTTCTGGTTGGAAGATGGAACGTAGAGAAGATGACTGGTCTTTCAAGCGAGGGTCATAGAGCGCAAGATTTCATCTGCGGTTTGCCCGCTAGGATTAGAAGGTTGGAGGAGAGAGCTCAGGGAAGGGCCAAGGAATTATCACCGGTTCCGTTCAGCTGGGTTTTCGATAGATCAATTAAGATTTAGGTGCTGATTATGTTTCACCCACCTATCTCTCTTCTCATAGAGTAATAGATAGGATAGAAATCCCCAAAAACTGCATTTTGACCTTTTGGTTGGGAGCGCTGCTTTGTAGATAAAGTTTTTTGTTTTGCACTGGTGGCATCAAAAAGATAAACTAAAAAAAAAAACTTCAGTTGTGTGTTGTTTTTGTTTTAGCGTTAGAAACTAAGAGTTTGTGGTTTTTAAGTTAAATGTGAGTTGCTAATAGAATGATAAAAGTTTCTGCTTTGTGGAATAAAGAATGAAGACGCATGCTGGGTTTATCTGCGCTGTTAAATTTTAATGTTCTTTTTCTTTCTTGTTGGATGCCATGGCCCTTTGTTTTAATACGAAGTGGTTGGTTCTTCTTTTTAAGTCAATCGTTGATTATGAAAGTTTCTTCTGCGATGTTTGATTACCCACCCATACTTCTCACACATTCCTTCCAACTTCCATCAGTTCTTTTCAAGAAAGCTGAAGTTGGATTCCATTTGCAAATCCTTCTCTCTCTCTATATCTCTCTTTTTTTTTTTTTTTAAAATTTGTTTTTGTGGTTTTTATATAAAGAAGGAAAAAAAAATTAAAGACACAATTAGAGATTTATTTTTGTGTTTCTTTAATATTTCCTGAAATGGTTCTCAGACATTCCTTCCGACTTCAATTTCCATATCAATTCTTTTCGGGAAGCAGAAGATGGATTTCATTCGCAAATCCTCTCTCTCTCTCTCTCTCTCTTTTTTATTTATTTTAAATTTAGAGATTTCACATGATTCAGATTAAGAACAACGACAAAACCAGTTCAAGAAGTATATTAAAGATTTCAGACAGAATAATCCATCACTGGGATACCATTGGAACCAAAATTATAGCTGTGTAGACAAGAAACCAAAATAATACAATCAAATAAAAAATGAACTGAATCCAAAAAAATTAAACAAATATATGCCAAATATATCAGCGGCTATAACAGTGGGCACGACCATGCCATGAACAGGAACACGCGGAAGTTTTTTAGACTTGGAAAGGCCATGGCCAGTCCTTCAAATCCTCCTCTTGCTGAACCTTGGCACTCCTTCTCATGGCATTGCTGCTAACCCCATGGCCATCACCTTCAACATACGCATAGTACTTCAAGAAAAACGCCAATGTCAGAACCACCCACTCCAAGCAGAAGATCAATACGCTCAACCCACCAGCCAGTTTCAGAATCACAGCTCCATCTTCTTCCCTCACATAGGACTTCAAATTCCCGAGGAAATCTCCGGTCCTCGTGAAGACCAGCACCGACACCGACCCTTGAAATATCGCCGTCAGAACTGTGGCCACCATGTGAGCTCCGTACCACCTACTGCTCATCCCCGACGCCGCCGCTGCACAGCCTGACACCGCGCCGACGATGGTGAAGACGTGGAGGAGGATCAAGAAGAAGCCGCAGATGGATGGGAAGAGTCTGAGTGAGAGCGTGAGGAAGATGCAACTGGAGGCTGCGCCGAGCAAGATGTAGTTGCAGAAGAGGAAGACTTTGTGGGTGTGGTAGTGGGATTCGGCCACTGAGCTTGGTGGGTTGGTGTGGATTGAGAGACCCATTTGGGTAATTAGTAAGAATCTGGTGGAATTCTTCGAATGCTGGTCAACTTTCCGGTCGCTTGAGAGTAGAAAATTTTGGGTGTTGGGAAGCTCTGAGAAGAAATGGTGGATTTGCAGGTGAATTTGTTGAAGAGGAATGTGAGGGATGTGGAGGAAGATATAGAGTGAGATCTAACGGTCACATTTGCTGTGATGGACTGGATATGACCGTTGAATTCTTTGATTACACAAAGAACCGGACCCCAGATTAAGTTTTGTAACGGCTAGTGTACGCATATATTTTTATTTAGAAAGAGGAACTTAACTTTTAGGTTATCTAATGTGTGTTTGTCATGTATGTAACATTAGTCTGAGTTGATCTGGAACGTTAGATTTCATGGAGTATGGGGCTCTGAATTGAAGATCTGCCATTTGGTCATCTTTGTTTGTCTTGCTTTTCAAGGATGGTCGCTACTGGTGCTACCCAAACACAAATGGGGTACTTTACGTAGTGTTTTTGAATATTAAATGAGTTTACCTCCGTATCATTAAAAAAATTTATAGCTTGTGTTAACAAGGTTATGTTTGGTAGGAAGGAATGAGAGGAGATAAAAAAAAATAAGGTGGATTATATTGATCTTTATGTTATTTGGTATGAATATAAATAGAAGGAAAAAAATAAATATAATTATAAATTTATTAATTATTAAAATTTTACATCTCACAAACAGTTCAATATTAAAGGTATTAATTTGGAGGGTTTAGTTTTTGTGTTACCATAATATATTGAAACATTACAGTCCACCACTTGCAACATGATATGGGCGAAATGTATAATCTAAACAAATCAGTAGAAAATTGGGCGGAAGCCTGTTGCTGAGGAACGTTGACAACCACAAGATTTGCAATGATGGTCACAAGGTCTCAAACACATGGCATGTGGGAAATATTATAATATATCATTGACAACTAAAACAAAAACTCAAAATGCTTTTAATTATCACGTTATTTGAAATTAAATATGTCTACTTCAAAATATGAAACCAAATATAAAGAAACGAAATGCATTTGAATTACATCAATTTTTAATGTTACAATTTTTTTCTTCTTCTTTTATTTGGTAAAAGAAGGAATGCTTCTTTTCTGTGATGGTTGGAATAGGTCCTTGAATCATATGACGATTACCAACAAAATATAAAATAACTCATGTTTTAGTATTAAATAATTAGTCTAAATAATAATGACAGCAATTTAGCTATTTTCTTCGTTTTTTTTTTTAATCTTTCTTCTTTTTGGTTTTCTGATCAGAAGCGGCATTTTACTAAAGAATTTGAATTAGTAACTAGAAATTAACTTATCTAAAAGTTAAAATTTGAAACTAAATAATATCAAATTCTCATTTCAAGTACTCCATATGATTTCATTAGGTCCTAGTCGACAAAATCAGCAAGAATATTTACATAATTTTGTATCCCAAATTAGTAGATTACGCATCATTATTTGGAAATTCCCTTGTAATGCAACCAAGCAACTGAAAGAAAAAGAACAGAAAAACCCTAATAGATAGTCCTATGCAACAATCATAAGCATAACAGTTGACCAACAATTTAGTGTTTGCCAGGTAAGAGTAAAACCAACAAGATTTGTCAGCAATTTCTTTACAGAAGACCATTTTCTTAATGTAAAACCATATGATCCAAGTTACACAGACTATTGCCTAATGTCAAAAAGTATATACTCGTTACAAAGGAAACATAACTTAGTCTGAGATTTACACCGAAAACTGATATTGGAGATGCAGATTAATTATAATGTCGAAAACGAACTCAATCAGCTTCAAGTTCGGCCCCGAACTGCTCCAGCCGCGCAGCATCTTGGTCCAGATCCCGAACCAAAGCATGGTTAACCACACCATCATCCTCGGTGGCATGTATTTGTCTACCACCAAACCTTAAAGTGGAACAAAATTTTTAAACCAAAATTAATACCAAAGTACGGCAGTTACAATAATATACATATAAACATTAGATCATAATACTGATTTAATTTGTATAAGATGTCAGTAAATGCCAGTATGTTAATTTCAGCTTTTACAAGGGACAGAGGATCTACAGATGCAAAGACAGAGGCATATTGTTTTCTTGTGTCTCATGCAGGTGTTACACATGCTGAGTACAACTATTCATTTTCATATGGACGGTATCTCAAGAGCACTATGATCAAGAAAAAAAAGAAAATTAATATAACATGAAGAAAATCTTAAAAATCATATATTGCTTGGTTACAAGCTCAGATAAATATGTCTGTCATGTAAAACAAATTAAATTTTCAATCTTTTTATACTTGAACTACTATACGAGTTTATGGGTGCAATAAAAATTAAGTCGAAAATAAAGTTGTGCTATAAACTCAAAACTCGACGGTACAAGTTAAAAAGTTTCAAACTATAGGGGGGATGATTTATGTAATTTACCATTTTTACTTTGTCGACAGTCAACCATAGAAATAGTGAAACCACAGACAATAAATACCCATATTGTATATTATGTCACTCCATTTCTGTGAGGTGGTATGTATGCTTACATTAACAATCCAACTTTAGCAATCTACTCTTTGTAATATAGTGATGATAGCATGAAGGGTTTTATTAATTACCATCTTCCGTGCATCAACTCTATGCACCTTCGAGCATCCTTCTTATCCTTAAATTTAACCAAAACAACACCCTGGGGATGATTCTCGCACACCTGCAACCAATAACCAAACTGAAAATGAGGAAATTTTGGAGAGAAAATATTTACAGGGTAAAAGATAAGTATACAGGCTACACAGTAATCTCATACAAAGCAACCCTAAAACCATACAATTATAGAATTAGATATACATGTTCCAGTTGCACTCCTTGAGCCTAACGGAGTCAGCTGCATCATTCTCAAGAATGGCTCAACAAGAATAAAAAAGAGCCTTGCAGAAGGTTTAATTAAAAGGTAGGCACCGAGTGTGTCTCTGGAGGGATACCTTAAGAGTTTTCTGAAGGGGTCTAATGCTATGAAGATACTTTAAGGATTAGTACAATGAAACCCGATAAGATGAATGAAGATACTCTAAGGCAAGTCTTCCGAGCAGATAAGATGAAGTCACTGGACTAAAATGGTAGATAAGACCAATCAGGAGAACTGTAACTGGAGGAGCACATATGTGGAAAAGAGGGAACAAGGACATTAAATCAGCCAGTGAGACTGCAGCAACAATATAATGCTATATATATTGATTACGTAACAAAATAATGCTCTATATAACCACGGCCCAAAATTTCAACATAACAGCATTTATTTTAACATAAAAAAATTATTTGGCCCCTTCACATAAAGAATTTGACCGTGCAAGAACATAGTTGATAAAAGGGCATTTAGTCTTTCAAATAAAATATTTGCCTCTTTTCTAAATATAATTTGTACATTGATAACGAATTTGGTAATACATATTTATGACCTTGTACTTAGTTTTGATTTCAAGTAGTGTTGATTGTTAGTTAAAAGTTTTTGGAAATTTAGTTCATCTTTGTTATTTTCTGGTTGAACAACTATGTTGTGCTTTTGCTTAATTCTTTTTGTTTTTTGTTTCAGTTTCAATGCTTACTTCTGCTTTTCTCCTTTTATTCTAGATAGATGCCTCTGAATTTGAGTACGTGTGTTCTCTATGGTATAATTTATGAAGCGAAAATGTTAGCTCACTCAGTCCTTATTTTAGGCCAAAAGCACTTATAAAATAAACTCGAATGACAAATTTGCGAGCCTTTTAACTTCACGTCAATTATTGGCTGAGGGCTCAAGGCAATATAACAAGTTGACATTTCAAAACTACTAACAGAGATGAAAATGTTATCAATTAAAAATGCTGGTAGTCAGTATTTACAGATTAGCTATTGAGAAAGGCTTGCCAAAGAGCATACTGAGAAAGAATGATGTTTTTGGGGTCTTTTGAATGATGGAGGGCGAGAGAAAGAGAGAGAGCGAGATGGGGGAGGAGGGGAATATGAGAATGCAAAGTTTTGGGTTACCTTAACTGAGTCCACTGGGCCAAGCTTTTCACATTCCTCCTTAACATCTGCCTCCAGCTCTAATCGTAAATTTTCATCAGCCTAGACAAGTTAGTAAAATTTTAGTTCACAATTCCACACAATAATAATGGGAATAGTCCCATTATTACTTGCATTCATTTAGCCTTGCTCCCTAGGCACGTCTCAGGGATCTTACAATAAGTTTTGAATTGCTTAAAAGTAGAACGTTAGGACTATAAATAATAGATGAGTAACTAAGCTCAAAATAGACAGTCCTCAATTTACCCTCATCTCAGCAGGAGAGAACATGTAACGAAGAACAACAGTCGCTGGAATTGACACCTTTGTGTCATCACGGCCACCTATGCCATATTGAGGAAA
Organism: Rhamnella rubrinervis; assembly: GCA_007844105.2. Lineage (NCBI taxonomy): Eukaryota > Viridiplantae > Streptophyta > Magnoliopsida > Rosales > Rhamnaceae > Rhamnella > Rhamnella rubrinervis. The sequence continues at coordinate 16,865,447 of CM017578.2, forward strand.
TTTGAAATCACCATTAGTGAAGGGTAGGAAATAAAAAAAAAACCAACTTTAATTTGAGAGAGAATAAAAAAAGCTGAACAGAGAAAATCACTGAAGAGTTGTTAGAGCAATTTGATGGTTCAATATCTAGCAAACAAGATTTGACTTTGAACATAACTATTTAATCAAGTCCATAAAAACTTCCAAAACGATCAAATTCCCTAAACAAGAAAAAAAAGAACAATAATGATAATCATAAATACTAGTTAAGCAGAGCACATAGTATTTTGTCAAATTAAAAACAGAATTCAATGGCATGGTAAAAGAACCTACCCCAGCCAAGCATCTTGTCTTCCACTTTCTTGAGTTTCTTTTTCTTCTTGTTGTCTACTTGCTTAGAAACAAATGCATCCCCTGTGTTCAATGCAATGGAAATTCATTAATTGCCTAGGATGACCCTCAATGTAGAAAGAACACACGCATAGAAAAGGGTCACATGTCCTGAGTGAGAAAAATGGCTAAAATCAGGCAAATCATTGACAACCTACTATACAAAGTGACAAAGATCACAGTTGCTACCTTTCTGCTCAAACTTAGCTTGGGTGACCGACATAGGAATGTTGCCACCAGGACGTAGAGGTGTTCCATCCAAAATTTGTAAAGCTAGTGCAACTGAAGGTTCCTAGAGTACACATAAAATACAATGAACACCAAGATATGGGGCTCTAAAAAGTTCAAGTATCAGAAGCATTGAAATGGCAGAAATATATTTACCTTCAGATATGTAACAAGTGCATCTCCCTTCTTCCTTCCAGTTTCTCTCTCAACATACAGCTTCACACGGGGCCTTTTTGTTTCTGGATCCTAAAATTTATTAAATGAGTTTATTTAGATGGGGAAAACACATAGCTAAAAGAATAAAATTCCATACTTCATTGACAGTGGATATGAAGCGCAGCGAAGGAAAAAAGAAAAAAAAAAAAGGAAGAAGAAAAAAGCGAAATGTAGCCCTCAAAATCATTTTGTTACAGCAAAACCATGTCAAACATTAGTTTTCCATTGAACTAGAAGTCATACAAGTATGATCTCAAAATCACATTCCATGTCAAAGAGAAAAAATGTTAAAATGCGTGGATGTATGGAACAAATAATTTCAAGTATTGCCATTAGTTAATATATAAACAAGTTACCTCCTTGATTATCCCACATTTGGAAAATACCTCTACCACCTGCATCAAATTCCCAAATCAGTGTTTCTTTCACAGAATATACACTCAGAAAATGACAAACGACAAGTTTTTACTTACTTCCTCAATGGTAACGTCATCAGGTAACCCACTCACATAGACATGTGTATTGACTTTTAACTCAAACCAGCTATCAGGAGGTTTATTAGCTTCCTGTGTGAAAAACACATGCAAAGCATATGTGGATGGAGGAAGTTTAGAAAAATTACGCATCTCAAAACCAGAAACAAAATATGGATATCAAACCTCTCAATAAAACTATAACTATATTAAAAGGGAAAAATAAAATAAAAAGCAATCCGATAGGACAAGAAGAGCTAACCTTCTTATTGGCTTCCTTGTCCAATAATTTTCTCTTAGCATTTTGTTTTCCTTTACCAACCTCATTGCTTCCATTAACTTCTTCTTTCATAGATACATCAGATAAATTAACAGTTACACCGACCTCTTCGCTTTGAGGGATATCAGAAAAATTCACAGTTGAAAAGACCTCCTCTTCTTGCAAAAAAGTCATATCTTCTAACTCATACCCCGCAACTCTGCTAGATGTGCTATCCTGTTACATGTTAACTCTGTCAAAAATACATTTAAAACAGTATAAAATGTGACTACTTTATAAAACAATAATATGCAAAATAATAAAAAGGGATTTCCAAAGATATTAATGCATGCAGACATATATCTATGTACCTACATATTTATACATAATTAACTGCATACGGGTAGCATTCCATGGACAAAGATTTTACACAAATTGTCTTAGCTGTTAGATTGGTTAGTCTAACAGTGCAGAATTGTTTTAATTTATATTAAGCACTTTACTGATATATATACATACTGTATGTATGGAGAGAGAGAGAGAGAGACAGGAAATAATCTGTTACGTGATATTGCTATAATTTTAAAAAGTGACTTTTGACATGTACAGCAAACTTATAATAGCAGTTCTACACCAAATTAAAAATATTACATGATTCACTATTCCCAATGATCTTGTTTCTCTTTCCCAACACAACCCATCAGAAAGTAAGTTTCCTCCTTTCCTTGAAATAAATTGTAGTAAACTCTTGTCTAATCTCCTTGTGTGAAAGTCAACTTCCCATATACTTCTATTATCCCATAATAAACTTTCCATCGGTTCCCTTATGAGAATTTTGACACTTTGTCTATTTCTATTTTACAAAACTCAATTATTTGCTAACCTTGTTATATAAAACTTGATTATTGTTTAGTATGCAATAAAAAAACTTGACTCCTGCTTAGTTTTGCTATAAACTTCATCTAGTCTGTTATGACAAACTTTATGACTTTCTAGTTCTATTATAATCTTTTCTAGTTCATTTATACAACAGTTTACATCCCAGAATATGAAGCACGTAATTAAAGGACACAACAATCAAAACATAACATAATATTTTCACCAACGTCATATAAAAGCTGTAAAAGATTTGCCACTCTTCTGAATTGGTTTGATGAGGGAACTCTGTCAACTTTTACAAACACATTTGGGTTGAATTCTTACAAGATCAGTATTCCAATGGTGCTATCAAAAAAAGGATGTGTCCATGATAAAATGTATCACTGAGACAATTTAATGATAGCACAAATCTTATTTTCTTATTCATGCTCAAACGTAAGCAGACACAGAAGTCCCTCTTATTAAAAGTGAGTATAATTTATTTCATACAAAATGAATATGTTACATCAAAATACTAGTAAGTTTTACTTGGTAAAAGCTGTTCACCAAACTCTGTGTGTCTATGAAATTTATAAAAGAGATTTAAATGGGTATCTTTTCGTGCAAGATTGGTCTTTCTTTCAAGCTGCAATATATATATATATGTATTGAAAATTAGTAAAAGCCCAAGAAACATGTTTAGAGACAATGATTATATCCAGAACCAACCTGAGGAACCCAAGCCCTAAGACTCCGATCCCACTTGTAATTAGTCCCATCATCATCAGTGAATTCCTCTTCACCCTCTGGTGGCGTTGAAGGTCTGTCATTATCACCTTCTTCCAAGGCTCCAGCAAAGGTTTTGGAAAGAGATCCCCCCTCAGCCTCAGCCTCTGCCTCTCTGATCTCCTTCTGCCATTTCTCAAACTCATCATCATTGGAAGGTACTGCAAATCACATTGAGCAAACAGTAAGACTCATTCACGAAAATGGTAACACCTCAAGCTTAACAGTTTCTAGTGAATGTATGTGTATATTATGTACACATATATATATATATATATATATATGTATACAATACACACACACACACACACACAGATACACTAAAGAGAGATGATGAGAGTGAACGAGCTCACCCATATTAGAAGAATCTGTTTCTTGCTGAGATATGCTTGTCATCAACTCGGGAATTGCACCCAGTGGCTGCCATTCAGACCTTCCTTCTGACCACACCATTGTACTCTGGTTGAGATACCCATTTAAAAAATGCTCTGTCCACGCGAAGTAAATAAGCAAAGTAGATGGTTCAATAGTTCATTAGACCAATTGAACATGATACAGATGGAACAATTGTCCTGAAATCGTGCTATTGATTACTGGTAGAACTGAAATGCAAAAAATGCAGTAATAAATTTGTGGAACAGAAAATTAAATCACACTAACAGAAATTTGATGCTACTGCAGCAAAAAAAGAGCAGGGACAAATTCTTTTAGTTTCTTCATTCAACACAGTAACCAAGACCATTCACACTAGCACTGATTTCCAGAAAATTGAACCATAGTTCCTAGAATCAGCAGTTGTACACCTATTTCACTAGATAAACAACTCACCTAGTAACTCTGAAGATGCATAGGGACCAACATGCTGTTGATTTTCACCAAGAATATACCATCCCACTTCAGTAGTGGATCCAGAGCTCCCATCAACTCTTTGTTCCATGCCTACAAAACAAAATTTAAAGAGAATAACGTGTCATTCTGCTGCTTTTCCATAACCATAAGCATACATTTATATTTATATTATTGTACACTAACACATAACATAAAAGATAAACAATCATAGGAATGAGAAACGTAGACGAACATGCCCATCCATCACCTATAATGTACTTTGATGGTTAATGTTCTCAAATAACCTCTACAAATCATCAAATTAAGATCCATAAACCAACTCCTTTTCTCCATTTTGAATTTTCTTACTTATTCATATGGTTTCATTCTCTTGAAACTAAATAAACCTAAAACCCCTGTTTGAAAAAAAAAAGTCGAAAAAAGGAAAACAAATGGGTAGCCAAAACCCTTCCTACGGAGCTCATAGATATACGGGAAAAACGAGAAAATAAAATTCAAAGGAATGAAGAAAATGATACAGATGGTGATAACAAAATCATTAAAAAAAAAAAATTATAAAAACGCATAAATTGGAAAACGATTGTGAACTGAGACGCACCGGCTTGTTGGTCTTGCTCTTGGTGGTGCTGATAATTCTCGACGCCGTTTTGCACCGACATCGTTCTCTATTGATTTCTGATTCTTCGTTGAGACTGTTTCAAGCTCTTTCAGGAACTAAAGCGAGAGAGGCAAATACAATACCGTGGAACGCAAAGTCTCTGTTTGGTTGTAACGTATTATTAATTCCATCCACGAATTATGATACGCCTCGTCGACGATTTGTTTCCTTTTCAATTAAAAAGCTCCCCATTTCGCATTTCCCCTTTGAATTTTTATATTGGAATTAATTACAAATACCTTTTACCAAAAAAATAAAAAGGCTCTTTTTGTAACATTTAAATTTTAATAGTTGATTTGTATTTATTTTTTGATTAAAAACTATGCGTGTCTTTAAAATATTTTATGAGACGATGAGAAAGTTTTTCAATTTCTTTCGTTTTTCAAAATTCAAACAATATCCAATTACCAAACAAGTCTTTTTTTCTTTTTTAAATTCAAAATAAAAAAGTTGAAAAATGTTAATTGTTTGGTAATTAGATATTGTTGAAAAACTAAAATATATATATATATATATATACAATTGTTATAGAAAAATAATATTATTGTTTTTTATTTTTTAATTTCAGCGCTTAGCCTTTTAAAAATCCTGTTAATTTACTAAAACTAACACATAATGCAAAATCATGTAAAAAAATGGAAAATTTTTTTTAAAATTAATAATAAAATAATTAATATTATAAAAATAATTATAAAATTAATATAATCTAAACCCATTATTTTTTTTAAAAAATTTATTCTAAAATAGAGATAAAGTTCAGAACAATACTTATATAATAAATTGTAAATTAGATTACAGAATTATTTATGCATTAATAAGTTAAAATCCAATAGTAAAAAATTACAAAATTTGTTAAAAACATATTTATTTAAAAATAAAATAAAATGAAAACCCAACCCGAGAAGATAGCAGTACGGGTCATACCCATATTACCAAGATCTCCACTTCGCTGTGAATTAGGGTTTATGGTCTCCCAACACGATGACAGAGCTTCCACAAACAGAGAGATAGAGAGAGAGAGACACACACAGAAATAGACTAAGAGAAAAAGGATGTGGAGGTCACTCGTGGCAGCAAGAGCTTCTCTGTACTCACGGGCGGTACGGAACCTCAGTAGAAATCAAAACCCTACACTTCCTTCTGTCAAAAGGGTTAGCCCAGCTTCGCCATTGATTTTCCCCATTAGATCTTCATCGCAATATCAGGATTCTAGATTCTTCTCTCAAATCGCAGCAAATCCTGGTGATTCGGAGATCCATCTATCTGAATCCATTGGAAGCGGCTTAGAAGCAGAGCATGCTTCAGTGGATTTTGGTGAAGATGGCTGTGCCGAGGTGAACAATTTCGCCAGTGGAGAAGAAATTTACGAGCCACTCAATGAGAACATTGAAGAAAATGGCGATACCCATATGGAGGAATTTGTGCAAGATAATGCGGAGGAAGAGATTTATGAGATTGATTTGGAGAAATTGGAAAGCGTGTTGTCACTGCTTCAGAGTAGTCCAGATGGGTCATTGGAATCGACTCTGGAAAACATGGGTTTGGCCCTACACGAAGAGTTCGTGGTCAGAGTGCTTGAAACCCCCCATGTTTTGGGTGAGAATTGGATCAGGTTCTTCAAGTGGGCTATGCAGAAGAAAGAACCAGACTTCAAAGTTTCTGCCCGTGTTGTTGATGCTCTTACTAGGGCTGTATGTAGTGGTGGTATGAGGAAGAAGAAAGACGCATACGCTTTGTGGGATTTGATTAAAGAGATAGGAGAGAACGAAAATGGCGTATTGAATGCTGAGACTCTGAATGTACTGATAGCTCATTTCTCTGAGCTGGGTAAAGGAAAAGCTGCTGTGGAGGTCCTTGACAAGTTCGGTGATTTTGGCTGTGTACCAAATGCCGACACCTATTATTTCACCATTGAAGCACTTTGTAGACGCTGCATGTTTGAATTTGCTTGGTCTGTTAGTCAGCGGATGATTGATGCAGAAACCTTGCCTGATGGGTTGAAAATTGGCAAGCTCATATCTTGGTTTTGTAAAGGTAGAAAGGCCAAAGATGCCCATTTACTTTATACATTAGCTAAGGATAGGAAGCAATATCCACCTCGTAGTTCATTTAATTTCCTGATTAGTTCACTGTCGAAGGAGGACCAAACTGTGAAACTAGCTCTTGAAATGCTAGACGATGTTGAAGGAGAAGCACGGAAATTCGCCATTAAGCCGTTTTCGAGTGTGATTCGCGGTTTGTGTAGGATGAAAGATGTTGAAGAAGCTAAAATTTTGCTTCTTAAGATGATAAATGATGGCCCACCTCCTGGAAATGCAGTGTTCAACTCAGTGATCAATGGCTATGCTAAAGCTGGGGATTTGGAAAAAGCAATGGAGATAGTTAGGTCAATGGAGAGTAGGGGTTTGAAACCAGATGTGTACACATACACAGTTATTATGAGTGGTTATAGTAGTGGAGGTCAGATGGAGGAGGCTTGTAAAATCCTCTCGGAAGCCAAAGAGAAGCATTCTAAACTGAGTCCGGCGACTTATCATACACTAATCCGTGGATTTTGCAAACTCGAAGAGTTCGACAAGGCTTTGAAGTTGATGAATGAGATGAAAGATTTTGGGGTTGAAGCTAATGTGGATGAGTACCAAAAGTTGATACAGTCTCTTTGTCTCAGGGCTTTAGATTGGGGAACTGCAGAAAAGCTGCTAGAAGAAATGAAGGAGAAAGGTTTACATCTTAATGGGATTACAAGGGGACTAATCAAAGCTGTCAAGGAGCTCGATTTGGAAGAAGCTGAGACTGTGCAAATGATTTCAGAGGCCTAAACCTTGTTTGATTGCTCTTCGCATGGAAGTGTTGAAGAAATATATGGAGGGTATGGAGATTATAGTGCAGTTGATTTTGTTGATGGTATTTGTTACAATTCTCTCTTATCTCAGTAAGACGGGAAGTGAAAGCTTTGAAAGCTTCAAATGTTTTTCAATCATCATTCTTTTTGTTGGAATTGTAATGTTGAGCTCTCCTACAAGGCGCAAAAGAACTTGTATTTTTTTATATTTATTTTATGACCATTACTAAATTTTGTTGATTTAACAACCAAAATTTATAATTTAATAAATCCTTTAGAAAAAGTCCAAACAAAGATTGTCTGTCGACTGGTGTAGGAAGCTCTTATAACCCACTTTTGCGTAACTGTTTATTGTTGTTTTCATATTAATTACACTTTAATTTTCATAAATTTTAAATCTCGTGTGATGCATGTGGGGTAAAATTTCCTGCCCTTTTATTATCTATTTAATGCATAAGGTTTGCAGTATTTTATTCAATCATTTCTAGAAATTTTATCTTTTTGGATAATCATTTTTTCATGTTAACTAATATATTTAAATAAAGTTTTTTTATTTTTTATTTTTTAAATGTATGTGTTTTTTCCATCACAGAGTTACAGAGCTTCCATACAGAGAGAGAGAGAGTACACCGAGCTTCCATAAACAGAGAGAGAGAGAGAGAGAGAGAGAGAGTACACCCAATTATAAAGAAAAAAGGGAAAGAATGAGGAGCTCAGTTGTGGCGGCGAGAGCTTCTCTGTACTCACGGACACAATGGAACCGTGCTGTTGCTCTTCCTCTTTCTTTCAAAGCGGTAACCCCAATTTCACCCTTGGTTTTTCCCGGTAGATCATCATATCTCAGTTTCAGGATTTTGGGTTTTTCACTCAAATATCGGCAGACCCTAGTGATTTCAGAGACACATCTATCTGAATCCGCCGAAAGCGGCTTAGAAGCAGAGCATTCTTCAATTGATTTTGCTGAAAATGGCGCTGCCCAGTTGACGAATTTTGCCAATGGGAAAGAGATCTACGGGCGATCCAATGAGAATATTGAGAAAAATGATTGTACCCATACGGAGAAATTCGCCCAAGATAATGTGGGAGGAAAAGATTTATGAGATTAATTTGGAGAAACTGAAAAGCATGCTGACTCTGCTTCAGAGTAGTACAGATAGGTCATTGGAATCGACTCCGGAAAACATGGGTTTGGCCTACACGAAGAGTTCGTGATCAGAGTGCTTGAAACCCCCATACCATTTGGGTGAGATTTTGATCAGGTTTTTCAAGTGGATTGTGAAGGAGAAAGCACCAGTGTCAAAGTGACTGCCCTGTGTTGTTGATGCTCTTATTCTGGCTCTATGCAGAGGTGGTGCGAGGAAGAAGAAAGACGTATATGTGTATGCATACTTACATCAATGAAGCAGTTGTGGAAGAACAGGCGAAGCAATTCGTGGCAATCATGGAAGAGCGAAGCAAGGCTGCATTGTCAGTTGTGCCTTAACAACTCTTTCAACAGTTTGAAAGAGTTGAGTGCAAGTTTTGTGGTGACATGTGTAGCCATGAACAATATGCAGGTGAAATTTGAAGCAGCCATTGACACAATATGCAAAGAACTGTGAAGCAGCCATATATATATATATATACTTCAAAATTCATTTGCATGTTGTTCATGGCTGCTACTGTCCTTGGCAGCCCTTATAATAATAGTAGTTGCAGCCACTTTTCACCAGATTTTGAAGCAGCCATTGATATATATATATATATATATATATATGTTTGTTTGTGAGAACATAGAACGTTGTTGCTTTATAAAGGAAAGAAAGGATAAGAGGAAGAGAGTATGATATTTTCCGAGGGTTGGTGCTAATTAGGAGCCCCATTTTGTACTAGTACTTGAATGAAGAAAAAACTTGTTTACTAATTCATTCTCTAGTTATAATTAAAAGAAACTTGCTCAAGTGCTGAGGGTGCAATCACTAGTTTTTTCAAGGGATCATAATGGTTGTGCTGAGGGTGCAAGTTGGAATTCTGAGGACTTATAGCGCTGGAGCGGTGGCGGCAATTGGAACAACTGAAAATGTTTAACCTTTGCCAGCTTCCACTGTTTCTGTTTATGAATATGAAGCATAAAAGACTACCATGAATTCAAGCACAAACCCGGTTGCGGAGATACTAAAAAGGTGAAGAGATTGAGGACACTAACGCTCCTTTAGTTGCTGAATTCTCTTCGCGAGGTGCGAACATTATTGTACCAGAGATTTTGAAGCCTGATATTAGTGCTCCAGGAGTGGATATTTTAGCAGCTTGTTCGGCTGCTGTGTCACCCTCTGTTGGTGCACTAGACAAAAGGTCTGTCAAATATGACTTTGTGTCATGGACTTCCATGGCATGCCCTCATGTTACTGGAGCAGCTGGTGATGTTAAGAGTTTCCACCCTGATTGGTCTCCTTTCACTATAAAATCCACGCTGATGAACACTGGTTGGCCTATGAATGACACACAACGGTTTGCCTCAGGATCAGGGCATCTTAATCCAGGACAAGCTGCTGACCCTGGACTTGTTTAAGAAGTTTTGAAAGAAGACTACGTGAAGTTTCTATGCAACTATTAAAGGAATTGATACACCAGCATCGGGACTCATTTCAGGAGACAATAGCACTTGCAACAGTGGTGATCGGAAATTATTGGCTAAAGATTTGAATTACCCTTCAATGTCGATTCAAGTATTACCAATCGAGGCTTTTGAAGTCAACTTCACAAGAACAGTAAGGAATGTGGGTGTTGCTAGCCGTACCTACAAGGTTAATATCTTGACGAATCATACAATGCTCAACATCAGTGTGGTGCCTCCTTAAATGAAGAGAGATCCTTTGTTGTAACTGTTTCTGGTGGGGAAATTAAGGCTGAAAACATTGTTGTCAAGCTCGTTGGTCTGATCCATCCAGTGTGAGAACTCCAATTGTATTCTATGTTATATCCAAGACCAGCCTTCAAAATTTGGGGCCTGGCCAACTTAAAATATGAGTTCCCTATAAATATTTATATAATATAAGAAAATAGTTTTAATTAAATAAAGATATATATTTAAGTTACAAAAATAATGATCTAATATTTTCAAAAGGCTACACTAAATTTATTATTCTAGCATTTCTTTTTAATAAAAAAATTACAAGATTAATCTGTTTTAGAATTCGTTTCTCAATATTACAAGAATTGTGCTGTATATTATATCCACATGATCTTGGATACATAAATATTTACACAACAAATTATGCAAGACTTATATATATGGATTTTGAAGTTAAATACATAAATATTTTAAGTTACTTTATGATATTTTAGAAAGATATTTTAATCCACCTGCATACTTGTTTCATAGTTTGTCTACATTTCCCTAGATATTATTATTATTATTATCACTATTTTAGCTTAATTTTTTTAGTTCCTAATTTTAGGTCTGGCCAATTCTATGACAATTAATAAGTAATTGCCCATTTCTTTTATATGTATTTCAAAATATATTTCATTTATATATAATTAATTTCCATTCAGTTTTCATTATATATATTTATGGTCACTACAAGAAAAATTTGAATTAGTCACGAACTAAAAAAACGTACCTGATAATTAATTAGTTACGGTTTTTCGTACCTTATTATTATATAGTAACGAATTTTTTTCGTGGATCGTTCGTGACTAAATGACCGTAATAGATTAGTAATAAGTCACGAAAATTGTTATTTTGTGACTAAAGATAGCATCTTTAGTTACGACACATGTTTTGTAAGTATACAATACATTTACTTATAAAAAATGTTGTTACTAATTAATAATTTTTTTCATAACTGAATAGTCATTTCAGTAACTAATTTGGACCCAAAATATTGATCAAATTGGCATTTAATTACAAATCATTCTATTAGTTACACCACTCTTTTGTTGTTATTTGATTAATTATTACCAAAATCACAATTCATAACTACATATTAGTTACAATTTTATATTAGTGTAAATTCTAACTACGGTTATGAATTTCGTAACTAACTTTTAGTTACAGAAATGTAATTTGTAACTCTTGTATCTTTAATAATGATTCTCTTTTGTCATTAAAATATAAAAGTTACAATTACGATAAACATGTCATTTTTACAAACGCTTAATATTGATTTGTATTATAGTTACAACAAAAATATGTAAGTGCTTAATAATAATTACACTTGTCTTTGTAACAATTCTTCTAAAATTATACAATATCCAATTTAATTCATTAAATTAATTTTAATAAATTAATATTGGTATAACTACATATAATATGACACTAGATACTATAAATTAATCACACAATGCATAATATATAGATTAGTTAGATTAATAAACCAAAATATTATCATCATCTACATTTTAACATCATGGATCATACAACACTTAGCTTAATATATTTAAGCATCAAACATGCCTAATGAGCCTAATTGAGTGTTGAAAGGCCTAATATTAATGATACCTTAAACTGACTTGATAAATGATCCGAACACTCTGTTGGGCATATATTCATATATAAGTTGGATCCTCTCTCATCATCCTCACAATAGCCTAATAGTTTGACAAGATTTGGATGGTCAACAACTCCTAAAACATTAACTTCACCCACTCTTTGTGAAAAGAGGAGATGATGTAAAACAAGCGTGTAAAATGATGAGAAGAAGTTCATACAAGGAAAATGAGAGTAAAAGTTAAAATTATCGAAAGGATCCTTTCTTTCCCTTGAAACTTTGATGACCTCGCTGGTCAATAATGCTATCTTGCTTTCAAATTTAATATAGTAAAACAACCATTTACATTTTCAACATACTGCAACATTAGAAGGAACTTTTAAAATGTAACAATGCATGCAATGATTACAAGGGTGATGATATACTTTCCAAGTTCAACTTACAAGTTTATCAATCTCTTCACAATATATATTCCCTCACCTAGCTTTCATTGCTTAAACCACAACTCGGCCAAACTTATTCATAGTTGTCTTTTAGTAATTTGTTATTCCAAACACTAGCTTTTCTAAGTAAATCATTTATCATCACTACTTTTTCCCTTTTCAGTTCAAAGCTTATGAGTAAAGAAGCAAAGTAAAGAAAGGGGAAGCAATTGCCACTTTTGTTTATTAATATCATACACATACACGACATACATACATGAGTTATCCACCATTTGAGGGTCTAAGGAAACATAAAATATATTAAAAGGCAAAAATCAAATAACAATATTTAACCAACTACAAAATAAATTCATGGTTTTTTTTTCAGACACATGAAACAACTTCAACCCAAAAGTGACAATGTTATCAACCAAATCTCTACTTTAACCTCACAATAATTGTTCTAAGTTTCTCTTTGACACTAGTAAAAGCAATCCTCTTTTCTTTTACCAAGTTCTCAACTATATGCAAGTACACAACAAAGAGGTCTTAAAAGAATCAGCAATGGAATATTTGTTATGAACATTAAAATATTTGAAGATACGACAAAAACTAAATTTAAAGGTATAATAAAAGTAAATGGCCATATTCAATAGAGCATTCTTGCTCATTGTTCTAAATCAAAATTAAATATTTTACTCTTGCTCATTGTTCTAAATCAAAATTAAATATTTTACAATTGTTTAGTAAGAAAATCCACATTATGATCATTCAAAGCTAATACACAAACATCAAATTTTGAGGTGTACTTACTAAAGCAGCTGCCATGGAAAATCATAGATATCTTCAGAACATCATCAAGCAATCAAAACTTCATAACCAGACAAAAATATTACTGAATATAAATTGTTCAAGTCATAGAAGAAGTTAATCTAAATGTAAAATAGTAAGAAAAACAAGACTCATTTAATATATTGTAATAAAACACATATTTTAAATAGTTTCTACATGTGAACATACTTGTGTCAAACTGCCACTTAATGAACTACAAAATTTCTGATGCATGAAGTTCAGTTGCATCCATTTGATGCATCATCTTACCCTTATTAACAAATAAACAAACTAACAAAAACCTATAAACTATGCATTCAACACCAGCATTCTAAAACAATCTGATAGAGTAAATAAATTTTAATTCCTCTTGTTAACTTAAATATGTTTTGTCAAGTATATATATGTAGGGAAAGTGGTACATATTAAATTTGAAACAACTATGTCCATGTAGGTCATTCATACCTTGTAAGTAATGGCAAATTTTGGTTTATGCCCATCTCAACGCAAGTTGTTTTCCTCATTAAATTTAGAATCTCCTCTGCTCAACCTGCAAATTAAACAATATTTGTCACAAATTGATGTAAATATTGGAATATTTATCTTAATCTATGTTCTAGTTTTCAAGAATTTAGCAACCCAATTGATAATGTGATTACTACAACTTTAATTTAGATACCCTATTTGTTTATATCAATATAAATTTGTGGGATGACGTTTTCATGAATAACCACATTTAGAAAATAATATTACTAAAAATAAACCAAGTCAAAAGGGTTTTGAGAGAGCCAGAGCAATCATTTTCTTATATAAAATTGATCCAATCATTTGTGTATTACTCGAGCAATTTAACTAATTTACTAAACTCTAGGAAGCAATTTGCTTTTCTAAAATGTTTTTGGTAATCACATCAATTTGGTGATTCAACCAATTTACTAGAGTAAATTCTAAAAAGAAAGAAAAATAGACATTTTGATTGACTCATATAATGTAATACCAACTTCTTTGAATAATTGAAATTTATCTACATGTTCGAGACAACCCACAAGCTACATAAGAAAAGCGTTGGAAAGCATGAACTTGCCTAAAATGTGAATTCAATTTTAGGAGAAGCAAAAGCTACTTTAAAAAGAAAGAAAATTTCATTTCATATTAGAGTCCTAGAGGTGCATGTACCCTATAAGATCGAAAACTCGAGGTTGTGCACGATCATTCTCGCTGTGGAGTGGCAAAAGCGATGAGAAGACCTACCAATCACATGTCCAAAAACCTAAACCCTATGAAACAAGCAAGACCGAAATTATATAAAAATTAAAGCCACAAAATTGGTAGATATGAGAGTGAGAAGCGTGAAGCGTTAGAACTAGATTTGGTAGGAGAGGGAAGGATGAGAAGGAAGACGGGTGGAGGCTTGGCGGGAGATGTATGGATGTCGATCTAATGACAAGAGGCGTGAAGAACAATGAGCAAAGAACAGTAAATCGGTCTTTACATTTTCGTCCCCAAACAAATTTAAGATCAAAACCCCAAAATAAAAACAAAATCCTAAAAATTTAAGTATAAAAACTTGAAATTTAAGAGGAAAATTCACAAATGGCCACGACAAGAGGACAATGAAGAATCATTGAGAATTGATGGATGACATGTAGGTTGGAATATGAAGAGGAAGAAAACTTGCAAAGAGAATCCAGGATGAGTTCAACTACACCGAAATCAAGAGGATCGGCAATTGATGAACAATACATGTGAAGGCCATTTCCATATCGGTTATTGATATCTGATAATGTGAACAAAATTTTTTGTTATGTGTAAAGTTTTGTAACGATAAAATTTTTATGCCACGTGAGCATTATTCGGAGGAAAGTTACCGCCAAAAGTGAATAGTGGCATTTTTGTATAACGTTCAGTAACAAAGGTCTATTTATAACTAATTGCAGTCCATATATCCCTATTAGTTACGAAATATGTTTTCGTATCAAAATCATATGCTTTAGTTACAAAAAAAATAATCCGTAAATAGCATTTTCGTGACTAATTCAAAAATTTCTTGTAGTGGGTTGATCGTGCAACATTCTAAATTTAAAATATTGATTTAAATATATAAACTTCCTTCATTTTTTTTAAGAAGAGAAATTAATAATTAAACAATTTGATATTTAATTAGTTTAGTTTAGAGAAATTTGATATTTACAATATATTTTGCAGCTAGCACTTGGTTTCCAGCAATTAATATATTTTGAAGTTTGATATTATATTTATTTATGTTTATACAGAACAGAAGTCAACATCTATTGGGTATTTACGTAGTTTATATATTAATTAGATTCTATTTCTATATGTAGTAGCTAGGAAAGCTCAAGAAAACCTACATATGGATGAAGAAGGTTCATTAGAACCATTGCTATAGCTCTTGAAACTTCCGTGGGCACCAAGTGAAACCTTTGCTCTTTTGCCCTACCCTCCTAGATATTATATGTTTTCCTATTTCTAGTTAAAATGAAAAGATTCAAGGATATACACATAGTTAATTATAATACAACATTAAAAAAAAAAGCTTATATATATATATATATAGAGAGAGAGAGAGAGAGAGAGAGATCATCATCACTAGGGTCTACATTCGATTACAACGTATAGGGAAGAAACAAGATTCAAGAATCAAGAATCAAGAATAGCATCGATCTTGGTTCTTGGAACAAGATTAATCTTTTATTTTTATTTTTTGGAGGGTAATATTTGCTGTATTAACCGATCAAGTGAACCTTCTACATTCTTTTACATGTATTATATAAATAGAGCATAAGCAATTCTTCGTATATAATTTTTTTTTCTCTGTGTCACCTGATATTAATTAAAAATCAGTTAAAAAGGTGTCAAACTGGGATTTTTAATTTTTGAGGGCCTTGAATCAAGGGGGTTTCCCTTCAACTCGTCAGTGCTTCATCTTATTAACGGTGACCCTGGTGAGAATTTTTCTATGCTTATTAGTTCATTTTGTTTTCTCTGCTGTTATATTTCTCTGGTTTTGTTAAAATTGGCATTCAACAATTAGCCGAGCAAGGTGTTGCAGAGTGATCTTTTTTTATTTTTATTTAGTGTTGTGTACTTGGCAAGTGGGGCCAGAAGATGTACAGGCCATTTTGTTTTTATAGTTAGCCTCATCTTCTTGGGAGTTTCCAGTTTGTTGTCATCATATTCCCTTAAATACTTAATCCTCTTTCCCCCAAAGTGTTTGTCTTATAAATTAAGTTAGCTCGGTATTGCCTATATAAAACATTTTGATTTATTTTGTGATTTTTCATATATTTAAAGAGAGGAATATATTTATATTTAAAAAGTAAACCTAAATATTTTGACTTCGCGCTTACCATTTCTTTATAGAACACGTAGTTCAAATAAGAGTTGAACTCTCTTTCTATATATACAATGACATGCAAAGATATACCACAGTCTAGAGAAGTATTGATCTTCGACAATCGAATGGCGTTGCTTAGGAAAGGGTTCAGGTTCATCCCCTCGAACGAAGTACTGGTTCAGTTCTTGTATGAAAAGGTAATGCACGGCTATGATCACAGCCACGAAGTTCCATTAATGGAGTATGATCTTTACGGTCCTGAAGAACCATCGCATGTATGGGAAAGGTTTGGTGGAGATGGGTTTAACAAGGGTAGTATTAATGAGGATCTTTATTTCTTCACCAAGCTGAAGAATGTGAGCCCCGCTTGTTCTCGTATCAATCGCAGTGTCGGTTCCCGTGGCACTTGGTCCTCTGCGTACTCTCGAGTGTTTACAACTCGCAGTAGTATTAGCTATGGTGATGATGGTGCTCCAGTTATTACGGCGAAGAAAACACACCTTAATTACGAGAACCAAGGGTCTGTCGACCACGGTGCATGGATCATGCACGAGTTCTGTCTGGGCAATCTCGATGGTGGCGGTCAATTTTGTCGTTATAATGATCCGTACGTGATATGCCGACTGAGAAAGAGTAAGAAAGGAAGACATCAGAAAACGATGGGTTTGAAATCAGTGCGAGATCATGATCATCAACCTAACGTGATCACCAAGAAACCAAGCCTACTTGAGCATGGCCGCACGGGATCAACAAGTACCGTACGACCATGGATAGATGAGGTTCTTGAAGCAAGAAACACGTCGAATAGTTATTCGTCGTCCGTTCATGGGATTAATGGGAATGGTATGAGTTTTAGTGAAGACGTCGTTGGGATTAATATTGAGAATGATCATGCACTAGTGGAAGAACACATCAACTCATGTACTACAACCACTGATGAGAGGGTTTTGACTAATGTACGTAACTACTACTGCAGATACTCCAATGAGCTTCGACCACGTCGATGTGTTTCAAATATTTGAGAATTTATGTGCCTGGGAAAACTATCAGAACTACAACATACATCCAGTGCAAGATCACGATGATCAAGCTAACGTGATCACTAAGAAACCAAGACTGCGTGAATGTGGTTACGTGGAAGCTGGTGGAGAATATTTAACAATGGGATCAAGAAGTACAACAGTAATACCACAGATAAATGATCAGGATTTTGGTACAAGAAATTTATTGAATGATTCCTTGGAACTTAAGACGTCCATACATGGGATTGATGTGACTAATATTATTCAAGATGATCATGTGGACGTAGTGGAAGCAGAGAGTATTCATCCGATGAGCTTCGACGACCATGCGTTTCAATTTGACAATCTATGTGCCTGCTGGGAAACTATTGATGCAGATGCATTACCGAATTTTATGTTGGACGGTTGTGATGATGTTGGGATTAATATTGATCAGAATGATCATGTAATAGTGGAAGAACACTACAACTCCTGTATTACTGGTGATCCGGGGGTGGGGTACTTCTGACTAGTTCAACTAGTGCAGACTCCAATTATGTTTGGTGATGATCTCTGGATCGACCAAAGCTTTCATGAAGAAGCAGATAATGCAGTACTTACAGATTTGGAAGAAGTTTATGATCCAGTGGCTGTGGCTGGTGGAAACGAGCAAACACCTATCATTATTCACAATCATGAGGCGGTGCCAGCTGAGACCAAAAACGTACAACAATCATCTAATGGTGCATTTCATGGTTTCCAGCTTGGGAGATGATCAAAACGTACGAACTGAAGCATGCAAGCCGAAAATTGTTCTCTTAATTAATTTTCTGGGATTTTTATTTTTATTTGGACGGTAATATTTGCTGTGTTAACTGATCAAGTGTGACTTATAGTCCTTTTTCTTGTTTGTTTTTCAACACTGCTATGAGTCTATGGTTATGGTAAAAATTGTCATTCAACAATTAGCAGAGCAGGTCTATTATAGCCCATGAAATGCTAAAGAAATCTTTTTTATTCTTTAAATATTGGCTCTGGCTATCTTGAACGGTTAATCATTATTAAATTATTTTATATTCATATACACTCAGAAACTACCCATGTGTGTGTTTGGGTGGTACTAGTAGTGATCATCATTGAAAAGCAGGACAAACAAAGATGACCAAATTCAGATTTTCATTTCAGAGCCCCATATTGTATCAAATCACCGTTCCAGAGTCACCATCCAACAATATACAACGATGTTTTAGTTCATTTATCATACTATGCACTCTATATTCTTGCGCTTTGCAATGCTGTGTTGGAGGATTCAAACTTGTCCCAGCCAATAGCATATCTCACTAAGTCCTCAGTTTTGATCGATGCTTGAATTTTGTTGGAGTACACTAGAAAGCAAAAAGCAGAGACTGGGCCTGTTTTTGTAGAGAATTAAAACTTAGAATAATAGGAAAGTATACTTGTTTATGCATGTCATCCATATCCTTTAAGTTGGATATCCGTAGTTTTCCAAGGCACACTCGAAGAACCCAAGTCAGGACCTTTTGTTTTCGTCTGCAATTATTTGGATGGCAATTGGAAGACATCCATATTCTTCAGCAATGTCATTTCCCAAGCGTTAGAATTCATAATCTTTAACCAAATGACCCAGATAACGTAGCAGCTAGCTGACACCAAATCCTTCCAAATGATAGACCCAAATATTTTTCAGCAATTGAACCAATCCCACCGGAGTTACACTCCATTAGCTAGATAGCTTGCCTTATTAAAATTGATATATATACCAAACGGTGTATTAATATACAATAATCAACTTTGTACCTGCT
Source organism: Rhamnella rubrinervis (assembly GCA_007844105.2). Classification (NCBI taxonomy): domain Eukaryota; kingdom Viridiplantae; phylum Streptophyta; class Magnoliopsida; order Rosales; family Rhamnaceae; genus Rhamnella; species Rhamnella rubrinervis. The sequence continues at coordinate 16,884,889 of CM017578.2, forward strand.
AAATACCAACCAAAAGCATCAAAGACATGTGAAACACATAGTCTGAAGCCAAATGTATACACATAGTCAAAGAGCAAATTATATGAATGAACCAAAATGCACTCAAGGGTTACAAAGGGTTTTGCATATTGTTACACTAAAGCATGCCAATTGGACCTGGCTTAAAAGGCATTCTTAGCTTCTGAAAATAATAATATAAAAATGAATAGTCACTCTCGCATACTCTTCTTTAGATAAACAAGAATACAGCCGCCAACTTCTGACAATAATAATTCCTTATTTGACTAGATTTTGTTTTCATCGAAAACCAATTATCATAGGGGCCCGGTCCTCTGATGAAGCACTCTCTCTCTTTCGTTGAGAGGCTAGGTGCCTGACTGTGGTTCTTTCAGTCTAGATCGCCTCTTCCGGTTTGGTATCCGGGTGCCACTGGCTTGTGTGTTTTCGTTTTCTCTCTTCGTGATTACTGGTCTCTTCTCTTTATCTATGGATTCAGCAGCTATAGATCTGAGAGAAGCTCTGAGTTCGCTAAACTTAAGAGTCCCAAGACGTAGAACCTGTACGATGGACAGAGAAAATATTGGTGGGAAAACTCCTTTCCAACCGTAGTTTCCGCAGGTTCACTATATTGGATATCATTAAGAAGTCCTGGCAGTTACAAGGACGGGTACAGGTGGAGAAGCTGGAAGATAACCTGTTTGATAGAATACAATCTGGAAGCATATAATTCTCCTATAATTTCTCAAATATGACCGTTGTATTATTAAATGCTTATCATGGAAGATTGTTTCCATATACAATTGTAATACTGTGTATATGTATTCTTGGAAAAACGTCTGAATGAAAATGTGAGTGAAGCACTTTTCGTTCCACAATTTCTTTACGGTATCAGAGCCCTACAGTGGCCCACGGTATATTTTTTTTCTCCTTTTTTTTTTTCCCTCTTGCCTTTTCCCCGATCATCATGAGCAATATTTCACAAATTGAATCCACTGTTGCTGCTTCTGATGAAGTTGTCGTTACCTCTTCTGGAATGTCTCTCTCTGCCCTCTCTGAGAAAACTCTCATCGCTATCAATTTTGCTTCTCAGGTATCCCAAAAACTCTCCAAAGCATTTTCTTATCCCGCATGGCGTGTTCAGATAACCAATCTTTTGTTTGGTTATGATTTACTTGGTCATCTTGATGGCACACGTCCCTGTCCACCTTCATCTTTGCCTGTCTCTTCTTCCTCAACAACTGCCATTGCTAATCCTGACTTTAAGTTTTGGCTTCGGCAAGATCGTCTACTTCTTCATGGTATACAATCTTCATGTGGTGGTTCTGTTTTGTCTCTTGTGGCTAGCTGTACAACTTCTGCCGAAGCTTGGGAGCGTTTGGAAAAGATGTTTGCTAATCGATCAACCACTCGGCTTTTGGGTCTTCTTGCATCCCTCACCAAAATCAATAAGGATGACACATCTATTTCTGATTATATGCAACATATCAAATCTATTGTTGATGATTTGGCAGCCATCGGTCATCCTCTTAGTGATGAAGAGATTGTTATTCACATCTTAAATGGTCTTCCAACTCAATACAAGGAACTCTCAGCTGCAATTCGAGCTCGTGATACCATTCCCACATTTGAAGAAATACATGATAAACTCTTGGATCAGGAAGCCTTCCTGAAACGTGAGGATGCTAACAAGGTCACACCACCTGTCACTGCCCAATACACTCAGCGCCATGCTTCTAAAAGAGGGCAAAAGGCACCGTTTGGTTCCTCTTCTCCATATTCTAATCAGTCCTTTGTTCCACCCTTTAATCTACAATTTTCACATCGAGGATCGGGTAACCGTGGCTTTCAAAATGCCTCAGGAATTTTTTTTCATCCCCATCAATATGGCAATCACTTTGGCTATGACCCTCCGCCTCAATCATCCTGGCGTCCTTCCTCTGGTCACGGAACTCCACGTATTATTTGTCAACTGTGTGACAAACCGGGTCATAGTGCCAAAACCTGTCGTTCACGGCCTCCTCCAGTGTCCTGGCCTCAAGCCAACATATCTACAGTGGATCCACAGTCAGCCACTTCTAACTGGTTAATGGATTCGGGAGCATCTCATCATATTACCTCTAATCTTACTAACCTCTCCATCCATTCTGATTATGGTGGCCATGAAGATGTCATGGTTGGCGATGGTACATTTGTTCATATTACTCACCTTGGCAGTACCACTCTTTCTACACCCTCTGCTCACTTTCGATTGAATAATGTGTTATGTGCTCCTCATATTTCTCACAATTTGTTATCTGTATCACAATTTTGTTCACAAAATAACACATCAATTGAATTCTTTCCTGATTCTTTTCTTGTGAAGGATTTGAGCACGGGGACATTCTTGGTCCGTGGCCGGAGAATGGGCAATCTCTATGAGTGGCCAGTCTCATCTTCTATACTTGTAGCCGCTTCACATCCATCCTTTCACACATCAGTAACGTTCCCTTCATACACCTCATGGCACAATAGGCTTGGTCATCCATCCCCCTCTGTATTGCGCAAAGTCATATCCTTTCAACTTCTTCCAGTATCCGACTCTCCCTCCCATTTACTCTCTTGTGATGCATGTCTTTGTAATAAGAGTCATAAATTACGTTTTGGTGCTTCTTCTTTACGGTGCTCTAAACCATTAGAAATTTTGTTTATGGACGTTTGGGGTCCTGCTCCAATTATTTCTAATGATAGTTTTCGTTATTATGTTGTGTTTGTGGATTACTTTACCAAATATACATGGCTTTATCCTCTTAAACACAAATATGATGTTGCTAATATTTTTCCGCGGTTTAAATTACTTGTTGAAAAATATTTTTCTCTCAACATCAAAACTGTCTATACTGATGGAAGTGGTGAGGCTCACAGTCTGGGTCATTTGCTCAATACATATGGCATTCAACAGTTAAAAGCACCACCTTACACCCCAGAGCATGCTGGTAGTGCAGAAAGAAAACATAGACATGTCATTGATACTGCACTAACACTCCTTTCTCATGCCTCTGTTCCTCTCACTTATTGGTCTCATGCTGTCCAAACTGCTGTCTACCTTATCAATTGGTTACCAACTCCCATTCTTCATTTCCAATCCCCATATTTCATGCTTTTTGGCTATGCACCCAATTACAAAAAGTTGCGTGTGTTTGGCAGTTTGTGTTACTAGTGGCTTAAACCGTATGCTTCCCACAAATTAGCTCCGCGATCTAGACCTTGTGTGTTTATTGGCTACTCAAATGAACACAATTCCTATCGCTGCTTAGATCCAGCTACTGGTAAAATACTTGTCTCACGTCATGTTAAATTTGTGGAGCACATTTTTCCTTTTCGCAAGCCCAATAATCTCATGGGCCAAATACCCACCAAGTTAGCCTGGTTCAATCCATCTTCTTCACCAGAGTCCATGTCTCATTCTCCTACCTTACTGCCATGTGTTGCATCTCCCACAACTCTAATTAAATTTCGTCCCTCACCAACAATGTCAGGCTCATCTCGTGTACTCCTTTGTCTTCTTCCACTGATGAGCTCATGTCAAATACCACTTTTAATTCCACCAATATCCTACCTGCATCAACGTCAACTTCTTCTGCTCTAGAGATTTCCAATTCACCGACGCCTTGTCATAATGCACCCGCATCAGCTCCCTCTTAGGTACAATCATCAGCCCCTCATTCTCCCCATTTTTCTGGTATACGCACTCGGTCCAAAAATAATATCTTTCGACCAAAGGCAATATTTGATCTCCATACCACTGTTGCTTCTTCTTCGTCTCGTGAACTTAACACTTCAGGCAAGCTGAACGCCTACCTGAATGGAGGCAAGCCATGACAGACGAATATACTGCACTCCTTCACAATGCCACGTGGTCCCTTGTTCCCCCGCATCCCTCACAGAATATTATGGGCTCCAAATGGGTTTATCTAATCAAACGTAACCCGGATGGTTCAATTGCTCGTCACAAAGCTCGCCTGGTTGTAAAAGGCTTTTATCAATGACCTGGTATTGATTTTCATGAAACCTTCAGCCCGGTGGTCAAGCCCACAACAGTCCGGTTGATTTTATCCTTAGCTATCTCTCATGGTTGGTCCCTCCGGCAATTGGATGTCAATAATGCCTTCTTACACGACTCCCTCTCTGATGATGTATTTATGGCTCAACCTCTTGGTTTTATTGACCCAAAGAAGCCTGCCTTTGTTTGTAAACTTCATAAGGCAATTTATGGACTTCGGCAAGCTCCACGGGCATGGTACAATGAATTGCGCTCATACCTACAGTCCCTTGGATTTGTTAACTCTAAATCTGATAGCTCGCTGTTCATCCAACGAACACCTCACTTTTCTATCTACGTTCTTGTGTACGTTGATGATATCATCATTACCGGCTCTTCCTCGTCCCATATTGATTCTTGCATTCAGCAGCTATCCGATCGTTTTTCCTTGAAAAACTTGGGATTCTTATCATATTTTCTTGGTGTAGAAGCCACTATGACAAAAGAGGGTCTTCACTTATCACAACGAAAATACATCACAGATCTTCTTCAAAAACACAACATGCTTGATTGCAAAGCTGTTCTCACTCCCCTTTCCACCTCTGAGCCCTTGCAACTTCTTGATGGTACTCCACTAGCCGATGCCACTCAATATAGACAAGTGATTGGCGCCTTACAATACCTCTCTCTTACATGTCCTGATGTTTCCTTCGCAGTCAACAAATTGTCACAATTCATGCATAAGCCATCTCTTACCCACTGGTCAGTAGTCAAAAGGGTGCTCAGGTATCTCAAAGGCACAATTACAATGGGAATTCACATAGCTCCCACCTCCACAATGGCGCTACATGCTTTTGCGGATGCTGATTGGGCTAGAAATCTAGACGACCGCAAGTCCACCTCAGCGTATGTTGTATTTCTTGGCAAAAACCCCATAAGTTGGAGCTCTAAGAAACAAACAACCATAACTCGATCTTCTACTGAAGCCGAGTATCGTGCCATTGCCGCTACGGCAGCTGAAGTCAACTGGCTCATTAATCTTCTTGGAGAACTTGGTGTTTCACAATCCAGCCCTCCGGTCATATACTGCGACAACATTAGCGCCACATATGTCTGTGTCAATCCTGTGTTCCACTCTCACATGAAGCATATTGCAATCGACTTTGATTTTGTGCGGGACCAAGTTACCACAGGCCGCCTCCGTGTCGCGCATGTTCATACAACTAATCAACTAGCAGATTCGTTGACAAAGCCACTACCCAAGCAGCAGTTTCTTCGTCAACGCTCCAAGCTTGGTCTTCGGCTTGGAAGCCCAAACTTGCGGGGGCATGATATAATACAATCTGGAAGCGTATAATTCTCCTATAATTTCTCAAATATGACCATTGTATTATTAAATGCTTATCATGGAAGATTGTTTCCATATACAATTGTAATACTGTGTATATGTATCCTTGGAAAAACGTCTGAATGAAAATGTGAGTGAAGCACTTTTCGTTCCACAATTTCTTTACTATTTAAGTTCTGTTTTACTCTGAAGGATGATAAAGATAGAATTTTTGACAGACGACCATGGTCTATGGACAGGATTTATCTCATCTTGAAGGAATGGTCAGCTAATGAGGCTATACAAGATATTGATTTCCTGACTTCTATGTTTTATATTCAAGTGCATGGGCTACCACCAAAGCTTCTTCACCAAGGGGTGACTTTGAAAATAGGGCACCAGATTGAAGGTCTGCATGTTGAATCGATCAATCGGCATTCAGTGGTGGCTCAAAAGTTCCTGAGGTTTTGTATTGATATAAAGGTGGAGAATCTTCTATCGGCGCGTTTCTTGTAGAATCGGAAGGATGAAAATGAAAAATGGATACAGTTCAAATATGAAAGATTACCAGATTTTTGCTTCTATTGTGGTTGTTTGGATCACGTGGCTGGGAAGTGCAATTTTACAGAGCCAGCCACCATAAAAATGATGAACGGGATGGTAGCCTGGTTATACGGTCCTTGGCTCAGGGTGGGAGTTTCTGGTGGAATTACTTTCGTGAATCTGAACATCTTTGACAACCAACATCAACTACAGGCATATGCTATAGAAATAGTTAATGTGAAGGTGACTAGGCTTCCCAATGTGGTGTGTCTGATGAACACAACAGCAGAACCTATTGATGGCGGAAAAGAAAGCTCACATATAGGGAGCTTCTTAGGAATACAAATAAAAAAAGTCAGGACTACTTCACTAGTATTTGTGGTTTGTGCCCGAAAATTGATTCCTTTTAGTACACCTTTCAGGATATGGATGTAGGGAGGAGTTTCGACTTTAAGAAGCTAGTGATTGAGATGGCTAAGGAAAATCAATGCGATATTACTAAATTGAGAGCTTGGGCTAAATAGGGTGCGGAGTTGGTAGCATCCTCAGAGTTACAGAGCAGACGACAGTTTAGGGAGCTTGACCTACATGGTATGGAAGATAAGGTGGCAGATTGACTTAACCTTGGGCCGAGAAGGGTGCGTCATGCAACTGGGCTAGGTAGGCCCAAAGCTATTAGTCCGAATAGTAGAAAAGGGAAGCCTTTTAATATCTGGAGGGTTTTTACAGAGAAGGTTTGGTGGGCCTCTAGATAGAGACTTTGAAGTTGGGGAATATAGAGAGCCCAATGGATAAGAACCAAGAAGAAATTGAGCCGACCTTAAGGTCTGACGGGCTATATGTGATTTAACTAAGTATGGTGCCGCAGAACTGGATATAACAACAATAGTGGGTGGGAGTGATTTTCCCAGAGTTGAAGAAGTAGAGGTGCAGCTTCTTTCAACCTTTATATCCTCGATAGGGGTGGCAATTTATATTGGTAAGTCGTGTTCGTGTCAATCCGTTTATTAATCATGTCAAAAACCCTCAACCCTAACCCAATCTATTTATTAATCGTGTAAGAATTCTTCAACTCTAACTCGACCTGTTTATTAATCGTGTCAACCCGTGTAACCCATTTACTATTAATGAGTTGACTTAATCACCATATAATTGTTTGAAAATTTTAGCCCACAATTGTAATTGACCTATTTGCAGTATTAATATATGTCAGATAATATAAAATTGACATTAATTTTTTTTTAAAAATGCTACTTTAATTTTATTTTTTCATTCCTTGAGAAGAGCAACATGATTTTTCTTTTTTTTCTTGCCCATCTGCAAAAAAAAAAAAAAAAAGTTTATAAATCCACTTCACATGAGAAAAAAAAATCTAAAAAAAATTATCAGCATTCAATAGACTATATTTGTCTATAAATATTAAGCAAAACAAATTATATCTTAATTGTTAGTATCATTAATAAAGCATTGAGTTGAAATTTCATCTCTATTATCATTGAAACCTATAATATCTTCAGTAAGATCCTTCAATTGTGTTTGAGATTTTCCTAGTATAATATTAAATTTAACAATCAAACATCTATTAAAAATCACATGCATTAGCAAATTGAATAAAATAAACACATTAATAAAAACAATTACCTTTTTCTCCAAACAACCAATCTCGAGTACAAATTATTACCTCAACTGTGCTAGGCTTAAGTGTACTACGAAATTGGTCTAACACTCGTCCACCAGTACTAAAAGCAGATTCTGATGCCACAGTAGAGATTGGAATACTCAAAAGATCACGAGCCATTGAAGCAAGTTGAGGATATCATACTTGATTTACTTTTCAATAATCAAGAACATTCAATTTAACATTTATGTTCATCATTGGCTTATCCAAATAAAGTTGAAGTTGTGATCTTCGTATATTGCCACTACCTTCATCATCTTCAAAATTATTGAACTCCTATTTTATCAAAAAGATAAATTAATAAATAAATATTCATAAAAAAATAAAGAAAAAAAAACTTTATGTATTTGATAAGAAAAAATAATAAATATATAAACTTAAAAATTTATCAAAATAAAAAATTAAGATTTTTTTTTTTTTTTTTACCTTTAACATGGCATTAGCTTTCTTCCTAAAGCTAGTATTGCTTCCTTGATGAGCATCATCTTCCATATTGTTCTTTTGATCCAAAGACTTCAATGACAATGAGTATGAGATGGACTTTTGGTTGGACTCATCAAATAAGGAATATAATTTATTTTTAACATGTAAAAACTCAATAGAGTTACCAACTTCATAAATCTTTTTGTAGCCCCAATCAACAAATTGAAGCTTGTAGCGAGGATCTACTATCATTGCAATAGATAATATCAAAGAGAACTCTGACAAATACTTCTCAAATTTTACTATCATTTGATTGGCCATGTTTCTTATGTATACATCCTCGCTTTCTACATTTTCTTTCAATGTTGCATAGCATAGAAAAATAGATGGAAAGTACAAATTTGCACTAGGGTAGTCAATCCAGAAAATATGCAAGTAACATTATAGAACAACCCTAAAAATTCACTTATTTTTTCAATCTTTTCCCATTCGAAGTTGCAAGGACAATTCTTATAATTTGAGTAACTTAATTCTAAATGACAAAAGGTACGACGATAAAACAATGCACTCTCAAGCATTATATATATAGAATTCCACCTTGTAGGCATATCTTGTCTCAAACCTCTCTTAGAATCCGTAGACATCATCTTAACACATTCCAAAAATTTTTGCTTTCTAATTTGTGACCCTCTCACATATTTAATGCTTTCCCGAATCTTAAAAACCACATCATCAATATCTTTCAAACCAATTTGCACTACCAAGTTGATGATATGAGCACAACAACGAATGTGAAAAAACTCACCATTACTAATAACTGCTCCCTTTAATCTCAATTGAGTGACCAACATGTCAATAGAAACATCATTCGAAGAAGCATTGTCTAAAATCAAAGAAAATAACTTATTTTCAATACCCCATTCACATTACAAATAATACATATTCTCCGCCAATGCTATACCAGTGTATGGTGGTGGCATATGGCAAAAATTCAGTATTCGTTTTTGCAAAACCTAATCTTTGTCAATAAAATGAGCAATCAAACATATATATCCATCAGGTTGTCGAAGTCCATAAATCAGATGTCAAGCAAATTACTACAACTAAAAGATTGCAATCCCAAGTATAGGTTGTCTCTAGTAATAATTTCTCGGGAGTCCGAGGTCGATCCGCAAGGAACTGATGAAGAATATATTGTTACACAAATTAAGATGATAAAAGGATTTGTTAGGGTTAAAGGATCCACTCTTAGCATATAAATTAAGTACAAGATTAATTTTTTTTATAACTCAATTGAAATGCATACATAATAGAAATTCCAATCGAAAAATATAACATTTAAAGTTCATTTGTAGTTATATATGTTTTGTATTATATTTACTTTTAATTATCAAATAATATCAACACATGTAAATGGGTTCAAGCATTCATTATGCCAATATCTTGTCAATAATGAATCAAGATCCCCACTTTACAAGGAGGTTTTCTAAATTAATTTAAAACAAATACAAAACATATAATAATAATTTTATAACATAAACATTAGAGCTCAAGAAAGAGATTAATTTATTCTTATTTCATTACCAAGAGGTTCACTCTTTTAACCCAACAAAACAAAATTTAGTTACTCATACTAAAGAAATAACAAAGAAAGAAGAAGGAGATGAACATAACTTTCATTTAGAACAAGAGAGAATTACAACAAGAGAAAAACAAAAGAAATAAGAGTATAGTCTTGATCTCTACACCATGGTGTCTCAAATGAGTAGCCAATGCAGGTATTTATAGAACATTAAGGGTGATAAATGCCAAAGGACTTGTATGAAGGTGGATATTAAATTAGGTTGAGTTGAAAATTCATATCACACTTGTCTCCCCACTTGCACCGGCTATATCAATTGAATTCGGTGGATTTAGTATTTTCTCAAAAAATCAATATTGTAGGTGCAACCCTTAGCTTTCCAGAACATTAAGAAATACTATATTTGGGTCAGTATTGAGTGAGATACGACCCAAATACAGAAACACATTGGCTGGTCTTTGAGTGCTGATCAGTTGCATTGTGGCCCAAATATGACCTACTAAACTTCTGAATTGGGCTTTGTTAATAATCACAATATTGTGGTGCATTAAGTTCTCTTTCTATTGCATTAAGAATCACCTTAATTGACCTTCTAGATTGAAAGATACACCCATTTTATTAAGCCTGCATAAAAAATACACATTTCAATTTATTTTTACTTTTAAACTTAAACTTAAAGAAATTGCTTAAGCAAGAGAAATTAATGATACTTTTAAGTGTACAATGATGATTTGAATTTCAATAAATATACATTTTTGAGTGTTCATCACAAATTCTACCAGGAGTTGTCTCTAAACTTGATTTTAGCTTAGCATTTTCTGTCACATGCATTTTAATAATATCCGACTTTACTGTATTTGTATATACAAGTTTTATATCTGGATGTAAATATTCATATATAGACCTAATTCCAGCATACTTTACAAATTAAAAAGGTAAATCATGCATGATAACAGCAGAAGCTATCAAATTTCGAGAATGCTCCAACTCAAACTTAGATGAATTCAATGACATACTCTCTTTATCTTGAGATAATATTAATTGTCCTATATCATGAGTACTTTTTCTCACACAAGTTTTGATATGGCATCGTAAATTTTCAATACCATATTTGCTATCGCAGAGATAAATTGATCCACAATTTTTACACTTGCATCTTTGCTTACCATCAATGCCTAAAGGAAGCATTTCAAAACTAAACAAAACCTGTGAGGTAAGCCTTCTTTTGCGCTTCAAATTTGGCTGTCCATGATCATTTGAAGTTTCTCCTCTCATCTCATTGGTGTCATCATCTTCCAAATCAATTGGCACTTCTGAACTATTAGATTCAAGATTTATTAAAATTCCATCCATTTTTACCTACATGGGTTAAATATATTTTGTATAAATAAAAACAGATTATTAGATGTATGCATAGTATAGAAAACATAGAATTATAATTAGAAGATGATGCAAAACTGTGTGTGCATAATTTCTTTATTTCCATGAACAACAAAGTTTTAACTAATATCAATAAAATAAAGATAAATAAAATATTAATTTTTTTTATAAATGAAGATCATGACCACATGATGTAGTATATACATTGTCAATTGACATAATTAGTAAGTATTGTGCATGAATATTCTAATTATCATACATATATTGTTTATATTATGAAGTTGGTAATATTTATCTGTAATTGTACAATCAACCACATATCCTAAAAAATAATTAAAATTTTATAAAGATAATTACAATTATAAATTCTAACAAAAACTTCATAATAAATTTTCATTACATTAAATAAAAAAGTTAATTAGATAAAAAAAATTAATGGTTGTAATGACTTACCCAGTCAAAGCACGTACATGAATAAGTCTTGGAATGGGAGATCACAGAAATGGGAGGTTGGTGTCAATAGGGAAAAAACGAAAGAGAAAGAAGATGAAGATTGGGCTTGATAGGGAAAAGAAAGAAAAGAAGAAGAAGAATATGAGGTTTGGAATGAATGAATACGGAAATGAATGATATTGGTGTTGGAAAAAAAGAAAGGGAAAGTTGAAGAAGATGGGGCTTGATGGGGAAATGAGAAAAGGAAAGAAGAAGAAGAGAAGATGGGGTTTGGAGTGAATAAATACGAGAATGAATGAGATTGGTGTTGGGAAAAAAAAAGGAAAGTTGAAGAAGATGGGGCATGGGGAAAACTAAAAAGAGAATGGAAAAATTGAATAGTTGATAGGGAAAATTGAAAAAAAGAGAGAAAATGAGAAATGCCGAAAGAGAGTCTGAACACTATAGTACATTAATATGTTACATGTATCTGTTATAAATAGTAAATATATTATTCAATCTTATGTATCACATATTAAATTAAATCAATGTAGATTATATATATGTGACATATTTATATTTGTAATATATTTGTAATAATATGTGTTTGTGACATATTAAATAGAATAATATTATGTATATAATATATACATATTTATAATTGTGACATATTTGTATATGACATATAATATACATATATTTATAATTGTGACATATTTGTATATAACATACACACATTTGTATATAATTATAACATATTTATAATTGTGACATATTTGTATGTAATATATATACATTTGTATATATTTGTGATATATTTGTAACAATATGTGTTTGTTACATATAAAATGGGATAATATTATGTATGTGACATACAATATATATATATATATATATATATTTGTAATTGTGACATATTTTTATATAACATATACACATTTGTATTTGTATATAATTGTGTATTAATAGTCAAGGCTCTTGACCATTAGTATTTTAAGTATTATTGTAAAATTTATAATATAAATATTATGTGATTATAAATTTATAATTAATTATAAATATTTTAAGTTTTAAAATATTTAATTTAAATGGGTCAATTTCGGATTAAGTGGGTCGACCTGTAAATGATGCGTTTAATTAATCGTGTTAAACGTGTCATTTTTGGGTCAACCTGCTTATAACCTGAAAACGACCCATTTAATAATCATGTTAAATGTGTTGATTTCGGGTTAAATGGGTTGATCCGAAAATGACCCATTTAATAATCATGTTAAACGGGTCAACCCATTTATGATCCAAACCCGTTTATACTAAACCCAAACCCGCTAACTTCGTGTTGTGTTATCGTGTCATGACCTAAATTGCCACCTCTAATCCTCGACAGATTATTCGTAGGGAAAAGAATGGTTTAGTGCGAAAATGGAAACCGCCATGCCTCTTCCTTGCCAAAACAAAGAGTAAAGCACCATCCATGGAAAAGTTACGTAGTAAATTACATTTTGATAATCTGATAGTGGTGGATGTGATAGGAAAAGTTAGTGGTCTAGTTTTTATGTGGATAAATGATGTAAAGATTACTTGTATTAATCAAGACGCAAATACTGTGACTTTTATGGTAAACAATGTTGATGGCGTTGTAAGTTGGAAAGGAGTTGCTTGTTACGGTCCTTCAAGTTATGCAGACCAAAAAAAATTCTGGGATCGAATGGAGCAAACCATGCAGGAGGAAAGACTCCCTTGGTTGGTTTTTGGCGATATGAATGAGATTGTCGACAGTTCAGAAAAGATGGGAGGAAGGAATATCACTGGGAAAACCCTTTTCTTAAGGAATTTTCTTACTAATACTAGTGGGGTTGATCTGGGTTTTTCTGGAAGGAAGTTCACTTGGACTAATAAGCAAGAAAAGCTCATCAAGGAAAGACTTGATAGAGCAGTGGCAGACCTTGGTTGGGTGCATCTTTATCCAGACTACTGCTGTGACAAACCTAGGGATTTCGAATCGGATCATGCACCTATTCTGATTACAATGGATTTTGAAGAACGTCATCTCCCACGCCCATTTAGGTTTCTGGAACCGTGGACTCTAGATGAGGATAGCTTTCGCGTGGTGGAGCAGGCTTGGAGTTCACTAATGATACAAGGGGCAGAGTACAGAAAAATAAATACTAAACTAAACTATCAAACATGGCAAAAGCTTTAAAAGATTGGAATAGAAGTTCCTTTGGGTAGGTTTATAAGGCTATTGATAGACTGGAAGTAGAGTTGTATGACCTCTAACAGGAGGAAGATCAGAATGGAGCCGACTCAAGCATTAGATAGAATTTAATTATTGGGGAGCTTCGAAATTTGAGAATCAGACAAGAATCTATCTACAGACAAAAGTCGAGAGAATTATGGCTAGCTCAAGGGGAGAGAAACACTAAATTCTTCCATGCTTCGACATTTATTAGAAGGAAGAGGAATAGGATTGAAGCAATCAAGTTGGAACGAAGCTGGATTACAGATAGAGAGAATATAGGGAACTATTTTCTAAGGGAATTTGATGAGATATATTCGTCAGATACCCATAAGTTGCCTAGAGACTTGAGTGAGCTGATCACTCCCTGCATCTCGAGTTTGGATAATGAATTTTTAATGGAAATTCCCACGAGTGAGGAGATTCGCCAAATCTTATGGGACATGCATCCGTTGAAAAGCCAGGGACCGGATGTGTTCTCTATTAGTTTCTATAGAAACTACTGGAATACTGTGGGAGAATAAGTCATTAATTATGTTCAGGAATACTTTCTGAAAGGGCAAGTGCCAGCTTTGATGAATAGGACTAACATAGTCCTTATCCCAAAAGCTATTGGTGCATCGAATTTCAATCATTTTCGACCTATAAGTCTGTGTAATGTGACTTATAAAATTGTTTCCAAAATAATCACAACTAGACTTGGGAAGTATTTGGGAGGTATGATAGCCCCAAACCAGGGAGCATTCATAAAAGGGAGATGGATTGCCGAGAACTTTATGGTGGCACAAGAGTTAATGCACACAGTGAAGAGACACAAAGGGAAAAATGGCATCATGTTGGTCAAGTTAGACCTCAAAAAAGCATATGATCGGTTAGAATGGAGTTTCTTGGATGTTGTTCTGGGAGCATGGGGTTTCTCTAACAAGTTTCGGCAGATGATTTTTAGCTGTGTGAGTACTGTAAAGTATAGCCTTTTGTTGAATGAGAGTGGTTATGGAGAAATTAATCCATCATGTGGATTGAGGCAGAGAGACTCGTTGTCTCTCATTATCTCTTCATTTTATGCGTAGAGGTTCTATCTAGGCTCTTTCAACAGCAGGAGTGCACAGGGTTCTAAATTGAGTTAAAATCAACAGACAAGCGCCCCCTGTATCCTATTTGTTGTATGCAAATGATATTCTCCTTGGGAGATGAATGGAATGCTAATGCTCTAATGGTGACGATGTCGAAATACAATGCTTGGTCTGGACAACAAGTCAGTGTAGAGAAGTTCAACATTTTCTTCTCATCGGGTACTAATTTTTTGATAAAGCGGAAGTTAAAGGAAATCATGGGGTTCAAGGAAATGGGAGCGAGTGCAGTTTACCTTGGTAACTCTCTCATTTTCAGTTGTAGGCAATCACAAGCATTTAATAAGATTACTGAGAGGGTCAGCACCGGTTGGAAGGATGGCAAGGCCAGCTACTATCCAGAGCTGGGAAGACCACTCTCATTCGTTCAGTTGCTCAATCCATACCGTTATAATCTATGTCGACTTTTAAATGGCCTACCTCCTCTTGTCAACATCTCGATTCTATAATTATGAGGTTTTGGTGGGGAGTTAGAAAGGATAATTCTAAATTCCTAGCTTTGAAGGCGTAGTCTGATATCTGTACTCCGAAAGATGCAGGAGGGCTAGGTTTTTGAAAATTTTAGGATATGAATTTGGCTATGTTAGCCAAGTTTGGGTGGAGTATAGCTTCAACCAAAAATTGTTTACGGGTTCACCTATTTAAGGAAAAATATCTTCTTAATTCATCGTTTTTTGATTGTGTTCCAAAAAGGGGAGATTTAATAGTTTGGAGGGGTGTGTTAGCTACTAAGTCCATCATTATAAGAGCTTCTTGTTTTAAGCTCGGGGATGGTTGCTCGTTTAATCCTTGGCGGGCCCCTTGGATCCCTTGGTTGCCCAACTCAGTCCCCAAAGTTAAAGATGATGTTGATGATTCCAACTGGAAGGTGGCTGTTGATCTGAAGGAAGGTGCTAGTTTGCAGTGGGACCAAGAGCTTTTATTACGTATTTGTGACCAAGTTTCTGCGGAAGCTATAATGAAAGTAGGGTGGCTAGCTTCTGGCTAGCTTCTTCTAGGATGGACAAACTATTTTGGATAGGTAATAGTTCAGGTATGTTCTCTGTTTGGAGCTGTATGAGAAGATCATTCGAGGTAGAATTGGGGAGGATTTTAACCCCATTTGGAAGCAGTTGTGGAAGAGTAAAATGCATGAAAGATTGAAGCTTCACTGTTGGAGAATGCTTTCGAATGCTCTTCCCACTAGAGAGATGGTTGTTCAGAGAACAGGGTCAGAGGATCCTTTCTGCCATTTCTGTGGGGATATTGTGGAATCCAGTTTACATATTTTTAAGGAATGCCATTTAGGTAGGCTCTTAGCTTTTGGGAATTACTGGGGGTGCAGGTTGGATTCGTGGAAGGGAGATAGCATTTTTTTATTTAGTTAATTCCTGTCTTAACCTACGGTGGAGCTCTAGGTGGATGGCCTGACGCGTGAGAAGCTGGTAGTTTTTAGCTCTTCGCTTTTTTACTCAATTTGGAAGGTGCGTTGTATGAGTTTTTTTGAAGGGCCCGTTAACTGGTTCATTTTTATAAAGAATTTTAATTCAGTGGCAGAAGAGTTTCTGGTAACTGACCACAGGAATGCTCAACCTCCAACCTCTTCTTTGGCTACTGGTGCCCAAGTTTGGTGTCCCCCCGAGCAAGGCTTCATCAAGGTTAATGTGGATGCAGCTTTTGTTGGAGGCTAAGCAGCTGCATCTCTAGTGGTTCGAGATGATCAAGGACACCTCCTGTTTTTAGCTTCTAAACTGATTTCGTGTGTGTCCCCGTTCGTGGCTGAAGTGGAAGCCTTGTGGTGGGCTGTCGGGTATGTGACTCAATGTGGGTGGAGAGATGTTGAATGGGAAACTGATGCAAAAGAGATGGAGAAAGCTGTCAGTGTGAAGGACGAGCCCTCTTGCTGGTATTCGTATGATCCTATTTGTAGTATTAAGGAGTGTTTTGGTTTTCAAAGATGGAAGGTAAGTTGGATCAGCAGAAGTTGTAATCTGGTTGCAGATGCGGTAGCTAAGCTGTCTCTTTCTAGTAGGTGTGAGTTTATTTTTGATGAATTCTCTTTAGCTTCTATTCCTCCTTGTATTTTGGATGTTATTTTGGCTGAGCAGGCTACTGCTGTGTAACTCTTTTTGGGGTTTCCTTATTTTGGTGCTAATGCATTTTCCTTTCTACCAAAAAAAAAAAAAAAACCAATTATCATAGGACCAGGATAAAATCTGAAAGGTATTTTGTTCATGAAAACCATAGAAAACCGCTTAGGTTTTTTCTTTTCACTTATCAAACCTTCTATTTCTTTTTATTTATCATAGCATTTAGATCCACCATGATCCTCTTCCTGGATTCTGTAAAGCTCGTGAAAACCGGCTGTTCTCCCTAGGTTTTCTCTTTTACTTATAAATAGAACATTAATTTTATTTTTATTTTTTTATTTTTTTGAACTAGTTCGGCAATCTTAACATCTCATTGAAGTATTCCAGTATGGACAGGTTATATAGATCGCTTATTCAAAGTTTTCTTTCACGGTCATGTATGTTTGGGTCCGTGACTTGGACCCGAGCCCAACAAGTCATCTCCATCTCTTCCACACGAGCTCCCGTTCTGCGGTGTGGTGGCAGGACCGATTATATAGAAATATCTTGTATGGATATATATAAAATAGATTTATTCTCAGAGGTTGACTGTCAAGGAGCTCAATTTGGAAGAAGCTGAGACTGTGCAAATGATTTGGAAGAAGCTCAATTTGGAAGAAGCTGACACAACTTGCATAGAAAATACAAGTAATATATTAAGCTTTTATTGATTGACACCTAACATGTACAATACCCATGATTAATAAAAACTTAACATATCACTTGTATTTTGACAAAAATTGTGTCAAATAGTACTCAAATGGCTTAGGGTCAATAACAATAGTAAATATTTCTAGGCTCATAGCTTATTTGTGTCAGCATCAACAAAATTAACAAGCTATATCAAGCTAGATGATCATTTAAAATTTTTTCCTTTAAATTTAAAGGTAAATGAAGATATTAATGATGGTGAAGTGGAAACTAGAGGAAATATCATATAAAAGATAACATGCCTTTGATTCCATATATATCTAGATATTGTTATTTACTTCAACCATATAATATAAGAGAATTATATTATTGGTATTAAAATAACAAGTTTATTAATTAATAATATAGCTTGGATATGATGGAAATACTAGATCCATGACACATGGACACTCTTTTTTTTTTTTTTGGTAATTTTAATTCTCTTATGAGAATAGTAAACAAATATTATTTGATGTTAGATGGGCTACTCGAATTCAGGATCTTTTGGATGAGATTAGTGTATATTATCATTGGGATGTCCCTTGTGGGACATGACACATGCACGCACTTACTACAATCAAAGTTTATTCAATTCCTATAGGTACCAGCATATCGATCATAATTTCAATTAGCAGATAAGCAAGGTTATGCATGGGCCCTGACCAAAAAAAGAAAAAAGGTTATGCATGGGCATAAAGAGGCATAGCTTTCAAAAGTGAGCCGGTGGCAGTTAGGTCAATCTTTTCCAGCCAACTTCCGTGGGCACCAAGTGAAACCTTTGCTCTTTTGCCCTACGCCCCTACCCTCCTAGATATTATATGCTTTCCTATTTCTAGTTAAAATGAATAGATTCAAGGATATACACATAGTTAATTAGAATGCAACATTAAAACAAGCTTATATATATTGAGAAAGAGAGACATCATGACTAGGGTTTACATTCGATTACGAACGTATAGGGAAGAAACAAGATTCAAGATTCAAGATTCAAGATTCAAGAATAGTATCGATCTTGGTTCTTGGAACAAGATCAATCTTCTATTTTTTATTTTTTGGAGGGTAATATTTGCTGTATTAACCGATCAAGTGAACCTTATACGTTCTTTTACATATATTATATAAATAGAGCATAAGCAATATTATATATGCATATATATATATATATATATATATTTTTTTTTTCTCTTTTTGTGTCACTTGATATTAATTAAATCAGTTAAAAAGGTGTCAAACTGGGATTTTTAATTTTTGAGGGCCTTGAATCAAGAGGGTTTCTCTGTAACTCCTCAGTCCTTCATGTTATTAACGGTGACGCTGGTGAGAATTTTTCTACGCTTATTAGTTCATTTTGTTTTCTCTGCTGTTATACTTCTCTGGTTTTGTTAAAATTGGCATTAAACAATTAACCGAGCAAGGTGTTGTTGTAGGGTGATCTTTTTTTTTTTTTATTTGTTTTTGTGTACTTGGCAAGTGGGGCCAGAAGATGTACAGGCCATTTTGTTTTTATAGTTAGCCTCATCTTCTTGGGAGTTTCCATTTTGTAGTCACCATATTCCCTTAAATACTTAATCCTCTTTCCCTCAAAGTATTTGTCTTATAAATTAAGTTAGCTCGGTATTGCCTATATAAAACATTTTGATTTATTTTGTGATTTTTCATATATTTAAAGAGAGGAATATATTTATATTTAAAAAGTAACCTAAATATTTTGACTACGCGCTTACCATTTCTTAATAGAACGCGTAGTTCAAATAAGAGTTGAACTCCCTTTCTATATATACAAATACATGCAAAGATACTCCACAGTCTAGAGAAGTATTGATCTTCGACAATCGAATGGCGTTGCTTAGGAAAGGGTTTAGGTTCATCCCCTCGGACGAAGTACTGGTTCAGTTCTTGTATGAAAAGGTAATGCACGGCTATGATCACAGCCATGAAGTTCCATTAATGGAGTATGATCTTTACGGTCCCGAAGAACCATCGCATGTATGGAAAAGGTTTGGTAGAGATGGGTTTAATGAGGGTAGTATTGATGAGGATCTTTATTTCTTCACCAAGCTGAAGAAGGTGAGCTCCGCTTGTTCTCGTATCAATCGCAGTGTCGGTTCCGGTGGCACTTGGTCCTCTGCGTACTCTCGAGTGTTTACAACTCGCAGTAGTATTAGCTATGGTGATGATGGTGCTCCAATTATTACGGCGAAGAAAACGCACCTTAATTACGAGAACCAAGGGTCTGTCGACCACGGTGCATGGATCATGCACGAGTTCTGTCTGGGAAATCTCGATGGTGGCGGTCAATTTTGTCGTTATAATGATCCGTACGTGATATGCCGACTGAGAAAGAGTAAGAAAGGAAGACATCAGAAAACAATGGGTTTGAAATCAGTGCGAGATCATGACCATCAATCTAACGTGATCACCAAAAAAACAAGCCTACTTGAACATGGCCGCATGGGATCAACAAGTACCGTACAACCATGGATAGATGAGGTTCTTGAAGCAAGAAACACGTCGAATAGTTATTCGTCGTCCGTTCATGGGATTAATGGGAATGGTATGAGTTTTAGTGAAGACGTCGTTGGGATTAATATTGAGAATGATCATGCACTAGTGGAAGAACACATCAACTCATGTACTACAACCACTGATGAGAGGGTTTTGACTAATTTTACTACTACTGCAGATACTCCAATGAGCTTCGACCACGTCGACGTGTTTCAAATATTTGAGAATTTATATGCCTGGGAAAACTATCAGAACTACAACATACATCCAGTGCAAGATCAGGATGATCAAGCTAACGTGATCACTAAGAAACCAAGACTGCGGGAATGTGGTTACGAGGAAGCTGGTGGAGAATATTTAACAATGGGACCAAGAAGTACAACAGTAATACCACAGATGGATGATCAGGATTTTGATGCAAGAAACTTATTGAATGATTCCTCGGAACTTAAGACGTCCATACAAGGGATTGATGTGACTAATATTATTCAAGATGATCATGTGGACGTAGTGGAAGCAGAGACTATTCATCCGATGAGCTTCCACGACTATGCTTTTCAATTTGACAATCTATGTGCCTGCTGGAAAACTATTGATGCAGATGGATTACCGAATTTTATGTTGGACGGTTGTGATGATGTTGGGATTAATATTGATCAATATGATCATGTAATAGTGGAAGAACACTACAACTCATGTACTACTGGTGATCTGGGGGTACTTTTGACTAATTCAACTAGTGCACAGACTCCAATGATGTTTGATGATGATTTCTGGATCGACCAAATGTTTCATGAAGGAGCAGATAATGCAATACTTACAGATTTGGAAGAAGATCATGATCAAGTTGCTGTGGCTAGTGGAAACGAGCAAACACCTATCATTATTCACAATCATGTGGCGGTGCCAGCTGAGACCAAAAACATACAACAATCATCTAATGGTGCATTTCATGGTTTCCAGCTTGGGAGATGATCAAAACGTATGAACTGAAGCCTGCAAGCCGAAAATGGTTCTCTTAATTAATTTTCTGGGATTTTTATTTTTACTTGGACGGTAATATTTGCTGTGCTAACTGATTAAGTGTAACTTATAAATCCTTTTTCTTGTTTGTTTTTCAACACTCTATGAGTCTATGGTTTTGGTAAAAATTGGCATTCAACAATTAGAAGAGCTGGTGTATTATAGCCCATGAAATGCTAAAGAAATCTTTTTTATTCCTTAAATATTGTCTCTGGCTAGCTTGAATGGTTAATCATTATTAAATTATTTTATATTCATAAACACTCAGAAACTACCCATTTGTGTGTTTGGGTGGTACTAGTAGTGACCATCATTGAAAAGCAGGACAAACAAAGATTACCAAATTCTGATCTTCAATTTAGAACCCCATTCTGTATCAAATCAACGTTCCAGAGTCACCATCCAACAACAGACAACGATGTTTTAGTTCATTGATCATACTGTGCACTCTATGTACTGTCCAGGGATGCAAAACTGGGGTGTTTTCTTTTGCATCAGAAGATTAAGATTTTCTGTCGATTATATTTTAATTGTGGTTTGGCATTTAAAATGAAAATTAGATTTTAATTATTATTGTGGACTCTTCTTACATTTGAATGCTATATATATATATATATATACACACACACACACACACATAACTAGAGTGCTTTCATTCTTTTATCGAAAAATATATAGAAATGACTTGGAAGTATGGTTGATAGTTGACGTTATATTTTCTAATATATCATGCTCGATATGCGGCAATCATATGTTCATTCATTCTATGGAAAAGTTTTCTTTGACGGTCATGAGGCCTTTTCAAAAAAAAAAAAAAAATTCTTCTTGCTGTATGTGTTTATATATTATGTTTTTTCATATAGCTTTCGGAATATCGGTGACTAAGTAATTTAATGAGTTTCACATTTAAGCTGTCTCCTAGATCGAACCATTGGAGTTTTTATAACTATTGGGCACTCTTCTTTCGTTGCATGTTTTCTATTTCATTATACAAGGAATAATATATTGTTGGAATTTTTAAACGTTTTTGTAATGGTTTTATTTAATGTGAATGAATTGCAACAGTTTTGATTTTTAATGACTTTCAGTTGTATAAACGTTACAAAATTAATTATTTTGTTTATTTTTTTGTAACTAATTGGCCACTGGTTAACAAGATTTTGAGGTTTTCAATTGACATACACGGGTATGATTTTGAAAAAATGGGAAGTGTGTTTGAGTCTGTATTCTAGTGATAGAATGAAGGTTATATTCAAGTTCGTTGTGGAAATTTCGGAAGGTGCATTTTGTTCGGAATTTCTTGGTGAATCGTTGTATCTTGAGAGATGAACGTTTTATGATCATAAATACCGTGTGTGGAGTGAATTCATCTTAAGAAAGCTGTGGTATCACACAGGCCTCAATTCAAAATCTCAGTGTAGGAGAAACTCATAATCAACAGGTTTCCTGTTTATAATTTTTGGTTTCATGTCTATATTGATTAGATAAATTTAGATTTATTTCTGTTGATACATTATTGTTTGTCTTGCAATTTCATTTGATTTAGTATATACCTGTTCTGTTAGATATGTATGCGTAAAGATAACACATATATATGGAGGATAATTAATATGATAATACGCAGATTTTCTGTCTGCTTATTCTTTTGTTTCAGATCCAACAGAAAAGAGTGGACTTAAATTTGTTGCTGAATTATTTTATACGTAAAAAATAGTTGTGCCTTATAGCTTAGGTGTGGTTCACCTGACAATACAGTAGTTTTGCTTCAAAATAATAATTTACAAAAAAATTTATATTATTCAAGTCTTTTTTCAGAAATGTCCCCACCTTTTTTCCCTTTCCCTGCTCATTGTTCTCCAGCTTTATTGGTGGTATAGTTTTAGAACAAATGAAACCAATTTTTTAATTAACTTCTATTTGTAGGAAACGTGAATGAGCCTTGATGTACAATGAATATGACGATGGTAATATCAGGGGTTAAAAATATTAAACACAATAAATAAAAATGATAAGTAAATTAAAATTGTAAGTAAATTAAAGATGCACATCCAAATAGATGGTAAAGCTCCTAAAACGCTTATAGTAAATTACACAATAAAATAATCTTCAAATAAACACTTCAATAATAATATTTAGATTTTCTAGGTTCTATTGGTTTAACAGCAAACTCTACACCACACATTTATTTATACCAATCCTTCTAAATATATTATGAATTAGACATTAAACAATCTCCCATATCCATGAACCCTCATCAATAACTATACAAGTACCGTTCATATACTTGTATAGGAACCCAATAGACTTGTATTTATAACCATATGTGTTTATCCAAACTTATCAAGCTTAACATAAATGTCATACATATAACCTAGTCTAGATTACATTTTCCAACAGTATTTTGGTCCTTCCTTTTCTCTTTTTAAACTTTATGTCTGCTTCACAATTTTCATCCTTCAACTCCTATTAGCTTCTATTAGCTGCTACTTGACCACTCAAAATTTCTCAGACAAACTTGTCTTGCATCTCAGAAGCGTTGGTGCCGAGCTTATAACTGTGTCATAGGATGAGATGAAAAAGCAAAAGCATCACCGGAAGATATCTACACAGCTTCCGATGGTTTTAGACCTCCTATTAAGTTATGGGACATTTGTGCATCATTTGCTTGTAAATCGCATTACACCTGCTCATGATGCCTTATCAAATGTCCTTGGTTCTCCTGTCAATCTCTTTACTAATAGATACTCTAATGCTTCCTCAATTTTGTTGCTCTATACACTTGATTTTATTACCTCAGAAGCTTGACTTTTCGTATTTCTTACACTGGTTGGTGTTGCAGTTGTGTTCTTGCAGAGTTGAAAAAGCTTGGTCGCTCCATATCTGAATCCCTTGATGCAGCTCAGCAGCTCTTATCTGCAAAGTTTCTTTCTCACCACATTCGTCTGGTTTCTTGTAGGCTAATGCTTGAAAAATTGAAGGGCTGATGAAAGGTTGTGTGAGCTCTTGGTATGGTATAAGCACCTATAGACCTGAATTAAGAACCAACTATTACTTATCAGATTATTAATTGGTTATTTTTTGTGATCTCTATAAACTTATGGGAATTTTCAGGATTTGTCTTACTTAAATGGTGATTTCATGACTCCTTGCTTGAAATTAGACTTCAATTTAGATGCCATCACGAGAATAGGAAGCATGCTGATGCTTGCATCTTGGAGCTTATAAGTGAAAATAATCCTAGCACTTCTTTGTTGCTACTCAGGAATATGAGCTGCGGAAGAAATCTCAAGAGGTGGTTTGTATGTTCTATTAGTTTTTGATTGGATGCTGGTTGCTGCTTTCACAGATTTTCCCTTGGCATGCATCTATGACATGAAAACAATTGCCGTGTGCTTGCTCCCTATTGTTTGTTTGCAGAATATGCTTTGATGAATTGTTTAGCCTCTAAATCAATTTTGGAAAATAGAAACTACAAAGTTTATTTATTTATTTTCATTTTTCAATATTTGGGTCAAGAGAAGATTATGCAATCAAGCATCTTTTCTTATATATCCCATGTGTTGCAGATACCTGGTGTCCCCGTTATATATGCTTTGAGCAATTCACTACAACAAAAGGTACTTTTAGCGACGATTCTTTTAGCGACAACTCTAAAATTCGTCGCCAAAGGTTTTGTTCGCGACCAATTTCATAAATCGTCGTTAATAGATTGACGTTCTCACTAGACCCACGTGGAATGGCAGAAAATAGTTTAGTGACGTAAACATTTCAAACCATGGCCAAATGTATTGAGGGATGCATCATCACATCACCTTTAAAACTATTTGGCGATGAAAACATTTCAAACCGTGGCCAAATGTATGGAGGGATGCATCATCACATCACCTTTAAAACTATTTGGCGACGAAAAAAATTAGGAATGATACAAATGAGATGTAGCTACGATAAGATTAGTTTGTTGGAAACCTTTGTTGGTGTTGAAAAAGTAGAAATTGATACAACATTAATTTGGCGATTTTACAAATATTGCGTCGTCAAAAGTCTATGGCGACGAAAAGTTAAAAAATGTCGTGACATTGATTTAATGGCACCAAAAATTATTTTCCGGGGAAATGAGTGTTGTAACAAAATATAACAAACGACGCAAATTTGGTGTAGCTATGGAACAAATATTTCGTCGGGAAATATAGGAGGCAACGAAAATATTAAAAATAACATTAGAAACTTATTGTAATAGAACTTAAAACTTCATCATTAAAGTATATTAGCGTCAACAATTTCAAAATAGTCATATTAGTTTAGTTAATTTATTTGGTTTATTGTTATATAGTACTTAATAAAAGCCTTAAATTATCATTAATAATTAATGTGGGAAAAAAATGATAAAAAAACCATTTATAATAATTATTTAAGCTCTTTGAATATATGTGTAAAGCCAAAAGTATTAAATATGTAGGGTTAGTTTTTTATTCTACCAATTAATTTATAAGGTACTTAGTATATGACCTTTCATAATATTAAAGGAAACATAACTAATTTCCACCAAAAAAAAAATTTTTGATTATGCATAACAAACTAAATGAGGATCACAGTAATAAATATTATTAGTTCTCAATATCATGTTCAACTTGTACATCTTCATTTTCATTGTTATAATTTTCATCACTCATCTCACTTTCACTATCATTGTTTGTAAAATCAATATCATCATCATTAACTCTGCTACTCGACTTGACAAATTGAACAACCTCCGGTTCCACATCCACCCTATGAAGTTCTTGTTGTTCATTAACTTCTGCATCAATGTCAAAACTAAATTCATCTGAATTATTAGCTTGATATGCGTCATGCATTGTTAATTGATCTTCCTCAATTTTATCTGGGATTTCGTACAAATGCCTGTGCTGCACCTTCTGTATGACTTTCCAATTGGCCCCCAACTTAGGATCATCAATGTAAAAAACTTGTTTAGCTTGATATGCTAACACATAAGGATCATCAACATACCAATTGTTGCTCACATTGATACTTGTAAAGTGAAAATCTCGTCGTACCCATTTCTTTGTAGGATTAGTGTCAAACCAAGTGCATTTAAACAAAACCACACTTCTATTATAAATATAATTTACTTCAACAATTGAATCAAGAATTCCATAAAATTCCATCCTCTCATCATCACCGCCACCATTATCATCATCTTCTAGTTCTTCATACACTAAAACACCATTATTTTGGGTTGTGAGTCGATCATCACGATCTTTGATAGTGAATCGTACTCCATCAACAATGCAAGCAGTATATTTAGACACTCGTCTATCAGACTTACATGCTAATGAATACAAATCATCAGTAGCCTCAACTGCTCCTTGAGAATGCAACGTTTTCATCTAAACCAAAAAATTAAATCATAAGACCAATATAAAAGTTGAAATCATAATAAAATAAAATAAGATTCTAAATTGTTGGTTGACTTACCCGATGTTCAAACTAGTTAGGAAATAACTTTTGTTGCCTTTTAATAATTCGCCTCAAATATTAACGCCTTCACTTTCTTTTCTAATTCAATCATGTGTTCACTGAACATTTTTCATATTATACAACAAAAAATTAAACAAAGTTAAAATATATCATAAAAATGATAAAATAGAAAAAAGACAAAATAAAAAAATTCATAAGGTTAGGAAAAAAATCACTTACTCTAAATAATCACGTAATTTCGCACAATTATTAAGAATATACTAATGTATTTTCTCAATTTCTGATTTTGGCAGTTGTATCAATTGCCTCCCACCATATGGACTAACTCTATGCTTGAAAATAGATGCATCACCAACTTTATCATTATCATTAAAATTACGCTCTGGTCTGTTGAATTTGGTTTCAATATCATGAAGATACATGGAACAAAATGTCAATGATTCATTAACAATGTATGCCTCAGCGATAGAGCCTTCTGGTCTTGCTTTATTCTTGACATAAGATTTGTAAGTTCCTAAAGCCCTTTCAATTGGATACATCCATCGAAATCCAACTGGCCCAACAAGTCTTGCCTCACGTGGTAAATGAACAGCTACATGAACCATGATATCAAAAAAGGCTGGTGGAAATATCCTCTCTAATTTGCAGAGTATTAACACGATCTGGTCCTCCAATTTGTGCAACACATCCTTTTTAATTGATTTTGCACAAATTTGTTGAAAAAAACAAGATAACTCCACCAATGCAGTATAAATGTCACGTGGCAAAAATTTTTGAATGCCAATAGGAAGAATTCGTTGAGGTAAAACATGACAATCGTGACTTTTAAGTGCTCCAAGTTTACCATCTTTAACACTTACGTTTTTTGATATGTTAGCTGCATAACCATCTGGAAATTTAATCTTTTTAACAAAGTCACAGAATTCTTTTCTTTCCTGCAATGTCAAAGTGTATGTTGCACGTGGTTTAATATATCTATCACCATTCTTCACCAAATGCAATTCCTTCCTCATGTTCAAATCTTGTAAATCCATTCAAGCTTTATCAGTGTCCTTTAATTTTCCATCAATGCACAAAAGAGCTCCAACAACATTATCACAAATATTTTTTTCTACATGCATGACATCTATATTATGTCGTAATTTCAAAGATGACCAATATTCTAGTTCGAAAAAAATACTTTTTTTCGTCCAATTCAATTCTGTTGGTGTGCGTTTTCGCTTTCTATCTTGATTACTTGGGTTCTTTCCCAATTTCACCATCTCAACACTTCTCAACTTATTCAAAATATCCACCCCTGATAATTCCTTTGGTGCAGCTCGAGTTTCTCGTTTATTATTGTGTAGTCGACTACGTCTTCATGCATGCGCAGAATGTAAAAATCGACGGTGATCTGTATAACATATCTTACTTCTCAACCGTGTAGATGAAGTCTCCTTGTTACATACCGGACATGCCATATAACCTTTAGTGCTCCAACCAGATAAATTTCCATATGCTGGAAAGTCGTTAATTGTCCATAAGAGAGCAGCATGCATTTGAAAATTCTGGCCAGTTGAAAAATCAAATGTTGATGTACCAATTGACCATAACTCTTTGAGTTCTTCAATTAATGGACGTAAAAACACATCAATTTCTCTACCAGGTGATTGTGGCCCTGGTATAAGAAGAGACATCATTAAGTATGGTTCCTTCATACACTTCCATGGTGGTAGATTATAGGGTACAAGAATAACTGGCCACATGCTATGCGAATTAGACATATTACCAAAAGGATTAAATCCGTCTGAAGCAAGTCCCCATCTGCAATTCAACGTGCTTTTGTCAAAACCTCTGAAGAAGAGCGCTCTCATATGAATGAAAAGGAATATGAAATATTAAAGAAGAGGATAAAGAGCACACTAACTTATGAGGAGCAAAATGATACGTTCATTGAGGGATTGGTAGACCATAACTTGCCAGTGCAGGCTATAATAAAGACACATACTGCAAGAAAGGGAATGATACAAAGGATTAAGTTTAGTTTAAGAGAAAGAAAGCAAATTAAGGTTATGAACCTCTAATGTCCTTTATATTTCTATTTATGCTATATTTATTTGTTTTTAAGCTTTCTGTAGTTGGAACTTTTGCTTTCCTATTTATTCTTATTCTTTTTTCTTGGAATTTCTGTAAATATGTATAATGTCATGTGAAATGTTTTAGTTATTCCTCTATGGATATGTTGATGTGTTCTTCTAAGATAAATATATGCATCGGATAGGCTCAGGTTTATGAGAAAATTTTCTCTCTATATATGTCAGTTAGACTATAACTGCCACAATCTCTATGTTATTTGCTTTTTATGGATGAGAGCAACTTATCTGAATGTAATTCTTAATGTTACAAGTACTTGAGGATTATTATAATAAAACATAAGTAGAGTAGTTGTTGTAAACAAATACAAGAGAGGAGTACGTGCGACATTGAACAGCAATATACCCTGTCCACTGACCAGTAATATTGTCCTTGTTTCATTATGAACATGTCCTAATTATAATTCAAATGTATGAATTGTGTTAAAAGAAGCTCAGTAAGTTATAGAGGAGACTAGTTTGACGTCTATCAATTCACTTTCTGCTGTGAATGCTACACATAGTATGATGATAGGTAGGCACCATAGAAAATCTATCATAGTACTGAAGGACATATTGAAACGCAACAGAACTTGATAAGATCTTTTTAAGGCTGATGCATTTACTACTGCTTAGTTCATAATGATCCGACAAACCAACCTGTACTAAGCTTTTCTGAAGACAAGGAAAAGGAAGTAATAAATTAAAATGTTTGGTTTTTGTTTCTTTGCAGGGAAAGAATGATGAATATGATAGTGTGAGAAGCAGGGGTAGAAAGCGGAAGAGGTCACATGGACACAAGAAGTCCGGGAATCAAACGGACAGTGAGATTTAAGCTTATTAATTATAATTAGGACATGTTTTGATTTTCTGTTTCCTTAAGATAGAGCTCTAGCAGATAGAAAACTGTTAATGAAAATATCTGGTGTGAAAATACAAGCTCAGTTTTGATCCATATATAGGTTTTGGTGCCATTTTTTATTTTTTATATTTTTTTTCTGGCAATCACACTAATTGTCCAATTGTTGTTCTTGTCATATCCATATGACCTTGGATACATAAATATTTACAACAACATATTATACAAGACTTATATATATGGATTTTAAAGTTAAATACACAAGTATTGTAGGCTACTTTATGATATTTTAAAAAGGTAATCTAATCCACTTGCATACTTGTTTTATAGTTTGTCAACATTTCCCTAGATATTATTATTATCATCATCATTATTTTAGCTTAATTAAGAAATATATATATATATATATATATAAAGGCTATTTAGATTGAAATGCAGCTGATTTTGTTGATGGCATTTGTTACAACTCTCTTATCATAATAGGAGATGAAAGCTTCAGCTGTTTTTCTTTTTGTTGGAATTGTAATGCTAAGCTTTCCCACAAGGCCAAGAAAAAAAAAATCTATTTATTATATTTATTTTAATAACAGTTATTAAATTTTATTGATTTAACAGACAAAATTTATAATTTAATACAACCTTTAGAAGTCTAAATAGAGGAGTAAAGTTGGTCCAATACCTTTCACATTCACACCCACAAAGTTGTAGATTTGAATTATGGCACCTCTTTTAGAGGGGATATGGTCATATTTACACCCATATTTTTTAAAAAATTATAGATTCCAATTGACTTTTTATAGTGTATA
The DNA here is from genome assembly GCA_007844105.2 of Rhamnella rubrinervis. Lineage (NCBI taxonomy): Eukaryota > Viridiplantae > Streptophyta > Magnoliopsida > Rosales > Rhamnaceae > Rhamnella > Rhamnella rubrinervis. The sequence continues at coordinate 16,915,218 of CM017578.2, forward strand.
ATTATGGGTTTGAATGATACCCTGTACCCTTCTATAAAAAGTCCAAACAAAGACTGTCCACAGTTGTAGAAAGCTGTTATAACCCAGTGTTCCTTGAATGTTTGTTGTTGTTTTCATATAATAACACAAACCTTAAATTGCAGCTTCTAATTGCGCTTTAATTTTCATAATTTTGTGTAAAATGTATGTGGGAAAAAAATTTCCTAATCTTTTATCACCTATTTAATATCTATTTTGATAAAGTTTTTTGTATTTTATTCATCATTTCTAAATATTTTAATTTTGTTTTCGGAGAATCATCTCTTCTTATTTATTATTATATTTAAAATTAGGTTTTTTTTTTTTTTTAAATAAGGCTATTATCGTATTAATAGCCTTGAAGTAAATGATCCATTCCAACCTGTGATGTGACATGGGATTGCCTTTGTATCCAGTTGGTACTTCCGTCATTCATGAAATTAACGGGAATAATGAAGATTAAAAATAAAAGATAACAAAAATCAAAAATATTGCGAATTCAAACCATATGCAATACAATTATAAATTATTTGAACTCAATCTGTATGAAATATATTATGAGTCTGAACTTTATTTATGAATTTTTCCAATTGTATGACTATATATAAATTAACGTTTAACGTGATGCTCTTTTTCTTTTTCTTTTGTCTTATTACGTTACATTAATTCTCTGACTTCCTAAACTTGGCACTCATTACAACAACCTGCCTAATAACCTGGAATTAATTTTTTACATGCAGCTGGACGTGTGGTCTTCTTGCAATGGACGTGTGGCCTTCTTTGGCCCAAACATTCCACAGGTATCTACAGTATGGTGTCCTCTTCTCCGACGTTATAGTATAAATTAAAATTATATAAATCATTTAAAATTAATTCAAATTTGAAAGGATTTCAAGTGAAAATAACCCTAAAAAACATATATTGTTTTTACCCAACACAGAATCGCATAGCCCTGTCATCTCAGCGGGGTAGAAGTATCAACTTCCTGAGTACCAGAGTTTTTTTCCATAGAGAGAGAGAGCACACCGAAAAATAGAGGGAAAAAAGAGGACACGAATGTGGAGGTCAGTTGTGGTGGCGAGAGCTTCTCTGTGCTCACGGACACGATGGAAACTCTGTGGAAATCAAAACCCTGCTCTTCTTCCTTCTTTCAAAACGGTAACCCCAGTTTCACCCTTGATTTTTCTCGGTAGATCATTATCTCAGTTTCTGGATTCTGGGTTTTTTTCTCAAATATCAGCAAACCCTAGTGATTCAGAGACCCATATATCTGAATCCACCGAAAGCGGCTTAGAAGCAGAGCATTCTTCAGTGGGTTTTGGTGAAAATGGCGGTGCCCAGTTGAACAAGCTTGCCACTGGAAAAGATATTTACGAGCAATCCAATGAGAACATTGAGAAAAATGGTTGTACCCATATGGAGGAATTTGCCCAAGATAACGTGGAGGAAGAGATTTATGAGATTGATTCGGAGAAACTGAAAAGCGTGTTGTCTCTGCTTCAGAGTAGTCCAGATGGGTCATTGGAATCGACACTGGAAAACATGGGTTTGGCTCTAGACGAAGAGTTCGTTATCAGAGTGCTTGAAACTCCACATGTTTTGGGTGAGAATTTGATCAGGTTCTTCAAGTGGGCTATGCAGGAGAAAGCACCAGACTTTAAAGTGACTGCCCTTGTTGTTGATGCTCTTATTCTTGCTGTATGTAGAGGTGGTGTGAGGAAGAAGAAAGACGCATTCGCTTTGTGGGATTTGTTCAAAGAGATAGGAGAGAATGAAAATGGCGTATTGAATGCCAAGACTCTGAATGAACTGATAGCTCATTTCTCTAATTTGGGTCAAGGAAAAGCTGCTGTGGATGTTCTTGACAAATGTAGTGATTTTGGCTGTGTACCAAGTGCGGATATGTATTATTTCATCATTGAAGCACTTTGTAGGCGCTGTATGTTTGATTGTGCTTGGTCCGTTTGTCAGCGAATGATTGATGCACAATGCTTGCTTGATGGAAAGAAAGTAAGTAAGCTTCTTTCTTGGTTTTGTAAAGGTGGAAAAGCTAAAGATGCCCATGTGCTTTATACATTTGCTAAGGATAGGAAGCAATATCCACCTCGTGATCCTTATAATTTCCTGATTAGTTTACTGTCTAAGGAGGACCAAACTGTGAAACTAGCTCTGAAAATGTTAGATGATTTTGATGGAAAAGGAGGAAAATTTGCTACTAAGCCATTTTTTGCTGTGATTCAAGGTCTATGCAGGATGAAAGATGTTGAAGAAGCTAAAGCTTTACTTCTTAGGATGATAAATGATGGCCCTCCTCCTACAAATGCAGTTTTCAATTCAGTGATCAATGGCTATGCTAAAGCTGGGGATATGGAAAAGGCAATGGACATGGTTAAGGTAATGGAGAGTAGGGGTTTGAAACCAGATGTGTACACTTACACAGTTATCATGAGGGGATATAGTAATGGAGGTCAGATGGAGGAGGCTTGTAAAATCTATTCTGAAGCCAAAAGGCATTCTAAACTGAGTCCTGCGATATACCATATACTAATCCACGGATTCTGCAAACTCGAAGAGTTCGACAAGGCTTTGAAGTTGACGAATGAGATGAAAGATTTTGTGGTTCAAGCTAATGTGGATGAGTACCAAAAGTTGATACAGTCTCTTTGTCTCAAGGCTTTAGATTGGGAAACTGCAGAAAAGCTCTTGGAGGAACTGAAAGAGAAAGGTTTACATCGTAATGGGATTACAAAGGGAGTAATTAAAGCAGTCAAGGGGCACAATTTGGAAGATAGCTGAGAGTGTGCAAATGATTTCATAGGCCTAACGTTGTTTGCTTTCTCTTGGTATGTAAGTGTTATGAGAGATTTGAAGGCTGGGGAGATTGCTTTCGCTCTCTTTCTATGGCTTCTTCTTCTCTTACTTTTTGTTTTTTTGTCCGGCATGATCAAGATCTTGGTGATCTCGGATCCAGTAGTGGAAGAAGATCTCTTTTAGCTTTGTCTGGTTGATGCTGTGCTCCACCACCAATGAGTTTGTGGATAAGTACGCCAACAAATGGTTTGCCGAAAGAGAGAGCAGGATGTGCAATGACACTTTTGCGGTCATAATGCAATCTGGTTTAACTATTTAGTTTCTATATTTCAGTTATGACTATGCATAAGATTAGGGATGTAACGATGTATTTTGATGTTATGGATTAGGTGAATGATGTAACTAAAATGTAAGAAAAATGTATGGTAACTGCTGCATTAGGTAGGAGCAATTGTAGCAAAACTCACTTTTTTGTATCTATGTATGAATGCTTAATGAAATCTGGGAGAGTGCTTTTTCTCCAGAAAATTCAGTTTACATTTGCTGTGTTTAGTTTCTAAAACCAACGAGTCCCTTGGCATGCGGAGCCACCAGATTAGTGATGACAACCACCTTTCACCACATTTTTATAAGACATACATCTTGCTCGGATGTATTGAAGGAATTGCTGAAAAAAGCCACGAATGGGTGCCTCTTTGCTTAGACTCTTCTTTCACGATTGCTTCCTTATTCATCCCTGAAATTGTTTGATAAAGGATTATTGCACTCAGACCAGCAATCGTTTAGTTTGTGTGTATACTTGCATTCCTACAAAAAGTCTAAGCCCGTTTGTGGCTCTTTTTTAAGCTGGAACATGCAATTCCTTCAATAGTACTTTCAAAAACATCCGAGAAATGAACAAAGAAGAAGCAGAAACTCATTTAAAAGCATTTGCAGCCATAGATATCTCTCTGAGAACCACAAAGTTTTTTCTTACAAGGATGGAACAAGGATTTAAAGAATATGTATAATCGAAGATAGAGCTAGGCATCCTCATTTTATACTTGTATTACATGAATGATTGAAGGGTTTACATAGTCTTTGTTGCAGGGAATCAAAAGTTTTTTCCAAGTTTGATTGATGTTAGCACGCTCACTGTTTTATTCTTGGAGGTCGTGAAAATTAATTAATTAGGATGACTAATATTCTTCCCAAATTAACTATTTTTGTCAATGCATGTGAATGTGAACATTCATTTGCTTGCAAATTTAGTGAGTCTCATCTCATTGTTTGAAAGTGACTTTATTAGGACTGCTTGTTGGTCCAGCACTAGCATATGCATGCAATTTAATTATGTGTAATGATAGATATTGATGCAAAATTAAAAATTAAAAAGAAAAAAGAAAACAATGAAATCAGCTAAATGAATGAGAAATTAATCAAATTAAAACCAACGCTTTAACCCTTTTTCTCCTGTGCATTTGGCATCATGGTCACGTCGTGACAATTCTTGTGACCCCACGAAGATTTAAGCTTGTCTCTCATGCCAGGATTCAAAAAAAAATTTCTTCCATGATGAAACAATCCTCACCGCCTGAACCCCCGAGATTACTTGTGTCACAAGGCTTGGGAAAAGGTTGACCCCACCGGCAGGGTTTACTTTTGTCCTTTCTTTCATTATTGAAAAATTATGCGATTGGTTGTTAACATTCATATAGCCAGCCCCGTTTGCAGTGACCGAGAAGAAGTTAATGAACCCATCAGACTGTTGCCTCCATTAGAATCCATTCCACAGAAGTGTGCGCGAACAAAGTCATCGTTAAGGTTAGTCCTATCAAAATAGGAGTTGAGCAGTTGAGCATTCTTACAACAAACAGCCCGCCTCATTCTGTTCTGTTTTCTCCCCCAAATATAAATGACTCGTCTGGTTCTTGTTGTGCCTGGGAGCTAGAATTCAAGGCATTAGCCTGGCTACGACTGAGACAAGACCTCACTGAATCTCCCACCTAACTTTCATGTCAGCAATCTAAGAAAAGCCGAGAATCATCAAAATTTACTGGAACAACACTGGGAGAGGATTGAAAAGCCTCATAATGAGAAACATGACTGTTAAAATCTTTACCTGAGCCAGGATTTACAAAATTCCAAGAGGCGTCTCTGCCAAAAGAACCATCACAAAGCACAAACTCATCTGGGTCTCTCTAGAACCCCCTCATTAAGGTACTTTTCTCTTGTTCATCACTAATACGAACTCTAGAGAAATTTCCAGGCAATCCCAGATCATTAGTTAGGTCTTGAATGAGAGGAAAGTCAGACGGCTCTCGGAGTCCAATGAGGTCGTATACAAGTGATTGGGTATATGAGTTAGAATTTGACGAGCTAGTCCCAGAAATGGAACATATCTGAGACAGAGCTAGAGGAGAGTACTCTGATTGCAGAGAATCTCTACAATTGGCTGACTGAACCACTCAAGAACTGATAATCATGACGACGATGAAGAGGGTCGAGATGAGATATAACGGTGGCCCAATTGAAGAGCGTTTCAAGCTCTCCACCCATCTTCGTCGTCTCTATGATTCTCTTTTCTTCCTCCGCTATTTTAAACATCGTCAACAACATATACTATTAAAATATATTTAAAGCCCAACAGACCATAATCATTAGAAATCGAATTGGAGATGGTAAAGACACAGATTATAGCCACTCAGTGTTTCTTGTAGATAGGACTCTCTTTTGAGTGGTTACTGTTGCATCTAATACCTTATTTTTCAATTGTAAGTAGTTTGTGAAGAAATTGCCACACGACGATAATGAGACATGGTTTGGTTTCAAAAATTTGATATTCGTTCTTAGATTTTCTGCAGTAAGAAAAAAGAACATTGTGGCTCGCGCACCATGAGAGGACGAAGGATTATCACCCTGGCAAAACAATCACAACAGAGGAGAGAGAGAGATTCAGTGTCTGTTCACAGGACTTTTCTTTTAGTTTAAAATTGAAAATCAAGATAGAGCTTCAAAATTTTATAATCTGTAATCAAGTATTATTTAATAATCAAATTAAATTACATATATAATTATAATCATTGTTGCTTCTGCCTCAAGTTTCTCTTAGAAATGAATTACACGAAGAATATTGATTTTAAAAAATGTATATTAATTTGTTTAGTTTTACGATACTCTCTGAAAAGAAACATTATTTTGAATTCTATTGAACAAGTATTTTTTTTTTTTAAACATTAAACTAGTAATTATTTTATAAGAACAATGATTCCCAATGCAACACATTTAAACCCAACCAACTACCCAGAAAAAAGGTGCCAAAGAAAATGGCTTGAACGAGCTTTTTGACATAATTTGTATTAAAAACTCAAAGGATATGTTAAATTTTATTAGCTGAGAGATAGGGCTGGACATTTAGCCCATCAACCCGCCAAATCTGCCCGACCCACACCGATTAGGGCGGATTGGTTTGGTTTTTTTATAATTTTCAAATGATTTCGATTATATTTAAAAAATAAATAATACAGTCGGTTCGGATCCAACTCGACCGATATATATTAAAATTGTTAATGAATATGCTCATACAAATAATTGATTCTGAGACCTCAACTCGAAAACAAGCAAACTTACCACTGAACCAACTTTGATTTGTAATGAATGAATGAATATAAGAAATATATTTCTACAGTGTCAGATGCCAAAGCAATAAAAATAAATGCTCACGCGAATCAAGGTAACTTTAAAGTACATTTCTAAGCTTTTCATATAAAAAAATATATTTATAGCTTTTTATTTTTATTATAGGCTTGATATATATGGGCTGAATAATTTTAAATTTTGAAAATAACCAATTGAAAATCCAATCCACACCGAAATTTGTTGGATTGGATTGGTTCAGTTTTTAAATTATTTCGGATTTGATCGGGTTTGATTTTATTAAAATTAAAATTATTGGGTCGGTTATGGGTTGGGTTTAAAATCGAGCCCACCCCCCAATCCACCTCTACTGAGAGATAACATATATAATACTCATAATTAATAAGAATTTAACATATCATTTATTTTTTTAACACAAATTATGTCAAATAGTACTCAAATGGCTTAGAGTCAATAAAAATAGTAAGTATTTCCAGGGTTCATAGCTTGTTTGTGTCAACACCAACAGAATTAATAAGTTATATCAAGATTAAGATTAACATGCATTTGATTCCATATATAAGTAGATATTGTTATTTATTTCAACCATATAATATAAGAGAATTATATTATTGCTATTAAAATAACAAGTTTATTAATTAAAATATTCTAGCTTGCATAGGATGGGAAATAATAGATCCAAACACATGCACGCACTTATTATAATTAAAGTTTATTCAATTCCTATAGGCACCAGCATATATATTGATCATAATTTCAATTAGCTGGATACACAGTTGGAGATAAGCGAGGTTTTGCATGGGCATAAAGAGGCATAGCTTTCAAAAGTGAGTCGGCTTCAGTTAGGTCAATCTTCTCCACACCTGGCGGCATACTCCATGTAAAACCTTGTAAAAGCCTCGCAAACAGCATCACAGTTATTGTCGACCCCAGCCAACCGCCTAAGCAGCTCCGCCTTCCCACGGTGAACGTGATGAATCGAAGCTCGGGTTCCGCAAGAGCTACAGCCCGTTGATTAGCAAGTACTCCATCCTTTAGGTGGCGCTCAGGGTCGAACCTCATAGGATCTTCCCAAACTCCAGGGTTCCTTCCTAACCCTAACCGGCTCAACAGTATGCTGCTGCCTTTGGGGATGAAGTACCCTCCCACAACGCAGTCGGAGACGGACTGATGGGGAAGATTGAACGGCGCCATCGGGTGAAGCCGGAGAGCTTCCCTCGCACATGCATTGATGTAATGGAGATTAGGAATATCATGTTCTTGAACAAGTCTGTCTTTGCCCACAACACTATCTAGTTCCTCCACTGCTTTTTGTAGTTGCTGAGGCCTATTGAGCATTTCTGACAGAGCCCATTCAGCTGCATTGGCAGGATTGTCCACTGTTGCAAGCAGTATTTCCTGCTTTGCATAAACAAATATGAGCATATATATTATATAGCACATCCTCAAAAATTAATTAAAGGTACAGGTAGTTAAACATATATATGAATTCAAGTAGTCAAAATTTTTACATATATATATATTTAACATAAAAGTCGTAATTGTAAATTTATCAAGGAGTGTTGAATATTTTCTAATCTAGAGAGTAATATCCATGCATACACGTATAACACACGTAAGAAAAATATATCTTTTGTTTAAGGAAAACTATTATCCACTTTCTTTGTCTTGTGGTATAGTATGGATGATGTACGAAATCACAAACAGAAAGAGGAAAAAATGCAATAAGTTAAATTAAATTTAATAAACAATTATATTTTTTTCCTTCAAAAGAAAAAAAACCAATTATGCGTGTGCATTTGTGAACTTTATATATACATACACAAATATAAATGTATACACTAAAAATGAAAATTAAAAGCAAAATTAATAAAATATCTAACCGTGATTTGAGCCTTGATCTCTTCAGGAGACAGCAAAGGATCTCCATTTTCATGTTTGAGTGATACGAAAACATCAAGGAGGTCCTCAGCCTCCATCTTCTTCCCTTCCCTCCATTGTTGAATTCTCTCATTCACAATACCATCTTGGTACTTCTTCATGACCTCCATAGCATCAGTGACCTTCCTCTCATACCCGTCAAGGTCAAAACCCTTAACCATGGAAGATAATCAGACACAGAGAAAGCATATAGATTCAAAAGAATGGTATACAGTGCAGAAATATGCTCTTCTTCTTCATCACCAGGCCCTCCATCCTCTCTACCTTTCCCAAAGTACCTCTTACCGAACATCATCTTCCTAATCACACTTGCCGAGTAATGCTGTGCTGCCGTCCGTACATTGACGACATGCCCTAGTGATGATGGCGATGATGATGACGATCCGCCATTGCTGATGGAGCACTGGTTGTAGACGAACCTAACGAGGTTATCGGCTTCTTCGTTCCGTTTCTTGAGAAGCCAACGAATGTTTGACTGGTTGAACATGTCTGAGATCAAAACCCTCTTCATCTTCTTCCACTGTTCGCCCCAGGGTGTCGTGACTGTGCCTAAGAAACCACGGCTGAGAATACCAGAGGTGATGGTTAATGGCCTCGAAGCGAAAATAGCGTCATTTTTCTTCAAGAATTCTCTGGCTATCTCCGGAGAACTAACGGCCACGACGTTGGATTTTCCTAGACGGAAGCAAGCTATTTCGGTGTTTAGTTCCTTCATGACACGGTGAATCCACCGGTATGCAGGTCGGTTTTTCCACATTTCCGGAACGCTTCCAACGATAGGCCATGGTTGAGGACCTGGTGGAAGATGATAAGGGACTGGTTTTGTTTTGTGGAAGACTTTGACGAACTTGGTTTTGAGGAAGATGAAGAGGGTAATGAAGAAGATTGCAAATGGCATGAGTGTTTGAGAAGTTGTAGGGTTTTCATGGGAAGGCCATTTGGTTAATGGTGGTAGCTGAAAAACGAAGAGGAAATATTAGGGTATGATGTTGATAATGCTACGACTGTGATGCTCAAGGTCTCTTCCATATCCATGTCAAGACTCAGAAATAGTACGTAGTGTTTGAGCCCAATATTTTATACGCAAAGAGTTTCAATGTGTTTAGTTAGTTGTTGAAGAATAAAAGTTTAGTGACTATATATAGCCACGGAGCGAGGAGCATTTGATGAGCGACGCCACCAACGACAAACGACTTAATCACACTTTGCCAAACTTTGTTTACTCAATTTCATTTTGATTTTAAGCCATGCATTTTTTCACATTACAAATACAAAACAAAGTGACCCCAGCCACTAGAATCGTCGGTGGAATAGGTATGTTGGATGGTGGGTCGCCTTGCAAAACAATTTCTATGAGTTTAGTGAGTCATTGAAGAATAAAAGATTAGTGACTAAATGTAGCCACGAAGCAAGAGCATTTGAAGAGCGACACCACAAACCACAAACAACTTATCACACTTGCCATACTTTCTACAACATGTTTTTTCATTTTTCCTGTTCTTCATTAGTTGTTATTTTAATTTCTTGTTCTTCATTTTTTCTATAATGTATCTCAGCCAAACTTTGTTTAGTTTACTCCATTAATTATTATTTTAGTTTCCTCTTCTCGAGCCTTTTCTGTTATTTTAATTCTCCATTACTATCGCCATTGTCAAGTGAATTATTATTTTATTTAAAATCCATTTAATCTTTTAAGGCATTATATATGAACTCAGTATAAAATTTTCTTTTATTGTCTGTTTCTACTCATTTTTCATTTTATTTATATTAATAGAAAATCTGACGATTGGTTGGATGGAGATCCAAGTTAAGGAATCAGGAGGATCCAAATCCCTTGAGTGATTGTTGGATCTATCGAATAACATAGTGTTAAAAAAATTGAAATTATCCATGAAATTTTATGAAAATTTCCGTAGTATTTTTTGGATGGAGAAATAATCTTTGATCCGAAATAAAAAATAATTATAATATCTATTGAAATTTTAAATATTTTTTTAATATTTCTGTGATATTTCAATTGATATGTCCGTCAAAATTTTTATGTTAATTCCGTCTCCCGTCACAATTTAGTTAAAATTTTTATAATTTTCATAAAAAATTTCATAAAAATTTTGAAAATATTCATTAAATTTTTTTTATAAAATATTATGGATTTTTATAAAATATATAATATTTTTAATTATAAAAAAATAATATGCTTTCAGATTTTATGTAAAAGTATAACATGAATATTTTTATTCAAATTATAATTATCATATGTTCTCAAATATTATGTATAAGTGTTAAGTACAACAAAATTTTTTTTATAATTATTAATATTTATGTACTTTTAGCCTTTCACATATTACATAGAGTATTTTTTTTCAAACTATAAGTATAATATAATATGCTTACATATTATATAGAAGTACAAGAGTTTTTTTTCAAATTGTAAAATAATTATTTTACAATTCTTTTTCAAGAGTTTTTTTTCAAATTGTAAAATAATTATTTTACAATTCTCCTTTTTTTTTACAAGAGTTTTTGTTTTTCATAGTTCTCTTATGTACTATGGTAGAGATCTTTGCAAATTAAAAATTTATTTTTTCAAACTTCACGTTTAAGCCATTTTGCTCGTTCCAAATACAAGACAAAGTGACCACAGCCAATGGAATAGTCGGTGGAAAAGGCATCTTGGATAGCGGATCTCCTCGTCGCTAAAAGTGAACATGTTTCACGTCATAAAAGTCTATAATCATTTAAATCTTGTTGAGCACGTGTATTTTTAGATTTATTTTTTTTTTATAAAAATACAGCGTTTATAATTAAAAATTAATTTATAATTTATAAGTATTTTTAAAATTGAAATATATTATTATCTTATAATCTATAAGGTAATTTATAAATTTATATATTGTTCAAAATACCTTGATTGTCAAATTTTTTGTTTTTATTTATTATCTTATAATCTATAAGGTAATTTATAAATTTATATATTGTTCAAAATACCTTGATTGTCAAATTTTTTATTTTTATTTAAAATAAAAATATTTATCACACGCAAAGTGAAATTTGTAGCTTTAGCTTTTGCACATTTTGGCTCTCTTTTCTTGGGGTTCATGGAGGATTATAATAATATTTTACGTTTAAAAATATTCGTTATAAATACTATAATCTACACTGATTTATTTATTTTTGAATAAAAAATGTCTTTTGTTAAGACTCAAACGAATATGAGGTATTCTACAATATATATATATATATATATATAGGGGCGAATATTATTAAAAGAAACATTTAAATATGCCTAACTACACTTTCATAGTTTTTAAAACTATTAAAAATTTATTATCCTTTTAACTTATTCTTATATAAATTTGGATTCAGAAATATATATAGGTCGACCAAAAATATTGACACGAAATTCAAATTAATCACAAAAATAAACTTTTTCTTTTATGAGTTTTGTTTTGTTATTTTTATTATTTTCTTCATCTTTCTTTCTCTCTCTTTCTCATCTGTACAGACTCTCTCCTCATCCTTCACTCCGGAGACTCATCCCTCACTCTTTTCTTGGGCCACTTTCAGGCAATGATCTAAAAATCGAACGTCTCTGGAGCATTAAAAGGCTTATAATTATTAATTTATGCAAAACCCATCTATTGAATCCAACAAATAAAAATTTCACCATTAACACAGCGTCTTCATCATAGTAAATCCCTTAAAACATATGCAACAGCTTCTTAATATGTTTCAAGCATTTCAAAGAAAATCCATCAAAAAAAAAAACAATCTGTTGTTTGTTCCTCTGGTTTTGGAGACTAATGAAGAGAGAGAATGAGGTAGAGTGAGAGGAAGAGATGAAGAAATGGATATGGCAGTGAATTGGGCGGCACAAAATAAGCCAGCGATGATGTAGGAGTTGCAGGTCACGGGGAGAAACGGGACAAAAAAAAAAAGAATGAGAAAAAGAAATAAATTAGTTTTCATTTTTTATTATGATGATGAAAGAAAAAACTTTTTATTATTAAAACTATAAAATGAAATTTTGGAAAAAAAATAAAATAATGGAATTAAAGGAGCATATATATATATATATATATATATATATATATAAATTTAACATAAAAGTCGTAATTGTAAATTTGTGGAGGAGTATGTAATACTTTCCAATGTAGAGAGTAATTATAATATCCATGGCTGTATAACACGCAAGAAAAATAAATATTCTGTTGTTTAAGGAAAACTCTGATCCACTTTCTTTCTCGTATGCTATGGTATGGATGATGTACGTATTCACAAACATGAAAGAGAAAAAAAAAATACAATAAGTTAATGTGTGTGTGTATACACACATTCATAGAAACAATTTTTATACTTAGAAAACAATAAAATCAATTTTATGAATCTAGCAATTCAAGTGTAAGTGGAAATATGGGCTTTAGTCATTTTCTGCTTGGTCAGGGAGTATACATGAGCACCTATTTAAACTTTTTTATCCACTTTTATTAAAATTAATTGTTCAGCTTTTATAGTGAAAAATAAAATATATCCATATTTTATCAAGCTTCTTCTTTTTTTTTTTTTTTCTCTTTAACTTAAACGGATACAGTATTAGTTTTATTATTATTATTATTAGAATAGATAATTGTTTGTAATCACTTTCTAGATTTGGGTCTTCCATATCACATCCAACTTATTGATAGATAATTTGTCAAATGAATTATATCCACAAATAAAACTAAATGCAAACAAAAGTACTAACAAGTCATCTTCAGCATAGTAATTAACATGACCAAAACATGGTTTTCCCACTTTTGGACTCATGGAGGTCGCCCATAATAGCCTAATGTAGCTAACGTTTTTTCTAGAGATCAGCACTATATCTTACAGGAACCTATTTTCAAAAAACTAGCATGTTAAAACAATTAATTACTAAATCTCTTATACTAATTACAAAGTAAACTATCGTGCATGATAGAGATAGACTAGACATCACAGATCAAAATCTGGCCCATAAAGAAGGCATCGGGGACAGGTGAAGTGTGAGCAACAATAGAGTGATGATATAATGCATGATTAAAATGTTGCAGCTCCAATGTAGTTGAGAAGATAGATAGTGATTTAATAACAACTATTGGTAAGTATCAGAAGCACGCAACCATATTATCAAATCTTGAGCACCACCAATTGCACCGACTTACAGTAATGCCGCATGAAAATATTATCTTTCCATGTATTTCTTATGACAGAAGCCATTCTCTCTCCCAGAAGATAAGCTCCTCTTCGAGGAGCTTACTTGTATATCTGGATGAAGCTAGTGAACCACTGTCGATGTGGATGAAATACAAGTACATGAAAAAGTATAGAAACGACCTCTCCTGTTACAATCTCGTATATATGTATAATAGCTGATAAAACAGTGCAGCAAATATGAAACAACAGCACATCACCATATAAGCTGGTGAGACGCCATGTCAACAACTGAAAATTGGAGAAGGATACACCCACAGTGTCTATTGATGCCCTGTTAGTGCGGCGCCTTTCCAATCACTTAAAAAAAAGAAAAAAGTCATGCCTCGAAAAAATTATGATTGCAATTAATGGGTTCTAAGCAACTCCAATAATTACCTATAGATTTTCCTGTAAGCTTTTTAATTATTCACTTAAAAATACAATGTTTGTGTATAAGTTTGATATATTAATGGATGACTGAACAGAGCTTTATGTTCATTTAGGTAGACTTCCACATGAGATTTATCAAAGAAACATACAGATGTTAAAAAATGACTTAAGTACTGACATACTTATCATCATCAAGCAGAAAAGCAGAAACAAACAAGTAAGAAATTTTAAAAACTTGTAAATGGTTAACCAAAAGAATCTTGAGCAAGGAATAGCCAATTTCTGGATACTACAGTCACCAACTAATAACGATATCTTCCAGTAGAGTGTGCAATGAAGTGTTGCAATACACGACGATATCCATGCTTATGAGTTGCAACATCAAAGTAAAATTTTGCAGCAGCATCCAAAATGAGCTGCCAGCGATGAATGATTAAGGACAGAACCGAAGGAAACACATACATAGAGATAGCGGAAGCAATAAAAACATGCTATGTAAATTATAAAATTGAAAAATTAAAAATTCAGAATTACCTCTTCCCTGATGTGAAGATCTACCAGTTGATCTTTTAGTTCAGTAATCACTACCATAAATCAGCAACTGCACCTCGTGATCTACAATCTGAACCGCACGATCGTATTGTCCACCGTCCGATCTTCCAGTGCTATCCTCAGATGTGATGGAGCAGTGTGTGTGGGCATAACGATCTATGAAAAATATTAAAACACAGAAGGAAAAACCAAAGAACAGAAATATTCTTTCTTTTCCTACGTTCTTTTAAAAAATACGTTAAAATTTCTCTGAAAAAATAAAAATTCTTTTACAATAGTTTTTCTCTTTGTCATAGAAGACTGAGAAAACCCTTAGCACCCGTAAAAAGAAAACAACGATGTATTTAATAATAAAACACAAAGTTTTAAATTAAAAAATATATCTTATCTGATCTTCACATCAGGGAAGAGGTAATTCTAGACATTTGAGAACACATAAGTAGATGTAGCTTAAAGTACTAGACATTTGAGATGAATCCATAAAGATCATATTAAACAATGGACAAAACATGACATGTAGATGATGCAAGGGGCATGTGGAAGGAACAGCACAATTTAATAACACATAAGTAGATGTAGCTTAAAGTACCAGACATTTGAGATGAATCCATGTCAATGGTGGAAGCTAGCTCCAGTGAAGAGTATAGGAAGGTGCATTTTCATTTGTTTAGACATACTGCAACCCTCAAAATGATTTTTAAGATTCCCACATTCTTATCTCTAGGTTTCTATCAGTACATCCTAAGCTCATCCGCATTAACATGGTGTCTCTATTTTATGCACTTTTTCCTTATTTGTCTACAGTCTATGTACTTATCTGTTTCATTACCCACAACAAACATATCAGATAGGGTTTCTAATTAGTATCACTCTTTCCACCCCACCCCATTCTCCCCCAAGAATAGGAACTAGCATGCAGAGCAATGGCATATTTCTGTAGTATTCTCGATCAAGATGATTTCAATGCATCAACAAACACCATTCTGTCTGTTGACTTGTTGAATTAGGATGCTCACCTTCATCTCAAAGTCTGTAGTTTATACATGTATTAAAACTCTTCTTCAAGCCTTACATTGCTCTGACCGAGCTAAATCCCCAAAGACAACTTAATCTGTAAGTGGGATAAACATCTTAAAGATCCATGATTTGTCCCAGAATGCTAAGACCTAACGTTAACTAGTGCTCTCAGCATCAAGGACGAACATACAACAAGATTTCCAAACAACAATAGATGTAGATTTAAGAAGTAACCAAGAGATCAAAGAAATCAAGATGCTTCCATGCTGGATACAGAGACCTCAAGACAAATGAAAGGAAAATGAAATGTACAGATTATATTTAAGAAATTACAAGATTTGACAAAGACATGTTAATAATATGATGACCCTTGACAACATATTTGCAATTATTGACATTATAGGTGGCCAAAACTCAATGGTAGAACTTCAAATCCTGAAGATCAACAGACTATAGTTGAAGTATTTCCTAGATAAACAAGATTAGTACTTTGAAATTTGTTCAAAACTAAATATGCTAACCATTAACTTTGATGGTGAGATTCATGTTCTGTGAGGTAGGATTTAATCCAAGCAAATAATCAAATATGTAACTCCTGGTGCTTTACGTGAAGAAACAAGAAAGAGTTGCTAATCCCATTGCATGGAACGGGGATATAACAATGTCGATCAAATGTTTATAAGTAGCCAAATCTATCAAAATGGACCTTCTTTAGTCTGATTCTGCAGATATGCTTTTCAATTAGAAAGGTGTCAAGAAACTTATTGAGCGCATTTGCACAAAATTTCATGACAATATTTGTGTAAGAACTTGTCAGCTTTTGATACTCTCTGAGATGCATAACTTATAGTGAAGAAACAACACAAAAAGTTCATTTTTATTTTTTGGTAAAAAATTTATTTTTATGAATATAAATTACATATCCAAAATTATATATGAACTTCATATGAGTGGAGCTCCACTTTTGAGTGGCTAAATTTATGTACAACACGCGTCCTGACACAACAGTAGCAATTTAATGAGGAAAATGAGTTCGAAGAAAAGATACGACCAACAAGAGAGCATGAATAATGGAGGATTTACCCATATTCTATTGGACTTTTTTCTGTTCTATTTGACTATTTCCTTCATTGTTAATGAGAATGGAGCCACCAGAGAGTTCAAAGAAATTTCAATAAGTTGTCCTGGTTCATTGGTCACCATGGGTACAATCTGCATTCTCCGTTCTTCACTGTATATTTCCAACGCCTTCTGCACAAGGTAATTACCAAATGGGTTCACCATAATATCAGTACATCTCCAGAATTCGCATCATCCAACACCCTTCGTAAAAACAACCACCATACTGATCTGATCTTTCGGTAAGAGGCATAGATAACCCTGCACCTCAGCCAATGAACGAACTTTTGGAAGGCAATCACTGCATACCCTCCATTTTCACGAACTCCTCCAAAGCTAGAGCTTTTCTCCTGTGCATTTGGCATTGTGGTCACATTATGAGAATACTTGTGACCCCATGAAGATTTATGTTTGCTTGTTTCTCATGCCAGAACCCTCGAGATTACCGGAAGATTTTACATGCTTGAAGGCTTGGGAAAGGGTAACCCCACCGGCAGGGTTTACTTTTGTCCTTCCTTTCATCATTGAAAAATTATGTGATGGGTTGTTAACATTCATAGCCAGCTCGGTTTGCAGTAACCAGAGGAAGTTAATGAACCCATCAGACCGTTGCCTCCATAAGAATCCATTTTTTTGGTAGAACCATAAGAATCCATTTCACTTAACTGTGAGCGAACAAAGTCATCGTTAAGGTCAGTCCTATCAAAATAGGAGTTGAGTAATTCAACATTCTTACAACAAACAACCCTCCTCATTCAGTTCTGTTTTTGCCCCAATAAATGACTCGTCTGGTTCTTGTTGCGACTGGGGCTACAATTCAAGGCATTAGCCTCGTTACTTGTGAGACGATACCTCACTGAATCTCCCACCATACATCCCTCTCGCAATCTGAGAAAAGTTGAGAGTCATCAAAATTTACTGGAACAACACTGGGAGAGGATTGAAAAGCCTCAGAATCAGAAATATGACTGCTAAAATCTTCACATGGGCCAGGATTTACAAAATTCCAAGAGTTGTCTCTGCCAAAGAACCATCACAAAGCACAAACTCATCTGGGTCTCTAGAACCCCCTCATTTGGGTACTATTCTCTTGTTCATCACTAATAGAAACTCTAGAGAAATTTCCAGGCAATCCCAGATCATTAATTAGGTCTTGAATGATAGGAAACTCAGACGGCTGGGAGTCCAATCAGGTTGTATGCAAGTGATTGGGTATATGGGTTAGAATATGGCGAGCTATTCCCAGAAGAAATGAAGCATATCTGAGACAGAGCTTGAGGAGACTACTCTGATTGCAGAGAATCTCTACAATTGGCTGATTGAACCACTGAAGCGCTGATTATCATGATGACGATGAAGAAGGTTGAGACGAGATTTAATGGTGACCAAATTGAACAACTTTTCAAGCTCTCCATCCCTGTTCGTCGTCTCTATCATCCTCTTTTCTTCCTCTGCTATTTTAAACGTCATCAACAACATACACTATAAAATATATTTAAAACCCAACAGACCTAAATTTGAAGCCATAATCAACAGAAATCTAATTGGAGATGGTTAAGACACAGATTATAGCCACCGCGAGTGTTTCTTGTAGCTAGGATTCTCTTTTAGTGGCTACAGTTGCATCCAAAACCCCATTTTCAATTGGAATTTTGTGAAGAAATTACCACACGACGATAATGAGACAAGGTTTGGTCTCAAAACTTTGATATTCGTCCTTAGACATTCTGCAGCAAGAAGAAACGTTCCGGCTCGCGCACGATTAAAGGACGAAGGATTATCACACTGGCACTAAACAATCCCAACAGAGGAGAGAGAGATTCAGAGTCTGGCCCATTGGATTTTTCTTTTATTTTAAAATTGAAAATCAAGATAGGGTTTCAACTTATATAATCTGTAATCAATTATTATTCAATTAATCAAATTAAATTATATATATATATATATATAAATAATTATAATCCTTGTTGCTTCTGCCTCAATTTTCTCTTGGAAATCAATTACACGAGGAATATTGATTTTAAAAATGTATATTTATTTTATTACTTTACAATAATCTACGAATGAAAAAATTATTTTGAATTTAAAATAACATTTCAATTCTATTAAACAAGTTTTTAAAAATAAACTAGTAATTATTTTATGAGCATAATAATTCACAAGGAAACACGTTTAAACCCAACAAAATTGCTTGAAAAAACTTTTTGACACAACTTTATAAAAATATAAGTGATGAATTAAGTTTTTATTGGTTGACAGTTGACATATATAATATCTATGACCAATAAAAATTTGACATATTACTTATATTTTGACATAAATTATATCAAATAGTTCTCGTAAGGCTTAGGGTCCATAAAATAGTTAGTGTTTCATGGGTTCATAAGTCGTTTGTTTCAGCACCAATAAAATTAATAAGCTATATCAAGATTAAGATTAACATGCATTTGATTCCATATATAACTAGATATTGTTATTTACTTCAGCCATATAATATAAGAGAATTATATTATTAGGATTAAAATAACAAGTTTATTAATTAATTAATAATCTAGCTTGCATATGATGGGAAATACCAGATCCAAACACATGCACGCACTTATTACAATCAAAGTTTTTCAATTCCTACAGGCACCAGCATATATCGATCATAATTTCAATTAGCAGGATACACAGTTGGAGATAAGCGAGGTTTTGCATGGGCATAAAGAGGCATAGCTTTCAAAAGTGAGTCGGCTTCAGTTAGGTCAATCTTCTCCACACCTGGTGGCATACTCAGTGTAAAACCTTGTAAATGCCTCGCAAAAGCATCACAGTTATTGTCGACCCCAGCCAACCGCCTAAGCAGCTCCGCCTTCCCACGGTGAACGTGATGAATCGAAGATCGGGTTCCGCAAGAGCTACAGGTCGTTGATTAGCAAGTACTCCTTCCTTTAGGTGGCGCTCAGGGTCGAACCTCATAGGATCTTCCCAAACTCTAGGGTTCCTTCCTAACCCTAACCGGCTCAACAGTATGCTGCTGCCTTTGGGGATGAATTAGCCTGCCACAATGCAATCGGAGGTGGAGAGATGGGCAAGATTGAACGGCGCAACAGGGTGAAGCTGGAGAGCTTCCCTTGCACATGCATTGATGTAATGGAGATTATGAATATCATGATCTTGAACAAGTCTGTCTTTGCCCACAACACTATCTAGTTCCTCCACTGCTTTTTGAAGTTGTTGAGGCCTGTTGAGCATTTCTGATAGAGCCCATTCAGCTGCATTGGCAGGATTGGCCACTGTTGCAAGCAGTATTTCCTGCTTTGCATAAACAAATATATATAAGCATACATACACTATAAGCACACCCTCAAAAATTACTTAAGGATACAGGTACTTAACAGTTAAACCTATATATGAATTTAGGTATCAAAATTTATAATATTATATATATATATATATATATATACATATTAATATAAAAGTCGTAATTGTAAATTTGTCAGGGAGTAATGAAATACTTTCCAATCTAGAGAGTAATACATCCATGCATACACGTATGACAAGTAAGAAAATCAAATCTATAGTTTAAGGAAATCTATTATCCACATTCTTTCTCATATGTATGGTGTGGGTACGTAATCACAAGCAGAAAGAGAAAGAAAATGCAATAACTTAAATTAAATTCAATAAACATATTTATGTGTTTTTTGTTTTTTCTTCTATTTTGGGGGAAAAAAAAACAAACAATTGTGTGTATATAGTTCAGATAAAGTTAATAGATGAGGGTAAAATGTTGACCAACATGGAAAAATGTTTTCTCGGTCATTGTACATATGTTATTTCTTTACAAGTTACACTAACACTATGTTTTATTTCAAAAACAAATAAAAAATTTTGAGTACCTTGTTATCTAAATAATAATATAATTACTATTTATTACTATCTTCTTCAAAATATGCAAGTTAAATTCTTAGATTTATAACTTAGTCCAGTTAAAGATAGACTACCCATTATGGAACTAAGAAACTCACAGGAGAATGATTCTAGGCTTAAAAGGACTAGAACTAATGACTTTTAGAAAATCTCCAAATATCTTTTGAATCAAATAATAAACTAATCAAATCATTCACATATGCCACATACATATAATCATTACTCTTTTCTGTAAAATTACATGAGGAATATGACTATCTACACGTATATACTTGATCTAACCGTGATCTGAGCGTTGATCTCTTCAGCAGACAACATAGGGTCTCCATTTTCATGTTTGAGAGATATGAAAACATCAAGCAAGTCCTCAGCCACCATCTTCTTCCCTTCCCTCCATTGTTGAATTCTCTCATTCATAATACCATTTTGGTACTTCTTCATGACCTCCATAGCATCACTGACCTTCCTCTCATGCCCACCAAGGTCAAAAACCCTCAACCATGGAAGATAATCAAACACAGAGAATAGTTGAAGCACATTAAGCTTCTGTCTCAGTTTTTAGTTAATGCCAACTGGTTTGGATCGGACATGTAACCGTTTGTTTAACACATGTTAATACTTCACAGGTTGAGTTTGTTACTTAGTTATTACATAAATAGGACAGCTGTGTAATTAACAGTTGCATTGAGAATAGAAAACTTTTTCTTCACGGTCTCACTCTGGCTTCTAGTCTCTCTTTCTAACTTCATCTTCAACCTAAGGGCTTTACTATTTTAACTTGGTATCATAGGCATATCCATGATGTCAGGTACATCATCTTCATCCTCTCTTTCAGCTATAGGGTCATGGCGTCTATCTACTAAGCCACTGGTCCAATTCAACTTTACACTACATATACGATTAGACTCTAGCCACTATCTTGTATGGAAATCCCAATTTTTACCAGCAATACGTGACCACGTACAAGCTTCTGGGTTTCTTGGATGGATCGCTGCCATGTCCAAAGCTTGATCCCACTGATCCCGAAAGTCTTGAAGAGGTTGAATACCGGAAGAGTCAAGACGAGTTCATCTAGCAGTTGATGTACTCCTTAATCACAGAAGAAGTAATGAATCAGATAATTGGATGCACCACCACTTATCAATCATGGAAGGCACTTGAAGATCTCTATGCTTCACCATATGAGTCATGAATTTTACAGCTTTAGATTCAATTACACAATTCGAAGAAATCCAATTCATCAATGACAGAATTTTTCTCTAAGGTGAAGAAGATTCCAGACCAACTCAATGTTGATGGTCACCTTATGACTAAGAAGGTGCAAATTCGAGTTCTTTTGGCTGGTGTAGGTTCAGAATATGATTTGGTGGTGTCAAGTGTTCCTGCGATGCCTGGATCGCTTTCTCTTCGGGATGTTCAAACTCTGTTGCTAAATCAAGAGCTTCAATTGTCCACGGCTCTAGCACAATCAATTGCGATTGAAAATCAAACAGTAAATTTTGCCTTTAATTTGATCAATTCTGGTCATAGAGGTCACAATAGCAATGTAAATACTAATTTTGGTCATAATAATGGTTCATAAGAAAGAGGTAGAGGTAGAGGCCATGGTAATCGTGTTTACTATCAAATCTGTAATAAACCAGGTCATCTTGCACATTAGTGCTACTACAGGTTTGACAAGAATTTCCAATTAGGTCATCCATCCTCTCAAAGCAGAAACACAACTTTCACTGCTACTACTTCAAATCCTGGCTCACCTAGTTTGGTTTCTCCTTACATCATTCCTAGCTACTCTACACCGTCAACTTATCCTTCAGCTCTGGCAGTTCGATCGCTAATTCATCCTTCAGCTTCTAGCAGTTCGATCTAATAATTGTGGGGATTCTTCATGGTACATTGATAGTGGTGCATATTCTCATGTTACACATGACTACTGAGCTCTCTCTCAAGCCTCGAGTATGGAGGTCAAGATTCATTGTGGGCTATGAAAATGGACTGCATCTCTCACGGTAACTTCATTTTACCACTCGTTGTAAGCCATTGATTCTACATAATGTGCTTTATGTCCCACAAATTACAAAGAATTTGCTTAGTGTAGCTAGATTAGTTACTGAATGCAATATGTTGATTGAGTTTGTGAATGATATTTGTATAATCAAAGACAAAGTTATAGGGATGTTGTTGCTTCAAGGAGTTCTTAGAGATGGTCTTTATCAACTTCCATCTTCTTGCATTCATACAGCTTTCCTATCATCTTTTAACACCACTTCAAGTGATAATCACTCCTATCATCTCCAACTGCTTTTCTCACTACAGCTTTAGGTGTCACTTCTTGGTGTATTGGCTAAGAATTGTAATTCACAAATTTTTGTGTTCTAGTGCTACTGATTCTTGTCTTCCAGTTGATTTTCTTATTAATACGGTCATAATAAACCCGTGTCATTAAACCTCATGTCCTTAATCGAGTCATTATGATTGTAATATTCTAGTTTCAATAAAATTTGAATTTGATTTATGTGATTCTTGCACTATTGGCAAATCGCATGCACTGCCCTTTCCTATTTCTAATTCTCATAGCACTCATTCCCTTGACTTAATTCATTCTGATCTATGAGGTCCAACACCTGTACCATCCATGTTTGGTCATCATTATTATATCATCTTTATTGATGATTTTTTTATGATTTAGATGGTTATATCCTCTCAAAACAAAGTCAGAAGTTTCTTCTATATTTCCAGTTTTTAAAGCCTACGTTGAGAATCAATTTAATACTACCATTAAGAAATTTCGGATGGAATTTCAACCTTTGTATCCTTTTTTCAAAAACATGGTATTGCACTTAGATTGACCTGTCCCTATACTTCCAAACAAAATGGAAAGACTGAACACAGATATAGGACTATAGTAGACCTTGGTCTTTCACTCCTCAAACAAGCTTCTATGCTAATTCGATTATGGCTAGAAGCTTTTCAAATAGCCAATTTCCTTATTAATATTTTACCTTTAACAGCAATCGATAACAATATTCCCTTTTCTTCTATATCATTCTACATTTGATTACTCACTTTTAAAAGTCTTTGGTTGTGCTTGCTTTCCTTATCTAAGACCTTATAATCACAGGAAACTTGAATTCTATTATGTCCAATGCACCTTTATTGGCTATAGTCCTCTGCATAAAGGATTCAAATGTCTTGATCCTTCTGAAAAAATTTATATCTCTCGTCATGCCATTTTTAATGAATCTATGTTCCCTTTTAGTTTACAAAGTTCACCTAAATCTTCTATCCATTCCACTGTGTCACCTTTTCTTCATAGTTTGTCAAATCCAACTACTCTAATTCCCTTTTCTTCCCTTCCGGAGCCATCATCTCACCTCCTCCTATTACAATACCAATTTCTGATTCAAACTCAGTTAACACAGATCAGGGTGTAACTAATTCTAGCTCTACTAGCATGCCTCTAACTGATCCTATCCTTCCACCATCTACAACTTGAATGGTTACTAGATTGCAGCAGGGTATTATCAAACCAAATCCCAAATATTTTGTTAGTCTTACAGATGAACTTTCAGAACCAGCCTCTATTAAAAGAAGTCTTAATTTCACCCGAGTGGAGGAAAGCTATGAAGAGTGAGTTTCATGCTCTCTGTCACAATAAAACCTGGCTCCTAGTGCCCCGACATCCTTCCTATAATGTTGTCAGCACAAAATGGGCCTTCAAATTTAAAAGGAATGCAGATGGGAGTGTCTCAATATGCAAAGATAGGTTGGTTGCCAAAGGGTTTCATCAAAATCCTGGGATTGATTACAATAAAACTTTTAGCCCGGTAGTGAGGCCTCAAACAGTCCAAGTTGTTCTTTATTTGGCTATCACAAAGGGTTGGATCATTAGACAATTGGATGTCAACAATGCCTTTTTAAATGGTGAATTGACAGAAACAGTTTATATGAGTCAATCAAAGGGTTTTCAGGATCCTAAACATCCAAATTATGTTTGCAAAATGGTCAAAGCTTTGTATGCACTCAAACAGGCCCCAAGGCCTGGTTTGACAAGCTCAAACATACATTATTACAGTGGGGCTTTAATGAATCAAGATCAAATGCATCTTTATTTGTTTACAACAATGGTTTAGTTTTTCTAGCACTCTTGGTCTATGTTAATGATATTTTAATTACACGTTCAGATGCTGGTTTGATTATTAAAGTGATATATGATCTTAATGCTTCCTTTGCTCTTAAAGATCTTGGAGATTTACATTATTTTCTTGGATTAGAAGCATACAGAGATGCCTCTGGTCTTTACCTCACTCAATCTAGATATATATATGATATTTTGAGTAAGACTCATATTCTACATTGCAAGCCGTGTACTACTCCAGCCAGCACAAGCATAAAGCTGTCATGTACCTCAGGGACTCCTCTGTCTGATCACACTCTTTATAGAAGCATCTTTGGTAGCCTACAATAGTTGAGTATGACTAGGCCGGATATTGCTTACATAGTGAGTAAGCTCAGTCAATATCTACACTGTCCTACTGATACTCATTGGCAAGCATGCAAAAGAGTGCTTAGATATCTCAAAGGTACCTTGGATACAGGTCTTCATATTCAACTAGCTACTGAGCCGTGTCTCATCAGTTTTTTATATGCCAATTGGGCAGGATCCTTGGATGATCAACGGTCAACAGGAGGCTATTATATATATTTGGGGCCTAATTTTATTTCCTGGAGCTCTAAGAAGCAACAAATTGTTGCACGATCTAACATGAGTTAAAGTATAGATCTCTAGCTCACACGACCTCAGAGATTGCTTGGTTACAGTCATTTTGTCATGAGCTTCATATTGATTAGCATACTAAACCTATAATCTGGTGTGATAATGTGGGGCAGCATGTTTAACATCTAATCCTGTTGTTCATGCAAGGACTAAACACATTGAAATTGATATAGATTCTACAAGGTTGCTTGAGGTGTGATATGTACCTACAGAGGACCAAACAATACATATTACGACAAAGCCTCTAGCTTGAACTCGGTTTCAATTTCTACTTGACAAGCTCCATCTCAGTACCTCGCCGTTTCGCTTGAAGGGGAAAGTTGAAGCACATTAAGCTTCTGACTCAGTTTTTAGTTAATGCCAGCTAGTTAGGTTAGGACATGTAACAGTTTGTTTAATACGTGTTAATACTTCACAGGTTGAGTTTGTTACTTAGTTATTATATAAACAGGACAGCTGTATAATTAATAGTTGCATTGAGAATAGAAAACTTTTTCTTCACCGTCTCACTCTGGCTTCTACTCTCTCTCTCTCTAACTTCATTTTCAACCTAAGGGCTTTACTATTTTAGCTGCTTTACTATTTTAACTCGTACAGATACAAAAGCATGCCATACATTGCAGAAACATGCTCTTCTTCTTCATCACCAGGTCCTCCATCTTCTCTACCTTTCCCAAAGTACCTCTTGCTGAACATCATCTTCCTCATCACGCTTCCCGAGTAATGTTGTGCTGCTGTTCGTTGACGGTGATGATGATGATGATCCGCCATTGTTGATGGACCACTGGTTGTAGACGAACTTGATGAGGTTATCTGCTTCTTCATTCCGTTTCTTGAGAAGCCAACGAGTGTTCGACCCATTGAACACGTCGGAGATCAAAACCCTCATCTTCTCCACTGTTTGTTCCAGGGTGTCACGCCTGTGGTTAAGAAATCGTGGCTGAAAATACCAGAGGTGATGGTTATCGGCCTAGAGGCGAAAACTGCGTCATTTTTCTTCAATAATTCTCTGGCAATTTCTGGAGAACTCAGAGCCACTACGTTGGTTTTTCCTAGACGGAAGCAAGCGATTTCAGTGTTTTTTGACACGGTGAATCCACCGGTACGCAGGTCAGTTTTTCCACATTTCTGGAACGCTTCCGATGATAGGCCATGGATAAGGACCTGGTGGAAGATGATAAGGGACTGTTTTTTTTTTTTTTGTGGAAGACTTTGACGAACTTGGTTTTGAGGAGGAAGATGAAGAGGGTAATGAAGAAGATTTCAAATGGAATGAGTTTTTGAGAAGTTGTAGGGTTTTCATGGAAAGCCTATTTGGTTAATGGTGGTGCTACAACGTCTGTGATGTTCAAGATCTCTTCCATGTCCATCTGAAGACTAAGGAATAGTACGTACGTGCTGAAAAACTTAGAAGGAGGGCGTTAGTGGAAGAAAGAATATAAGTAATATATAGAACTGCACCAAGAAAATTTGTGGCAACAATGTAAAGAAAATCTGTAAATTGATCGATTTCCAAGTTAATATTGAATCTGAAAATTAGCCGCCAAGTTAATATTAATATTATTGCGGCTTCCAAAAAAAAAAAAAAATTGTATTTTGGCAGAGCAATTCCATAAAATTACCATAAATTTAGAAAGTGGATTCTCTCCTTCTTTTTCTCCATGCCCCCTTCTTTAATTTTAAATTTCAACTTCCTATTTAGTATGTAATGGACACAAACACGGCACCCCTCTCTAGCTATCATTTGATTTAATTGTATCTTTAATATATCATAAATTTTATTTTCCCACGTCATACCAGTTGACTAATTAAATATAAATATATATATATATATATATTAATTAATCCTGCAATAACAAAAACACGTATTTAAATTTTATTTTATTTTATTGTTTTTGCAAACAGTTGACATTGTTTTGCACCAATGTCAAACTGTTTTTGCTCACATTTAATTGACTGTTTTTACTCTACATAACTAAAATGAAAACTTAAATTAAATTGAAAACAAATTTTTTCTTATTGGTTTTAACACTAACTTTGTTTGTAAAATAATAAAAATAAATGAATAAAACTCTAATTTTCAACGAGTAGTTGATTCACCATTTATTTTAAAAATTTACTAATTAATTAATAACAATCATTAAACAAACAAATAATGTTGCAAAAAATAACGACTAAGAAGAGGAAGTTTATTTTTCCTTTATAAAAATTATTTTTGTACCTTTTAAATAAATAACTTTTTGAATTATACTATTATTTTTAAGCAGACAACCAAAATTAAATAATAGAAATGAGATGGCATATTTATATCCATTAGATATTAAATGGAAGGTTAAATTTTAAAGTCAATGAAGCTTTTGATTAGTGTAAAAGGAAGCAAAAAAAAACATCCAGATCGTATTTTATGACCTTTAAATAACCTTTATTTTTTAAGAAAAAAAGGCTTTTGATTTGGTATATAGTTGATACAAATATGTGGTGAAACAAAGCTATTCAATTCTTTAAATAATGATGATGAAGTTGCGTAATTCACTACTTGTGTTTTCCTTTTTCACAAACTTTTGTGGGTTATCATTTTATTTTGGTACTAAATTTTAAGCTAATTTTAATAAGTTCATAAAATATTTGATTAGGTTAGAATATAATAAGGAATTTCTTAACTAATTTCAATTGAATGATTACTTAAGTCATTTTCTTTTCTTTTGTTGTCAAAAAAAAAAAAAAAAATGCATGATGGTGAAGTAGTACTGGATATTGTTGACCTATATCTAGTTTAAGTAGTAAAACTTTGGTTTCACTTTTTACTTTTAATTTTAATAAGAGACAGTAAAGGCCGGTCAAAGTACTTATTAATTTCAGTTCCAGGGAGTATAGAGGAAATATCATACTTTGGAAGGTTAATAAGATTAACATTAACATTTGATTCCATACATAACTAGATAATGTTATTTATTTCACCAAATATAATATAAGCGAATTATATAGATTTACTGAAAGCACACATATATTATTGGTATTAAAATATAACAAGTTTATTGATTATTCTAGCTTCCATATGATGGAAATACTAGGTCCAAACACACATACTTATTCAATTCCTATAGGCACCAGCATTTCGATCATCATTTCAATTGGCTGGATATACAGCTGGAGATAAGCGAGGTTTTGCATGGGCATAAAGAGGCATAGCTTTCAAAAATGAGTCGGCTGCAGTTAGGTCAATCTTCTCCACGCCTGGTGGAATACTCCATGTAAAACCTTGTAAAAGCCTTGCAAACATCATCACAGTCATTGTCCACCCCAGCCAACTGCCTAAGCAGCTCCGCCTTCCGACAGTGAACGTGATGAATCGAAGCTCGGGTTCCGCAAGAGCTACAGGTCGTTGATTAGCAAGTACTCCTTCCTTTAGGTGGCGCTCAGGGTCGAACCTCATAGGATCTTCCCAAACTCTAGGGTTCCTTCCTAACCCTAACCGGCTCAACAGTATGTTGCTGCCTTTGGGGATGAAGTAGCCAGCCACAACGCAATCGGAGACGGAGTGATGCGGAAGATTGAACGGCGCCATCGGGTGAAGCCGGAGAGCTTCCCTCGCACATGCATTGATGTAATGGAGATTAGGAATATCATGTTCTTGAACAAGTCTGTCTTTGCCCACAACACTATCTAGTTCCTCCACTGCTTTTTGTAGTTGCTGAGGCCTGTTGAGCATTTCTGATAGAGCCCATTCAGCTGCATTGGCAGGATTGTCCACTGTTGCAAGCAGTATTTCCTGCTTTGCATAAACAAGTATGAGCATATATATTATATACACATCACATCCTCAAAAATTAATTAAAGGTACAGGTAGTATATAATATATATATATAATTCAGGGATTCAAAATTTTTAGATATATAAATATATATTTATATATATATATATATATATATAAAAGTCGTAATTGTGAATTTGTGAAAGGAGTATGGAATATTTTCTATTCTAGAGAGTAATATTCATGCATACACGTATAACACACGTAAGAAAATATATCTTTTGTTCCAGGAGAACTGTTATCCACTTTCTTTCTCGTAATATGGCATGGATGATATACGTAATCACAAACAGAAATATAAAAGAATGCAATAAGTTAAATAAAATTAAGCAATTATATTTTTTCCTTAAAGAAAGAAAAAAAACAATCATGTGCGTGCATTTTTATACTTTATATATACATACACAAAAAGAAATGTATATACTTAAATTGAAAATTAAAAGCAAAACTAATAAATTATCAAACCGTGATTTGAGCCTTGATCTCTTCAGAAGACAACAAAGGGTCTCCATTTTCATGTTTGAGAGATATGAAAACATCAAGGAGGTCCTCAGCCTCCACCTTCTTCCCTTCCCTCCATTGTTGAATTCTCTCATTCACAATACCATCTTGGTACTTCTTTATGACCTCCACAGCATCATTGACCTTCCTCTTATGCCCACCAAAGTCAAAAACCCTCAACCATGGAAGATAATCAGATACAGAGAAAGCATATAGATACAAAAGAATGGTAAACAGTGCAGAACTATGCTCTTCTTCTTCATCACCAGGCCCTCCATCCTCTCTACCTTTCCCAAAGTACCTTTTACCGAACATCATCTTCCTTATCACACTTGCCGAGTAATGCTGTGCTACTGTCCGTACATTGACAACTTGCCGTAGTGATGATGGGGATGATGATGACAATCCGCCATTGCTGATGGAGCACTGGTTGTAGACAAACTTGACGAGGTTGTCGGCTTCTTCGTTCCGTTTCTTGAGAAGCCAACGAATGTTTGACTGGTTGAACACGTCTGATATCAAAACCCTCTTCATCTTCTTCCACTGTTCGCCCCATGGTGTCACGATTGTGCCTACGAAACCACGGCTGATAATGCTAGAGGTGATGGTTAATGGCCTTGAAGCGAAAACAGCGTCATTTTTCTTCAAGAATTCTCTGGCTATCTCGGGAGAACTAACGGCCACGACGTTGGTATTTCCTAGACGGAAGCAAGCGATTTCGGTGTTTAGTTCCTGCATGACAAGGTGAATCCACCGGTACAGAGGTCGGTTTTAAACATTTCTGGAACGCTTCCGACGATAGGCCATGGATGAGGACCTGGTGGAAGATGATGAGTGACTAGTTTTCTTTGTGGAAAACTTTGACAAACTTGGTTTTGAGGTGGAAGATGAAGAGGGTAATAAAGAAGATTGCAAATTGAACGAGTATTTGAGAAATTGTAGGGTTTTCATGGGAAGCCCATTTGGTTAATGGTGGTAGCTGAAAAACGAATAGGAAATATTAGGGCATGATGTTGATGATGCTACGAGTGTGATGCTCAAGGTCTCTTCCATATCCATCTCAAGACTAAGAAATAGTACGTAGTGTTTGAGCCCAATATTCTTTATAAGCAAAAGAGTTTCTATGTGTTTAGTTTGTTGTTGAAGAATAAAAGTTCAGTGACTATATATAGCCACGGAGCACGAGTATTTGAAGAGCGACACCACCAACGACAAACGACTTAATCACACTTTGCCAAACTTCGTACAACATTGATGTAGATATAAAATAAGAGAAAATAAATATTGAATGGAGATGCACACCCAATTGGGTAGTGCAGAGCTCCCTCAATTACACCAGAGAGATATTACTTGATACTTTAAAAAATATTACTTTGTATTATTGAGTTTAAATAAAAGAAGTTGTATTTATAACTTAGACTCTCACACATTTATACTAGGCTTAGATACATTAATACTAAATGCTAAGCATGAACCTTCTTAAATGCTAATACATGAAGAGTCACATTCATGTATAGAACATTAATGATAAATTAACTTTATAAATTTGGTTTAATACTCTAACAAACATGTCTTAGCTAGTCAGAGTCTTATATTAATTAGTTTACTCAATTTCATTTAAGCCATGCATTTTCCTCGTTACAAATACAAAACAAAGTGATCCCAGAGAATGGAATTGTCGGTGTAGTAGATATGTTGGATGGTGGTGGTTAGTCATTGAAAACTAGAAGTTTAGTGACCAAAATATAGCCACGGAGCAAAAGCATTTGAAGAGAGAAACCATCAACCACAAACTGACTTATCATCATTTGAAGAGCGACACCATCAACCACAAACTGACCACAAAACTGACTTATCAGCAGCATTTGAAGAGCGACACCATCAACCACAAACTGACCACAAACTGACTTATCAGCATTTGAAGAGCGACACCATCAACCACAAACTGACCACAAACTGACTTATCAGCATTTGAAGAGCGACACCATCAACCACAAACTGACTTATCACACTTGCCATACTATATACAACGTGCTTTTTTTTCATTTTTTCTTGTTCTTCATTAGTTGTTCTAATTTCTTGTTCTTCATTTTTTCTATAATATATATCAGCCAACAATTGTTTAGTTTACTCCATTAATTATTATTTTATTTTCCTCTTCTCGAGCATTTTCTGCTATTTTAATTCTCCATTACTATTTCCATTGTCAATTGAATTATTATTTTATTTAAAATCCGTTTAATCTTTTAAGGCAGTATATATGAACTCACTATTGTCTGTTTCTACTCATTTTTTTCATTTTATTTATATTAATAGAAAATCTGACAATTGGTTCAATGGAAATCGAAGTTAAGGAATCAGGAGGATCCAGATCGCTTGAGTGATTGTTGGATCTATCAAATAATATAGCAACCAATGTTGAAAAAATTGAAATTATCTATGAAATTTCATAAAAATTTTGGTATCTTTAGGATGAAAAAATAATCTTTGACTCTAAATAAAAATAATTATAATTTTTATAATTTCTGTTGAAATTTTAAATATTTTTTTAATATTTCTGTGATATTTCGATTGATATTTCCATCAAAAATTTTATATTAATTCCTTCATAATTTAGTTAAAATTTTTATAATTTTCATGAAATTTTTCATAAAAATTTTAAAAATATTCATTAATTTTTTATAAAATTTTAAAATATTATGAATTTTTATAAAATTTTAAAAATATTATGAATTTTTATAAAATATATAATATTTTTAATTATAAAAAATAAAATAATATGCTTTCAGATTTTATTTAAAAATCTCCCCTGTGTCCTGCAACTCCTACATCATAGCTGGCTTATTTTGTGCCGCTCATTTCACTGCCATATCCATTTCTTCTTCCCTTCCTCTCATTGTACCTCATTCTCTCTCTTCGTTAGTCTCCAAAACCAGAGGAACAAACAAAA
The DNA here is from genome assembly GCA_007844105.2 of Rhamnella rubrinervis. Taxonomy (NCBI): domain Eukaryota; kingdom Viridiplantae; phylum Streptophyta; class Magnoliopsida; order Rosales; family Rhamnaceae; genus Rhamnella; species Rhamnella rubrinervis. The sequence goes on from CM017578.2 coordinate 16,947,870, forward strand.
GATTTTTTTTTTAAGGGATTTTCTTCGAAATGCTTGAAACATATTAAGAAGCTGTTGCATATGTTTTAAAGGGATTTGCTATGATGAAGACGTTGTGTTAATGGTCAAATTTTTATTTATCGGATTCAATGGATGGGTTTTGCATAAATTTAATAATTATATGCCTTTTGCTGCTCCAGAGACGTTTTATTTTTAGATAATTGCCTGAAAGTGGCGCCAAAGAAAAGAGTGAGGGATGAGTCTCTGGAGTGAAGGATGAAGAGAGAGTCTGTGGAGATGAGAAAGAGAGGGAAAAAGAAAGATGAAGAAAATAATAAAATTAACTAAACAAAAACTCATAAAATTTTTTATTTTTTGTCATTAATTTGAATTTCACGTTAATTTTTTGCTGGAACTATATATTTCTGAATCTAAATTTATATAAGAATAAGTTAAAAGGATAATAAATTTGTAATAGTTTTAAAGAACTATGACAAATAAATGTAGATAAAAGAATTACGAACCTCCTAATTATCCCTCGTTTATTTTAAATTTTAATGTTCTATTTAATATGTAATGGATATGAATATGTCATGTACTATCAGGGTTTAAAATGTCAATACCAACAGAAATATAAAAGTAAAAAATACAAAAATATTAGTAAAAATATTGACAAAATATCGATATCTATAAAATTTTAAAAAATATATCAGAAATTGATAATTAAATATGAAATTTTTTAATGAAATTTCAATATATACTTATTTATTAACTACTTTATTAATTTATCTATAAAATATTTTTTTAAAAAAAAAGTATTGAACATAAATTATATTTCTTATAATCAAGAGACTTATAACACTTATTGACATAAACAAAAATACTATTATTTTTGTGATGAATTATTCATTAATTAGAATAATAATACAATTACATAATTACTTAATTATAACTTAATACTACATAAAATATCTAAGTGGTTGAAAATGTTCACTTTCTTTTGTATATTCATTTAATGCAGTGTATTGAGAGAAATATTGATAAAAGAATACATCTCCTTGATAGTTTTGCATATAATTATTGATATATCAATAATATGGATATGATATTACATGTGATTTTTACTGATAATAATGATATAAATATGATATTAGTTGGCTTTGTACATAACTGCTGTTCTCTAATAGTTGAGCTTGAAAATGTATCAATGAATTATTATACATTCCATAAGCATCCATTAAATAGGATTATATTCACCTCCAACACTCATTGATCCAAAGAAGTTTAGTTACGTGCGAATAGAAAATTATTTTTCCCCTTTAATAATTTGTAATGCCCAACTTGTTTACAGAAGAATGCTCTAATTTCATTTCTACATTTCTATTGATTATTAAAATTTAAAGGTAATTTTAAATTGTATATAAAATCTCTCATACACCAATATATAATATATAGCTATCTACTATCTTTTTTTATATTTTTTTATAGGTGTATTTCATAAATTTAAAGAGTTCTCATTAGTGGATTTAAAAGAATATTCATGTAATATTTTATTATTATTGTTAGATTATTAAGATATTTTATTAGAAACTTATGGTTCACAAAAAATATTTCTATATGTTTTATTTTTAACTGTTTATTTTGTGGCATTTATACTTAAATATTTGGTCTTTATTTTTTAGTAATTTTTTATATTAACTATTATTAATTTTTTTAGGATAAAAAATAAAATTAATAAAAATATTTGTAATTGGTGAAATGAGGGTGAAATGAATATGGGTTAATATGTTAATCATATATTATTCAAAATATTAATATATTAACAAGTTGTAAACAAATCACCCGTTAATGTTATAAATACATTTGAATTTAGCTTAATAGATCGTATTTGAATAAAAAAAAATTTAATACAAACACAATACAATACGTTGTCAAATCTAATGGTATAGATTATGTACGTAATCACCTATTTAAAATTTTCACCATGGTCAAGGAGTACACATTAGCATCTACTTAAACATTTTTATCCACTTTTATTAAAATTAATTGTTCAGCTTTTATAGTGAAAAATCAAATATACCCTTATTAACTGTGGATACTGTAGTTTGGGTGGCACCGATATTTTATCATACCCTTCTTTTTTTTTTTCTTTAACTTAAAATATACAACGGATTAAGTATTTATTATTATTATTATTATTAGAATAGATAATTGTTTGTAATCACTTTCTAGACTTGGGTCTTCCATATCACATCCAACTTATGTGATAGATAATTTGTCAACTGGTAAATTGTATTTTTATTTGTTAAAATAAATTATATCCACTAATAAAACTAAATGCAAACAAAAGTACAAAAAAGTCATCTTCTGCATAGTAATTAACATGACCAAAACATGGTTTTCCACTTTCGGACTCATGGAGGTCACCCATAATAGCCTAATTTAGCTAACATTTTTTCTAGACATCAGCGCTAGATCTTACAGGAACCTACTTTTAAAAAACTAGGAGGTCAAAATAATTAATTACTAAATCTCTTATACTAATTAGAAAGTAAAGTAGAAGTACGCAAAACAACACCTGTTTTTGTACTGTAGAACACATTACTTCTTCAGCAAGTAACTTCTGTGAAAAGATCTTCTTGCAGTTGGGGCTGGTTCTTGACTTCTTGCACGGCCCGATTGCTTCAACCAGGAGAGTATGAAGATGGCCTTGGCATGAATCGAATAAAATTGGAACAAAAATTCAAATTCAAGAGAAAGTTACTTGGGAAGTGTGTTGGATCTCATACCTCTGTAAACACAAGAGCAGATTGAACGACATGGTTTGCATAAGGGTCTTGCAGCAACTGTTCAAACCATGAAACTGAGAGAAATTCATGGACAATTCTTGACCGGCTCAAGGCATTTTTGACCACATGATTGCTAAATTTCTGCATTGAGGGCTCTACAAAATACCCTTTGAATGGATAAATCAATTTGGCTCTGTCTGAGGAGATCTTTAGCCCTATGACAAACTGAGCAGCGTAATTTCTGTGTACAGAAACAAAATATAGTCAGAGATGCGCCACAGTATAAAATGTCTTTATGACACACTAATAGGAAATATTTTCCCATCTACAAGTTTAGAATCATCCAAAGAGAACAGTAAAATATTGAAATACCATTGCCTTCAATTCATAGTGACTTTTTCTAGATAATAATTCTATTATTTAACCGGTCATTTGGATTATGATACTAGGACCAAATACAGTCCAATGACTGAGCCTTGTAAAATCCATGTGAATGTCATGGATGGATAGAGAAATTGAATGTAACATTAAGGAACACATGCAGTGCATTTTATTAGCCAAGTTAGCAGGATATAAATATATAATTAAGATGATTTGGGATGCACAAAGAAGTTCCATGAGCCTTGCAAGCCTTCTTGTGAAGACAGTTTAATTGGAGAGAGAAGAACAGGGAACAAGGACAAAGAGGCAAGTATTCTAAATGTCAAATACTTTTTAAAGAAAGAGGTTTGACCAGTAAAATTGTGTTTACCCAAACATTTCAAACTCTCGTGCATGATAGAGATAGACTAGATTTCACAGATCAAAATCTGGCCCATAAAGAAGGCATCAGGGACAGGTGAAGTGTGAACAACAATAGAGTGATGATATAATGGATGATTAAAATGTGGCAACTCAATGTAGTTGAGAAGATAGATAGTGATTTAATAACAACTATTGGTAAGTACCACAAGCACACAACCATAAAATCAAATCTTGAGCGCTACCAATTGCTGCAACTTACAGTAATACCGCATGAAAATATTATCTTTCCATGTATTTCTTATGACAGAAGTCATTCCCTCTCCCAGAAGATAAGCTGCTCTTCGAAAAGCTTACTCTGGATGAAGCTAGTGAACCACTGTGGATGTGGATGAAGTACAAGTACACGAAAAAGTATAGAAACAACCTCTCCTGTTACAATCTCGTATATATGTGTAATAGCTGATAAAACAGTGCAGCAAATATGAAACAACAGCATTAGTATGTATTTCTTTGTATCATGTCCAGCACATCACCAAATAAGCTTGTCAGACGCGATGTCAACAACTGGAAATTGGAGAGGGATACACCCACAGTGTCTATTGATGCATTGTTAGTGCGGCGCCTTTCCAATCACTTAAAACCCAAAAGTCATGCCTCAAAAAAATTATGATTGCTATTAATGGGTTCTAAGTAACTCCAACAATTACCTATAGATTTTCCTGTAATCTTTATAATTGTTCAGTAAAAAATACAATGTTTGTGTATAAGTTTGATATATTAATAGATGACTGAACAGAGCTTTATGTTCATTTAGTAGGCTTCGATATGAGATTATCAAAGAAACATACAGATGTTAAAAAATGACTTAAGTACTGACATATTTGTCATCATCAAGCAGAAAAAGGAGAAACAAACTAGTAAGAAATTTTAAAAACTTGTAAATGGTTACCCAAAAGGATCTTGAGCAAGGAATAGCCAATTTCTGGATACTTCAGTCACCAACTAATAACGATATATTCCAGTAGAGTGTGCAATGCAGTGTTGCAATGCACAACGTTATCGATGCTCATGAGTTGCAACATCAAAGCAAAATTTTGCAGCAGCATCCAAAATGAGCTGCCAAAGATGAATGATTAAGGACAGAACAAGTCAAGATCTGTTTAAACAAATAAAGCTATACCATTTCCTTCAAAGATCATATTAAACAATGGGAAAAACATAATGACAAGTAGATGATGCAAGCCAATCACTAGAGGAAATAAAAAAAAAAAACAGCACAATTTAATAACACATAAGTAGATGTAGGTTAAAGTACCAGACATTTGAGATGAATCCATGTCAATGGTGGAACCTAGCTCCAGTGAAGAGTATAGGAAGGTGCATTTCCATTTTTTTAGACATAATGCAACCCTCAGAATGATTTTTGAGATTCCCACAATCTTATCCTAGTCAAGGTTTCTATCAGTACATCCTAAGCTCATCCGCATTAACATGGTGTCTCTAGTTATGCACTTTTTCCTTATTAATCAACAGTCTATGTACTTATCTGTTTCATTACCCACAACAAACATATCAGGTTGGGTTTCTAATTAGAATCACTCTTTCCACCCCACCCCATTCTCCCCCAAGAATAGGAACTAGCATGCAGAGCAATGGCATATTTCTATAGTATTCTAGATCAAGATGATTTCAATGATCCTTATTTATAGTTCCCCATTGATGAATATATATATATATATATATATATAGTGTGTGTGTGTGTGTGTGCTCGCATGTAAAGTATGAATACCCACTTTCTGGTATATATCGAGTTAGAGATCACATTGAAAACAAATACGCCGATTGAGAAGTGAATAAAGTTGGAGTCAAATCCATTTTCTCCTGTGAAGCCATGGCGAACTTGCAAGCTTCTTCTTGCTTCACAATGTCTATCATTTTATCCAGGAAATCAAGGTTTCTTTCCTTTTCAAAGTCATTCTAGAATCTCACATAGAGTGGCTCCAGGGTTAGGATGGAAGAAGCGAATATGTCTACTTTGGGCTTACAGGATGCATTGAGGGGACTGACATTGCAACCGAGGGATGATGCAACTATATCTATAACAGATATCACACTCATTGGGAAGTTTTTGACAACTCGAAATTTTCGGCGGTTCCCGCTTAAAGAAACGATATTGAAGGTGTGGAAACTGAAGTCTCAAGTTACAATAGAAAAATTTGGAGACAATGTTTTCAAATTTTCATTTGAAAGTAAAGGAGACAAGGAGCACATTCAATTCTGAAGGAGTGGCAAAGTTCATGGGGATTCAGGAAGTTGATTTTAGCACCACCATTTTCCATTTTAGGTGCATGGATTACCCCAGTTTTCTTGCACTAGGACACAATCTTCCAAATTGGAGACAAAGTAGGGATGTGCATAACTCTTCTTTAACCCCACGACGGTGGTTGCAAATAGATTTCTACGATTTAGAGTTGATTTTTCTATGAATAGACCTTTACCGTAGATATTTCATGGAACGAGAGGTAGGAGATGACATTTGGATTCAATTTAAGTTTGAGCGATTGGCGATTTTTGCTTCAGTGGGGCTTAATTTATTACAGAATTAATTTTTATTTCAACCACTTATATATTTTGATGTAATCTTTTATTCTGTAAAATTTTAAATTGTAAAATTCTCTTATGTTAAACTCTCATCTGAAATTTTTCTGTAAAAATATTCAATCAAATTATCCTTTTAAATTCATCTCTCAAACTACACCCATCGAAAAAGGTATGTAAATTTAAATGTTCCACACTTATATAATTATTTTGTTAATTTTCTACCATCAGATCGATCAGGAGGTGGGTTCCATCAGTCGAATGGTTGGATAAAGGTGATCAAACCAGATTCGACCGTTGGATGGTCGGATCCAACCGTTGGATGGTCGGATCCAACCATTCGACGGTGGGATATGGTGGATCCGACAAGATCCGACCGTTGGATTGTCTGATCGGACCATGCGATAGACAAATCTGGCAAATCCTACTAGATCAGACTTTCGAATGTCGGATCCGACCATCCAAAGGTCTGATATGGTGGATCCGACCAAATTTGACCATTTGATGGTCAAATTCAACCCTCCGGTGGTTGAATATGGTGGATCCAACCAGATCTGACCGATGGATTCTCGGATCGGACCGTCTGATGGACAGATCAGGCAAATCCGACCAGATCCGACCATCCTATAGTCGGACATAGTGATATTTGGATCTAACCATTCGACGATTGAATCTTGTCTGATTTGCCTGATCTATTCATCAGACGGTCCGATCCGAGGATCCATTGGTGGAATCTAGTCGGATCCACCAGATCGGACCGATGGATTATTGAATCGAACCATCCGATAGATAAATCTGGAAAATCCGACCAGATCCGACCGTCGAATGGTCTGATATGGTGGATCCGACCAAATCCGATTATGTTATGGTCAGATCCGACCATCCGATGGTCAGAAATGGTGGATCGGATCGATGGATCATCCGATCGGACCGTCCGATGGACAAATCTGGCAAATCCGACTAGATCCTACCATCTGATGGTCGGATATGGTCGGATCCACCATATCGGACCATCAGACAGTCGGATTTGCCTGTTTTGTCCATCGGACGATCCAATCTGACAATCCAACTGTCAAATCTAGTCGGATCCACCATATCCGTCCATTGAATGGTCAGATCCAACCATCCAACAGTCGTCTTTGGTCGAATTTGCCAAATCTATCCATCAGACAGTTCAATCGGAAGATTCGATAGTCAGATCTGGTCGAATCCACCATATTCGACCTTTAGATAGTCGGATTTGACCATCTAACAGTCGGATTTGATCTATTCTTACCTTCTGTTAGTGATACGACCATTCAACTTTAATATCCTACCTATTCTAATTGAATTTTTATATATTTTGCAATTAAAATGGAAAGTGCTGATTATATTGGAATTGCAATTGTTCATGATGAATCTTTGGTGAGAATGGAGAATAGGATATATTTTTATGAAAACTACAAAATTAAAGTGATTTGTGTTCGCCCTAGTGTTCAAAATCGAATTTGGAAGATGAGGTTTACGAGTGTCTTGATGTAGATTAGAATACTTATAATATGAAAATGAAATTCTTGTATTGTTGGGCTTCATAAGCTATAGAACCTATAGAAATAAGGTGTGAAAAGGATGTAAGAACATATATTTCAGAAGTTAGGTATGCACCGGTCCGACCTCTTCTATATGTTGAGTTGATTCCGATATCTCCTCAATTATCAAATGGTGAACTTGAGAATAGTGCGTATACAAGTAGACGTGGATTTAAAAGTGAAGGTAATTAGCAGTTTATGCTTCTCCTTTTATACCACCAAACAATGATTTTTATGATATTGAAGTTCCAGAACGTCAGATGCATTTTAATATCGACGAAGCCGTTGATATTGGAAGCAACCAATCTGCAAGGTTTCGTTATCAGGATGAACATGAACAATTGCATAGCATGGATAATTATACAAATGACAATAGTGCAGATTACAATAATATTTTTGCTGATGGTGGTTGTTACAATATCGCCGATGACAATGGTGTCACATTTGGCAATCTAGCGGGTATCTCAAGTTATTCACCATCATCCAACAACTGTTCAAGGATCTTCAGCTACCCATGCATCACATAACATTAATATTGATGATCTATCTTCTATTGTCATCAATATTGGAGAAATATTCAATAGCAAAGAAGAATTGAAACAAAGGTTAGCTTGTTGTGTATTGGTCAAAATAAAAAGTTTAAAACTAAAAGTTCAACGATATTTCAATATGAAGTTGAGTGTTTGGATGATAGTTGTCCATAGTATTTTCGTGCAACCAAGATAAAAGGTGTAGACATATTTATCGTAAAAGTTTTTTTTCATGAGCATAAATGCATCAGAGATTGCATATCGGCAGCATAATCAAGCTAAAAGCTGGATTATTGGATAGGATTGCACGTGTTTACACACCAATAGAAATCAAGGCTGATTTGCATGCAAAATATGGAGTTAAACTTAGTTATTTCAAAGCGTGGAAGGGTAGAGAATGTGCACTCAACAGTATCAGGGGTATTTATGAGGAGTCATTTAATTTATTGTCTATGTACTGTTACCAATTACAGCCCATAAATCCTGGTACACTGACATGTATTCGAACAGATGAATTTAATTGCTTTGAATACTTATTTGTGGCATTCAGACCAAGTATTAGAGGATTTATATCACATATTCGACCTGTTTTGACTATTGATGGCACTATATTGAAAGGAAAGTATAAGGGTACAATGTATATTGCGTCAACCATGGACGGTAATGAACAAACATATCTATTGGCTTTTGGCATAAGAGATGGGGAGAATGAACCAGCGTATACATGGTTCTTTTAAATTTTAAAATATGCCATTAGAGAGCTGGTTGATTTGGTATTTGTGACTAACCAACATAAAACTATTGAGTCAGTAATATGTACAGTATTCCCCAATGCACACCATGTTCTTTACATGTACCATATAAGCATAAACCTTAAGGCCAATGGCTATGCAAAATAGGAAGGTGTTCCGATGCAATTCTATATGGCAGCTAAGGCATATTTGATTGAATAATTTGAGTACCATATGCTTCAGCTGGAGACGCTTGATATGAATGCTGCACAGTATGTTTAAGATTGTGATCCTATAAGATAGGCTCGTTCTCACTTTCAAGGTAGATGGTATAGTATCATGACAACTAACATTATAAAATGTATGAATGAAATATTGCGGAATGGTGGAGAGATGCCACTAATACCGTTACTTGATTACATTTTAAATAAGATGCAAATGTGGTTTTTTTAAAAGAAAAATAGCATGGGAATGTTTGGATAAGCTTGTCATTAAGTGGATGGAGGACCAATTTAAACTTCGTAACTTGGAGTCTTTGCGATTTCTTGTAAGGCCAATTAATACAAGAGAATATATTGTGGATAGTGGAATTTTGAGAGGCATTGTGAATTTTGATGCAAAAAAATATTTGTTTTCTGTGTTTGAAATGGATTAGTATCCTTATGACCATGTTATGGCGGCTTGTAAAAAATATAATATTACACCTTACAGTATGTGTTTGTATTATTACACCGCAGACAATTACCGTGTAGCTTACATGGATTCAATTTACCCTGTTCGTGATCGGAAACAATGGCATGCTCCAGAAGAGGTATCTTCTCATATTATTCTTCCACCAACAAATACTCATAAATCAACTGGGAGATCGAGGAAGTTACGGATACCGTCACAAGGGGAGGATATTATTACATGTAGATGTAGCAAGTGTCATGGTATTTGACATAATAGGACAAGATGTAAATATCAGTATGTATATGATACATGTGAGAGCAGTAAGTAGCATATATTGGTATTTGTTTGTGGTTTTAATTTTATAAAGTAATATTTATGTATTATATTTGAAGGTTTGTGTAGCTCAAGTCATTGTTTTGAACAAAGGTCGCTTTCGTTATTCTGATCTTGTGCCTGTTCTGGGAGCTGATAATATACTTGTTAAATAGATATGTATTTTTTAATTTTATTGTTGGGTCATTAGCTTACTGTTTTTTGTCAGCAAGCTAAATATTGAAACTTTTTTTTTTTCTAACTTGATAGAAAGGATATGAAAGGTATTAAAGAAGTTAATAACTAGTTAAAAGGACGTGTAGGATAAACTACCTAAGACATCTCCATGCATATGGGAGAAAACATATTACTGACAAAAAGTTAACTTGACTATTGACTACTGTCCATGTTTACTACGAATTAATGCCTACTTTTATTTTGTAAGTTATATTTTTTTGTTTACTATTTAATTATAAATAAATATATTAAAGTTAAAAAAAAGTGAAATAAATTGACATTGTAGTAATATTTAAACCACTGGCATCCAAAATTGGTAAAGTAAATTGAAATAATTCTAATAAAAGTAAAATATAAATAAATAAATCTAAAAAATATTAATACTAATTCATACACTCAATTCTTTTATATATATCTCCTCGCATATTTTTTCTAAACTATATAATGTGATCCGCAGTGAAGTTGAGTTTTCTTCCATCCATTAAGAACTGAATGTATTTAAGAACAAATACACCTCAATCACCACTGTATTATGAAAAAATTTAAAAAATAATTATAATTGTAATAATAATGGAAATCAAATATTAATAACAAACATTAATTCATTTTGTTTGTACTTACTCTTCTTTCTATTGTGGACAATTAGGAACTAAAAAAATATTAAATTCGTCCATCGAATCTGGAATCTCATGACGAGATGAAAAAAATCTGCGGCACGTAAAATATATGGAAGCATAGTCATTAGATGCTGAAAATGCTTGAGTTGATACGACTGATCTGTTTGTCCATGCTTTCTACAGTCGTAGAGCGTCACATGTTGATGACATAAATTAATATCTCCCAACAACCAATGGTTGTTATCCTTATTCAGTGGTAATAGTATCTGCAAGATTAAAAAAACATATATATTATAATACAATAAACAGGTGTACATGCCTCTCAAAATTGTAAATTTCTATAGAAATTTTGGCAGAATTTCCCCTATAAATTGAACTATCCCAAAATTGGCCTGCACATTCAATTGGGACAATAATATGTCCAATAGCCACTTCAAATGCTATTGGAGATCTCATAACCAAAATTATACCACAACAGTATAACTTAAATGTAAAATCATATTCCAAATCGCATAACGTAAAATTAATTAACTAAACATGATACTTACTCAATCATACTCCTAACATGGTTTGATCTTCATCATAGGCTCTTTACCATTTAGGAACTTAAGCATCTCTTCACCAAAATCATAGTTTTCCTTATTTTAATTGAAAAAATCTAATCTTTCTTCCATATATTACTATAAAAAGAAAGAAAACTATTTAGAATTAAGATTAAGTAAAGAATTATCCAAAAATCATGATTGTGCAACAAAAAATGTAAACACTTACAGATAATCGATTATCAAACAAAAGTATCCGAGAATCAAACACTTCAAGATACTTATCCGTGCGCTGTCGGATCAAATGAGTCACAGTCTCCACATGTTGTACCAATAAGAAACAAATACCAATAACAATAAGAATAACAATAATAATAATAATAATAATAATAATAATAATAATAATAATAATAATAATAATAATAATAATAATAATAAAGAAAATGTAACTTACATCACTTGTTAGCCAATTTGAACTACACTCCATATCCCTAAAGTAGTATTTCCCCACAATGATCCAAAATAACTCGACAATCTGGTCGTTGACACTTGTGTCCATGAAATGTGTGTATTGTCGAGCAACCTCATCGAGTACTGAACGATATGGATCAAATGTAACACTACCAAACACAGGCAAAGTGCATATTATCTTCGGCTTAGTGACTGACAGTCATATGGACTCTTTATAGTCTGTGACGCTCTTCTTTTCCTTCAACAGCCTGCTAATTTCCTATTAGACATCTGAATGAATATCTTCATGTTGTGCTCAAACTCCACAATGGGAGAAGACGATATGGACACAGGAGGTACTAGATCGTTAGCTGCATGGTCAATCCTCTGATCACACGTCCTATGTGCATCACCTACACCAACATCCTCACCTCCGACTTCATCGAAATACTGGACATCATCCTCGTCCAACTATCATACAAAACTATAATAATACGTAAATATTGTTATAAAAACTAAACCCAAAAACATAATAAAACACTTAAGTTAATAATAATACTTGCACCCCGATAGTATTGTATGTTGATAAGAGTAACTTGATCAGGCAATTAAGTTTACTTTCCATAGAAGATAGTTTACTGTCCATGGAATATAGTTTATTATTCATAGAAGATAATCAAATATCCATGGAAGATATTCTACCATCTATGATGGATAATCTCTCCTCAATCACACACAATCTAACATTCACCGACGTGCCATTCAATAAAATTTAAAATGTAAGAAAAATTTAACACAAATATTATATATAATATAATACAATTTTGCCTTAAAAATATAGAGAGAGAAAACTTATATATATATATATTATTAATTTATACAATAATATCTCGGTAGTAGTTCATGGAGATGGTGCAAAATGTCGACAGTATGCATCAGGCGTAGCCGTATTGACCGGGGATGCAATAGGGGATGACTGACTCGCTGGAGCAGCGGAAGCATATGCAAAGGTGATAAATGTCGTCTCCCCCGCTTCACTGCACGCTTCTTTTTTGCACGTGTCCTATCTGACATCGAGTATACCCTATCAACCTATTAGTATCAACATCAACATCTAACTTATCTTCGACAATGGGGGTTATATCACTTGGCTTTCGAACTCCAGTATGATAAACAGTGGCAACCAAAGGCATCGCATGCACTGTTAGCACCATAATACGAACCACCTTGAACTGTCATTCGAATCAAATTTACATATTAATACAATAATAGTAACATCCAATATTTTTCAAAAATAAATAAAATAGTTATATATATAAAATATACTTACACCATGCCCGCTAAAGATATGCTCCAACTCATTTAATTCGTAATATGTCCAATTCCGCATTCGAGGACACCCAAGTGTCAACAACTTGATCTCAAAAGCCTCAGCTAGTGATGGAATTGTCTCGTATCCCCACACATAAAAAAATGTAAACCAAAAATCAATTGTTATTACTAAAAATATATTAATATATATTTTAAATGTATATATTAGTTAATATAAATTTTAATTAAGTAATAAAAAGTATTAAAGTGAAGAAAATATAATAAAGATAGAACATATCATAAATGGTAAAGGGAAGCCAGTAATACTATATGTGTGGAATGCGTTACTTCTTCTGGCCGGGCAATTATGATTTCTTTTCTTCCTTTTTTTTTACCTTCTTTCTCCTTTCTTCTCTACTCCTATAATTTTTTTTTATTTTTTAAAACATTTTTCTGTAAAACTACATCAAATTGTAAGCATTTTGATTTTTAAATCAAGTCATATAATTTGAATGAGATATAATTTTTACAAATTTATTGGTTCTTATAAAAACATGCTTGCCTTCTCGCTAGTAGTAGAGAGATCTCACTACTACTAGAGAGAAAGCATATCGGTTCATTATATGTCTTCTCCCTAGTAGTAGCGATATCTCTTTATTACTAGAGAAGACATATAATGAATCGATATGTCTTCTCGCCGGTAGTAGCAATATCTCTCTACTACTAACGAGAAGGAATATCGATTCATTACATATATTCTCTCTACTACTAGAGAAATCTCGCTACTACTAGCAGAAAAGGCATATAATGAATCGATATGTCTTTTCGCTAGTAGTAGTGATGTCTCTCTATTACTAAATTGAAAAGACAAGCATGTTTTCAGTAAGATCCGACCTTCTTCCCCAGCACTGGTTGTCTCTTGGCTAGCTACATGGGTTTTCACTTATTTTTTCATAATATATACAATAAAAATTGTAAAGAACACCCAAAACACATAAAAAATTCATTTTCTTCACACAAATACAAACCAAAACACACAAAATTTCATCAAAATCAAAACTTTACAAACCAAAACACTCAAAATTTCATCAAAATCAAAACTTTACATCAACAAAACCAAAATGTAACCGAAGCTAAGGCAAACCAAGCTTCTTCAGCACCTAAGTCAGGTCAACGGTGACGAAACAATGCCAAGTTGTGAATGCATAAAAAACATGCGCAAGTTGTGCCGAAGCCAAGTTATGAATGCACAAAAACAAGAGCTAAGGTCAGATTAATAGGTCGGATCTCAGTGAAGATAACAACCAATAAACAAAAGCCAAGGTCGAATCTTTAGTGTGCAATAAAAATGAGAAGAAACAAGAGCTAAAGGTCGGATATTTAGTGTGCAGTAAAATGAGATGAAAAGATGCATTCACAAGTCGAAAAAGTCAGGTATATGTGTGGGAAAAAATGAAGGGTGTTAAAAGGATGAAGGTTAGGAAAGTAAATTCAGAGGTCAAAATAATACACATTGGTTATGTCAGATAAATTGAAAAATGGTTGGCTATTTTGCTAATTTTAAGTTTACAATTAGCTGTACGGCCATAAAACTCCAATTTTTCAAGGTGGATCAAGAGGGTCCTATTTAGGCCTCTATTCTGAACTATGTAGCCCAGGCCCTGTATTCAGATAAATAAATACGTATATGGAAATATACACACATAAATACATATTCATGTACACATATCCATATGCATAAACACATATATACACACCCATATATGTATGCACATTTTATATATACATATATATGCCCACAAATATAATTTACATATATACATAATCACATATATACATACACATAAATATATATATAAAAAAATACACACATATATATATGCACACAAATATGACCTATACATATACATGATTATACCTATACACACCCCCATGTATAAATATACCCACACACATATATATATACTTAATACATAAATAATTATTTTTGTACATAAACCTTTACAAAACATACTTACATATATTTTCTAAATACGTACATAAATTATATGTATTTTATAAAATATATCTATATTTATAATTATACAAACACATGTATAATTAATTGTATTTGAGAAAAAAAATATATATACATATTAGTAATTGAAAATATATATATATTAATAAATAAATAATAATTTAATATATATATATTAAAATAGCTTGGAAATTAGGAAAAGACCATAATACCCCTCCAATTTCAAATATTCTCAACTTTACCCCTATTATAGAAAATGACGAAAATACCCTCAACAATTTCAAAAAATTACATTTATGTCCATACATGTCAAATGACCAAAATGCCCTTGACCTTTTTATGAAATTCCATTTATGTCCTTTACATGCAAATGACGAAATTGCCCTCAAACATTTTCAAAAATCCCATTTAAGTCCCTTGCATGTAAATTGACCTAAATACCCTTGAACTTTTTGACAAATCCTAAAATACCCTTCATAGGTGAAATGACTAAAATACTCCCACCCATACAAATTTGCACATAGCTTCCTACACCACCGTCCCTTTCCATCCATCACATTCCAAATGAATTCTTCACAAATTCATCAAATTAACTAAACCCACAAACATTTTCATCAATCAATTTCATGAATTTATGCATTAATCCAACAAATTCCAGCATTTAACACCAATTCAATCACACCCTAAGCTAAACAATTTGAGATTTAATCAACCAACCAATACACATGGAATTTAAATCCAAACCACCATTAATTCAATAATTCCAAGCCTAAACACATCAAGTTAACCAACAAATATACATATATTTGCAATAAAATAAAAAGGGGTATAGTTGCCTACCTTGATTAAAGCTTGGAAGCAAGCAAACATCACCTTTGAAAAGCCCTCAAACCAAGCCAAAATCCCCTTCTTGATGGCCAGCCACTTCCTCTTGAAATTGGTTTGTGTTTTTGTAATTTTTACTTTTTTTCCCTCTCTAACTTTTGTCTCTCTCTCTCTAACTTGTGAAAACCAATAAATGTATTGGTGAAAAAGAAACAAAACAAAGTGAAAAAGGAAAAGATGGTGTCGGCAATCAAACTCCAATTGCCAATTGCAATTTGGCAACCTTTTTCTTTTCTTTTTTCTTTTTTCTTAATAAAATAAATACCATAAAGTAAAGATATTTATATATATATATATTATTTAAATAAATGGATTGTAAAGCGAAGTGAGTTGGTCAAAAAGCTTTAAATTCCAATTGCCAACAAATTTTATCAATTAAATAATTATAAAATAAAATAAAATTAAAGATGTTATTAAAGATGTTAATATAATAATGAATAGTGAAAGTCAACCATGGTCAAACCGGGACCAAGGGCAAAATGGGTAGAAAATGTCCCTTGTCTCCTCACAGTGTAGTCTCGGTCCTCAAAAAATTTTCAGAGAACTCCGAAACTGTTTGTTTCGGTGAAAAAGGTAAAACCGCGATTTAACCGAAAACGTGTCCGGAAACCGACAGTTTTGAAAATAAATGAGGTTATTACAACACTCTTCTTAAAAGAAATTTACCAAATTTTACTTAAAAAGTAAACATACTAATCAAACAAAAACGAATACTTGACTCTCATCTCGTCTTCTCACTCCCAAGTTGCTTCCTTTACCGCGTGGTTTCTCCAAAGAACTTTAACCAGCGGAATCACTCGATTCCTAAGAACTTGGTCCCTACGGTCCAAAATTCTTACTGGTTTCTCCTCGTACGTCAGGTCCTTGTAAACCTCAAATGGCTCGTGATTGATGACATGAAGGATCATGTACATACTTTCGCAACATCGAAACATGAAAACATCGGGCACGCTAGATAAATTGGGAGGCATGACCGTATCCGGGATGGGTCCGTCGGAAAATTCTACCAAAATTTTATATAAATTTCAGAAGAACCTCCCTAAAACTTGGTCTAACCTAGTTTTGTACCTGCAAATAAAATCATTTTCAAAATATACATCCAGTGGTCACAACAAATACAACTGGATTTCCCACAACAGATTAACCATTTACCATAATAAATTTTAAAGTAGGAAGAAATTTAATATACAGACACCTTACCAACATGGATATTATCGAAGAATCTAATTGATTTTTCAAAAGTAGCATAAAAATAAAGCTTTGAATTCAAAAGAAGTGAAAAGTTTATTACAAAAATAATGTAAAACTCTCGAAATTGTAATATATGATGCTCATGGAGATCCAACCAGAGTCACTAAAAGTTTATGAAAGAAAAATTTTAAAAAATAAAATAACTAATGAAGGCTCGCTGTGGACCCATTACTAACAATGTAAATAATTTATGCAATAATGTAAATAAATTATATTAAATAATTTAATAACCTCATGGTAACAATTCTAACACTAATGAGAATAACAACAATAATCAATACCATATACAATAAAAAATTCCATAATAAATGATCACAGAATAATAATATAAGAAAATCTCTTAAATCAAAAGAATTATACGAAGATACAACCCAAAATCATGAGGGAGGGGAAAACATCATACTACTACCCTTCGCCAGTAGTAGATGGATGGGGAGGAAGCTATACTACCCTACTGCCTCAAAGTAGCGAGATGGATCATCGTAAACTCGTCGCGTAGACAAACGGGGACGGAATATATAATAGTCATCGTCCCATCCTACGCAGCAGGAGGACGGAATACAAATCATCCACAAGACAATCACTACGCCCAGTGAATATAAGATACTAATGTAAGGAAATATAACACAACCATGTCCACGCATAAAACATATTTATCGTCAAACTCAATATTTTTATGTAATCATACCAATATAAATTCTCCAAAATCACATTTAATATAAAGATATAATTTTAAAAGTAAGATTTAATCCACTCACAAATTATCATCAAGAAATCCGCAGTGAAACAGATCCGCTTTGAAGCTCCTACGTAATAACCAAATATACCATTTATTAATTCTCAATTTAAATCAATAATATTTTGTTTACACAATCTCACCCCAGCACTTCCTTTCTCATATTTGGGAAATTTTTAATTTTTTTCACACATTTAGTATTGTATACGTTAATAGTACCGTATACGTTAATAAAGTATAATGCTATAAGATGCATATATGAATAGTATCATATACGTAAATTGTACCGATATCAAATCTGAACTTAAATTTAACTTCTACTTGATACTGAATACCTTAATTCAACCAAATTTGAGTTCTCTCATGTCCAATTGATACAATTCCCAAAATACATCAAACCCCTAAAATTGAAATTTTTCTCAAATCTTAACCAAAATTGACGTATTATATACCAAATTGAAGCCCACGAGACAAAGATCAAGAATTAACCCTCAATTGGACCGGGTGATAACCGACGTGGCCGAAATTTGGCCGGAAAGTTTCGGGTTCGAGGAGAATTTTATAATTTCTGGAAAATCAAGCATTTTTAAGGAAAATGGAGCTCGAATCGCATTCGGAGGTGAAAATAAGTGGGAAAACACTTACCTTCATAATAAAACTCACCGAATCGAATGGAGAGTGGCTACCGCAATTTCCTCCAAGAAGGTCGATTATGGTAGAGTTCGACGTGATCAGAATTACGGTGAAGAATGGCGTCACATCCTGCGTAGTAACCATTTGTTTCCAATGGTGTTTAGAGAGAAAATAAGAGAGAAGGAAATTGAGGTGAAGGCTCTGAAGAAGAAGAGGAAAAGAAAAGAAAAAAATTTTAATTATTTAATTTTAAAATATTTACGATTTTGCCATTTTTCTCACCATAACTTTCAAACCGTAATCAATCAACTGCTACTAATCCACGAACTCAGATCGATAAGCTCTACGCAATGGTATCAAAGTCAAAATAAAAAAATAACACGTGGAAAAAATCAATTTTAATCCCTACCAATTTGGATAAAATAATCAGAAATAAAATTAAAAAAAAATACGGGTTGTTACAGCAACGCCAACCGATATGCCAAAACCCCAATTCTTTCTAGTATCTCAAAATGTCCAATAAAACGAGGACTCAACTTCCCCTTCTTTCCGAACCTCAACACACCCTTCAGAGGTGCAACATTAAGAAATACCTTCTCACCAACCTCGAACTCAAGGTCCTTTCGCCTAATATCCGCATAACTCTTCTGCCGATCCTGAGCTACTTCCATTCTTTGTCGAATCTTATTGATGATATCGCTGGTCTGTTGCAAAATCTCTTGACCAAGCAACTTTCGTTCATCAACTTCATCCCAATGTGATGGAGACCTACACTTACGTCCGTACAACGCCTCATATGGAGCCATCCCGATGGATGCTTGAAAACTGTTATTGTAGGAAAACTCCACCAACGGTAAATGCTTTTCCCAACTTCCTTCAAAATCCAACATACATGCTCTCAGCATGTCCTCTAACGTCAATCGTTCGACCGCCCATCCGCTTGTGGATGAAAACATCGGGGTTAACTGCACCCATAACTCTATGTAAACTCTTCCAAAACGACGAAGTGAACTTCGGATCACGATCCGACACGATCGAAACAGGCACACCGTGGTCGCAATCTCATCCACGATAAATAACCTTTCCAACGAATGAGTCGCCGTATGGGTAAAATGAGCCGATTTCGTCAATCGATCTACAATTATCCAAATCGCATCATTACCCCGCTGAGATCGCGGTAGTCCTACAACGAAATCCATCGATATACGCTCCCACTTCCACTCTGGAATCACTAACGGCTTCAATAATCCAAAAGGTCTTTGGTGCTCAATCTTCACCTGCTGACAGGTCAAACATTGCTCCACGAACTTTGCAATGTCTCGCTTCATACCAGAAAATCTTGGAGACATCCTTGTACATCTTAGTAGACCTAGGGTGAACTGAGTAAGGTGTACAATGAGCCTCTACCAGAATTTCCTTCTTGATCTCCTCGACCTTTGGCACATACAGCCGAGTACCAAATCTCAAAGTTCCATCTCCGGCGAGATTGAACTCCGGCTTCTTTCTTTCGATAACTTGAACTCTAATTTTCTGAATATCTGCATCGCTAGCCTGTCCCTCCTTTATCCTGTCCACAATCGAAGATTGAATCGTAAGCGACGACAGCATAAATGAACACTGGTTAGTAACCAACTCAATGTCCATCATTCTTAAATCCTCTAGAATACGGGGTTGGGAAGTAATCAGACAACCGCTAAAACCCGCATACTTCCTACTCAACGCGTCGGCCACAACGTTCGCCTTACCTGGGTAATAGTTGATAGTACAATCGTAATCCTTGACTAACTCCAACCATCTTCTCTGCCTCATGTTCAACTCCTTCTGAGTGAAAAAGTACTTGAGACTCTTATGATCGGTGTAGATATCGTACTTAACTCCGTACAGATAATGACGCCAGATCTTCAGTGCAAACACTACCGCTGCTAACTTCAAATCGTGCGTAGGGTAGTTCCGCTCATACGGCTTCAACTGATGTGAAGCGTAAGCAATCACCTTGCCATTCTGCATGAGAACGCAACCTAGACCTTTTCCTGAAGCGTCACTGTAGATCACGAAACTATCCTCGCTGTTCGGCAAAACAAGAACAGGCACAGAGATTAATTTCCTCTTCAACTCCTGGAAATTTTTCTCACACTCCTCCGACCAAATAAACTTGTTTTCCTTCCTTAACAACTGCGTTAATGGCGACGTAATCTTAGAAAACCCTTCCACAAAACGGTGATAGTAGCCCGCCAAACCAAGAAAACTTCGGATTTCTCCGACGTTTATTAGTCTCTTCCAATCCTGAACCGCTACAACCTTAATAGGATCCACCTGAATCCCTTCAGCAGATATTATGTGTCCTAGAAAAGCAATACTTCCAAGCCAAAACTCGTACTTCGAACTTGTGCATAACCGCTTCATGCAAACATTGCGGACTAACTCCAACCGCTCTCGTGTTTCATCGATTTGGAATAAATTAGGATGTCGTCGATAAACACCACCACAAATTTATCCAAATATTCTTGAAAAACACGATTCATCAGATCCATAAACGCTGCTGTTACATTTGTTAATCCAAATGGCATTACAACGAACTCGTAATGTCTATACCTTGTGCGAAATGCACTCTTCGGTCTATCCTCCTCCTTGATCTTCAATCGATGATAACCAGAACGAAGATCAATCTTTGAAAAGACACTCGCCCCTTGTAACTGGTCGAACAAATCGTCGATCCTTGGCAACGGATACTTATTCTTAATCGTCACCTTGTTGAGCTCCCGGTAATCAATGCACAAACGCATTGAACCATCCTTCTTTTTCACAAACAGAATTGGTACTCCCCAAGGCGAAACGCTAGACTTAATAAAACCTTTATCCAACAAATCCTGCAACTGCTCCTTCAACTCCTTCAACTCTGCTGGAGCCATTCGATACGGCGCCTTAGAAATAGGTGTAGTTCCGGGTACCAAGTCAATTGTGAATTCCACTTCCCAATCCGGTGGTAACCCCAGTAAATCTTCGGAAAAAACGTCCAAAAAGTCTCGAACGACTTCGATGTCTTGCGGTTGAAGAGCATCTGGTTCCATCTTAACGACACTAACAAGGCAAACTTGACACCCTTGACGCAAACACTTAAGAGTTTGCATCGCCGATAGCAACTTAGGCCAAGGCCTAAACTTTGAGCCAGCAAACTCAAACTTCTAACCATCTACAGGGCTAAACCGAACTTTCTTCTCTTTGCAATCAATGCAAGCCCCACACTTAGATAACCAGTCCATACCAAAGATCACATCAAAATCCAACAATTCTAATATAATCAAATCAGCACACAGTGTCTCGTCACCGAGGCACACATCATAATTACCAAGCAAAAAAGTAGCAAACATACATACTTACACCCGAAGGTGTAGCGACAGATAAACCACAACCAAGACTAACAGGTTCCCTACCCAATTTAGCAGCAAATTGGCTAGACAGAAACGAGTGCGTAGCACCCGAATCAAACAATGCAAAAGCACTTAAACCATTTAAGGTAACGGTACCTGCAACCACCGTGGAGTCTTCTTTCCCCGCCTCCTCTTTGGTCAATGCAAACACCCGACCTTACATAGGCTGCTGAGTCTTTGCTATCCCTGGACAATTCCTCCTTATGTGGCCAGGCTTGCCACAACCATAGCATGTGATAGTCTTTCCCCAGCATTCTCCGAAATGCTGCCTTCCGTACTTACTACACTGTGGAACACCAGGTCGGTTATCACTCGTCTTAAACTTCTTGTTATTGTTATCCCATCGGTTAGTGCTTGACCACGGTTTCCCATCGAACCTCCGCTTCTGCGGAAAACCTCTTTTCCACTGCTTCTTCGCAGGAGTAGAACTCGATCCTGCAGGTCCACTTGCCACCGGGACAGGGTCCTTAGCGATCAACTGCACTCGCTGCAGAATCTCCGAGTACGTAGGGAACTGGAACATAGCGACCACATTGTAGAGCTCAGACCGTAATCCCCTCTCGAAACGTCGATCCTTATGCTCCTCAGTGTCCACTAGGTGTGGCGCGTATCGTGAAAGTTCGTCAAACTTCCTTTCATACTCCACAAGCGGAAAGATTTCCGCTTCAAACTTATAAACTCCGCCTTTTCCTCCCGCTTCACTCGAGGAAAATACTTTTCAAGAACAATGTCTTGAACAAGGCCCACATCATCGGATGTTCGTCAGTACGGTACGCCCTCTTGATCATATCCCACCAATGACCGCTCCTCCTTCAAAGATAAAGGAAGCCTGCACCACCTTCGGGTCTCAAACATCGGTCGCCAGAAGATCTTCTCCGACCCCAATCCAATTCTTAGCCACTAATGGATTCATCGATCCGTCAAACTCGGGATGAAGATCTCAAACCGCTTCACCGCGATTAATTCCCGCGAGTTGCGATTGTTCGAGGTTGTTGTTGCTGAACATTCGAGCCACCACCTTTCAATGGCCTCCACAAGACGACTTGTAGCATCCCCGAACCGCTCTCGTGCTCGTGGTGAACATTTCGGAAAGCGTGGCATCTACATCCAAATGAAGAAAATAAATCTTAACCAAATTATTCGATAATAATTTGATAAGATATACAAAGCCACACTTCATTTTACAATACAAATATACAACCAGCACACCATACATATATTATACAATATATACACATATATATACCCATATATACATATACCATATGTATAAGATATAATACATATAAACAAACAACAACATCACCAAACGCCGGAACTCTAGTTATTAGCAGGCTCATCCCAAGGATCAAAATCCTCAGGGTCGACTGGATCAGGTGTATACCCGCGAAGAATGTACTCATCGCACTCCAAGGAATCCTCCCAAGGTCCTCCTGAGTCCTCCACCGAACCATCGCCGCAATGTGGTCCTCCAAACCCCCGTGCCTGAATGTGCCCCCTCATGGCTCTCTGCTCTATAGGATCGTCATCAAACTGATCCAGATCCCACATATTAATGTCGTGATAGTGATCCTCCTGCATCTGCTGGAATCGTCCAATAGGCATGTAGTAATGACTTCCTCCCCTAATCGGTATCATAACTAGCTCTCTGCGCAAAAAACATCGCAACCTCCGCCGGCCTCTAACTCCACGAGTGAAGTCGCATCCAAACCAACGTCATGATACCTCCCACCAGATGTGGACGGAACGCTACCCCTATGAGATCGCCTCCCGGTATACGATGCCGAGGAATACTCTCCTCGATGTCGCCCACCACGGCCGACTCACGGCATGTCACGCCTCCCAAACGAGCGAAGAGCCTACTAAACAACCGCCTATCTAAACAACACGGTAATGTAATGCAAAATAAATAAACATGCACTACTAAAAGAAATTCAAAGACTATCTATCTTGGCGTGTAGTGGTCACCTGAGCATCGCAAGTACATGTTCAAAACCTGGGCTCGATACCAAAATAAACATCCCTTTACCCAAGCATAGGTTCACGAAAAGGTGATTACCATATATTTTTTCTTTTAAATTTGATTTCTGAAAACGTTTTTGGACATAACCACAATAAAATCGAGAATTTCCTTTACTCTTTGACCGTTTTCCAAACCACACTAATACAGATTATTTTAAAATAAAACAAAGTTTACACACCCATGAAAAGAAAATATAGTATTTAAAAATACATAATATCATCAAAAATATAACAAACCAAATGCGAAAAGCACTATCTCTACCGCATCCACACCCGAAAGCCCTACTTGTTGGCTTTGGACTTACCTATCACACAGCAGACAATTGTGAGTGGAAAACACTCGAGACAACCATATGCAAATGCAAATGTCATGTCATGAAGTGTATCATTATACACCTAAAATCATTATTTTTCCTCTTTATTTTTCAAACGAAAACCCACTCTCTTCCGCTTATGCATAAAACACCACACCTCTGGTATGCGGATGAACCACCGTTCACGACCGCTATGTGTGGTCATGATTCATAGCGACTAAAAAGGTTTGAACCATGCACCTCATCGCGCAATCAATTTTAAAACACAAACTCAGGGAAAAATCTTTTCATTTCACATAAAACAATAAACCACCAAAATTGTTTTATGCAAATGAATCTTATGCCACAATGTACAAGTAAAACCAACCAACATAAAAATACATAATTACCAACGCCCTATTCCAACGTAATTATCGAAATGCCTTCGCTCCATCAACGACTACGTCGCCAACCATATCGATGTAATTAGATATGTCATTGGCCATGTCGAAATTACCAAGATACCCTCAAGTAAATGGAAAATTACCAAAATACCCTCAATAGGCATATGGTTAATTACCATTCTACCCTCGGTAAAATAACAGAATTAATAAATTCTATCAACATACGCATTTACAACACAAGTATAAACGAATATATAAATAAATACGTATATGGAAATATACACACATAAATACATATTCATGTACACATATCCATATGCATAAACACATATATACACACCCATATATGTATGCACATTTTATATATACATATATATGCCCACAAATATAATTTACATATATACATAATCACATATATACATACACATAAATATATATATAAAAAAATACACACATATATATATGCACACAAATATGACCTATACATATACATGATTATACCTATACACACCCCCATGTATAAATATACCCACACACATATATATATACTTAATACATAAATAATTATTTTTTGTACATAAACCTTTACAAAACATACTTACATATATTTTCTAAATACGTACATAAATTATATGTATTTTATAAAATATATCTATATTTATAATTATACAAACACATGTATAATTAATTGTATTTGAGAAAAAAAAAATATATATATATATTAGTAATTGAAAATATATATATATTAATAAACAAATAATAATTTAATATATATATATATATATTAAAATAACTTGGAAATTAGGAAAAGACCATAATACCCCTCCAATTTCAAATATTCTCAACTTTACCCTTATTAAAGAAAATCACGAAAATACCCTCAACAATTTCAAAAATTACATTTATGTCCATACATGTCAAATGACCAAAATGCCTTTGACGTTTTTATGAAATTCCATTTATGTCCTTTACATGCAAATGACGAAATTGCCCTCAAACATTTTCAAAAATCCCATTTAAGTCTCTTGCATGTAAATTGACCTAAATACCCTTGAACTTTTTGACAAATCTTAAAATACCCTTCATAGGTGAAATGACTAAAATACCCCCACCCATACAAATTTGCACATAGCTTCCTACACCACCGTCCCTTTCCATCCATCACATTCCAAATGAATTCTTCACAAATTCATCAAATTAACTAAACCCACAAACATTTTCATCAATCAATTTCATGAATTTATGCATTAATCCAACAAATTCAAGCATTTAACACCAATTCAATCACACCCTAAGCTAAACAATTTGAGATTTAATCAACTAACCAATACACATGGAATTTAAATCCAAACCACCATTAATTCAATAATTCCAAGCCTAAACACATCAAGTTAACCAACAAATATACATATATTTGCAATAAAATAAAAAGGGGTATAGTTGCCTACCTTGATTAAAGCTTGGAAGCAAGCAAACATCACCTTTGAAAAGCCCTCAAACCAAGCCAAAATCTCCTTCTTGATGGCCAGCCACTTTCTCTTGAAATTGGTTTGTGTTTTTGCAATTTTCACTTTTTTTCCCTCTCTAACTTTTGTCTCTCTCTCTAACTTGTGAAAACCAATAAATGCATTGGTGAAAAAGAAACAAAACAAAGTGAAAAAGGAGAAGATGGTGTCGGCAATCAAACTCCAATTGCCAATTGCAATTTGGCAACCTTTTTCTTTTTTTTTCTTTTTTCTTAATAAAATAAATACCATAAAGTAAAGATATTTATATATATATATATTATTTAAATAAATGGATTGTAAAGCAAAGTGGAGTGTCGGTCAAAAGCTTTAAATTCCAATTGCCAACAAATTTTGTCAATTAAATAATTATAAAATAAAATAAAATTAAAGATATTATTAAAGATATTAATATAATAATGAATAGTGAAAGTCAACCACGGTCAAACCGAGACCAAGGGCAAAATGGGTAGAAAATGTCCCTTGTCTCCTCACAGGGTAGTCTCGGTCCTCAAAAAATTTTTGAAGAACTCCGAAACTGCTTGTTTCGGTGAAAAAGGTAAAACCGCGATTTAACCGAAAACGTGTCCGAAAACCGACAGTTTTGAAAATAAATGAGGTTATTACAAATCCAGCATCCTGCTCTCTAAAGTAAGAAACTGATGAAGCAGGGGTCCACCTATTTGGGGAACACTTTAATCAATAGCCAATCAAAAATCAAAAAGCACAAAAGATTAAAGAAAAGAGTCCAACAAAGACTTGAATCCTGAAAGAATCGGCTTTTTTCAAAAACAGATAAAGTGATTTTAATTAAGTCAGTGATTCAAGCAGTTCCTATTTATTAAATGTCTACTTTCAAAATGCCAAAATCAATTGCAAGGGGTTGGACGCAGTAACAAGAAAATTCTGGTGGAGAGTCAAAATAGATAAAAGCACATTATTTGGCTCTAAAAGCTTGGAAGAAAATCTGTAAACCAAAGAAAAGTAGAAGATTAGGGTTCCGACTCTTCAAAGAAATGAACATAACATTACTATCCAACCTCGCTTGGAAGTTAACCTCATGGAGAAGAGTTTGTGGATAGATTTTCTCAATGCTAAATATTTAAAAGGAGAAATATTTTTTTAGTATAATCTGAAAAATGGAACTTCTTATGTTTGGAAGAGGATTGTAAGTTCTAGATCTTGTTTGGTTAAAAATGCTTGTTTCTAGTTAGGGGATGGAGCTTCTATAGGTTTGCAGGATCCTTGGGTTCCAGGGTTGCAGTTTTCATTACTAACTTTTAAGGAAGGAATTGTGAAGTTAATTAGCTTGAGAGTTAAAGACTTAAAGAAGCAGAATTCAAGTGAATAGGATGAGGAATTGCTTCTCATTCTGTTTGAATCAAATTTAGTGGAGGCTATTAAAAGGCTACATTGGCCTAAAGTTAACTGTAGTGATAAATTAATGTGGATTGCAAATAGCAAGGGTTTGTTTTCGATTAAAGAATACTATTTGGCTGCTTTCTATGAGGAGTAGGAGGCTTTGACAAATAATTTTTGGGACAAACTTTGGAAAGCTAAAGTACGTGAAAGACTCAAAGTGTTTTTATAGAGATTGGCTG
The DNA here is from genome assembly GCA_007844105.2 of Rhamnella rubrinervis. NCBI lineage: Eukaryota > Viridiplantae > Streptophyta > Magnoliopsida > Rosales > Rhamnaceae > Rhamnella > Rhamnella rubrinervis. Next base: position 16,975,725 of record CM017578.2, read on the forward strand.
CTGGAGTTCTTCCTCTAAATCAAGTAATCTTCGATAAAACTAGAAAAGGGGGTGTTGACTGTCCATTATGTGGAACTGAGTAAGAAAGTGCTCTTCACCTATTCAAGAACTGTGAAATCATCAAGATTGGCTTTTTCAAGTATTTGGGTGTGCAAATTGGAGGCATAGAATGTTGCTAATGTTAAAGACTTGATCGGTTTATGTATAAACCCTCATGTTTAGGCTGGTACAGATGGGTTAGGGAAGGAGTATTTAACCACGGTTTTGACTTGCTTGTTCTACTGTACTTAGAGCTTTTAGAATGAGATAGTGCATGGTGTGAAGAGGTAGCTGATGGATTATGTAAGTATTTTGAATGAGATGACAACAGAGTTCCTGAATAAAATGAAGCAAGATTCTAATGAGGGATTTTAAGAAATGATCAAAGAGAAATGGAAACATCCTATTTTTGGTTGGCTCAAGATCTATACAGATGCGGCTTACAAAGAAGGAAAAGCGGCTCTGGCTTTAGTCCAGCGAGATGAATTGGGAAGGTTGTTGTATCTAGCTTCTAAGCTGGTGTCAACATCCACTTCTTTTGAAGCTAAGATAAAAGGAATAGAATGGGCTTTCAAGATTGCTGTCGAGAAGAATTGGAAGAATATCATTTGGACTTCGGATGCGCTAACTGCAGTGAAGGAAATGTTCTCTTGTTCAGACCCTATTGCATGGGAAACGAGATACTCAATCATTCATTGTAGAAACTTAGTGAGACAGAGTGAGTGGAAGATGGAGTGCAGTGCTAGAAGCTCCAATAGGGTTGCAGATAGTGCAGCAAGAGTCTCTCTTAATTTTAATGTTTGTTTGTTTTACTCCCATCGTGAGTTTAGTTTTTTTGATTTGCTAAGGTGTATTGTTCATAGTATTGTCCAAGACCAGGCCTTTGATGGTCTGTTGTAAGCCTGTTATGGCTTGTTTTTGTGCTTAATGCAAGTGATTATTACCAAAAAAAGATGATTTTAATGCATCACCAAACACCATTCTGTCTATTGACTTGTTGAATTAGGCTGCTCACCTTGATCTTAAAGTCTGTAGTTTATACATGTACTAAGACTCTTCTTCAAGCTTTACATTGCTCTGACCAAGCTAAATCCCCAAAGACAACTTAATCTGTAGGTGGGATAAACATCTTAAAGATCCATGATTTGCCCTAGAATGCTAAGACCTAACGTTAACAAGTGCTCTCAATATTAAGGACGAACAACAAGAAGATTTCCAAACAACAATAGATGTAGATTTAAGAAGTAACCATGAGATCAAAGAAATCAAGATGATTCCATGCTGGATACAAAGACCTCAAGACAAATGAAAGGAAAATGAAATGTAAAGATTGAATTTAAGAAATTACAAGATTTGACAAAGACATGTTAATAATATGATGACCCTTGACAACATATTTGCAATTATTGACATATAGGTTGCCAAAACTCAATGGTCGAACTTCAAATCTTGAAGATCAACAGACTATAGTTGAAGTATTTCCTAGATAAAAAAAACTAGTACTTTGAAATTTGTTGAAAACTAAATATGCTAACCTTTAACTTTGATGGTGAGATTCATGTTCTGTGAGGTAGGATTTAATCCAAGCAAATGATCAAATATGTAACTCCTGGTGCTTTACGTGAAGAAACAAGAAAAAGTTGCTAATCCCATTGCATGGAACGGGGATATAACAATGTCGATCAAATGTTTATAAGTAGCCAAATCTATCAAAATGGACCTTCTTTAGTCTGATTCTGCATATATGCTTTTCAATTAGAAAGGTGTCAAGGAACTTATTGAGCGCATTTGCACAAAATTCATGACAATATTTGCGTAAGAACTTGTCAGCTTTTGATACTCTCTGAGATGCATAAGTTGTGGTGAAGAAATGACACAAAAAAGTTTATTTTTATGCATATAAATTACATATCCAAAATTATATATGAACTTCATATGAGTGGAGCTCCACTTTAGAAAAGGTCAAAAATTCTAGGTTTGCACACAACAGTAGAGAAAACTCAAGAACATCAAAAGAAACAGGATGAAACAAAGGACACCAGTTGCTGAAAATATGAAATCTTAATAGAACATATTGAACACTCGGGATAAAAAGAAAAGGGTAGAAGAGTATGCTTTATTATCTTCATTGCTAAGGCATTGCAAGCAAAGCTTTATGACACGATTTCCATTTAGATCCTTAATGAGATCTAGAAAACCAGGATTAGGAGAAGCGAAAACTAATGATGTTTGTCTTCTGTCCTTCAAGTCTCCATCAATTTATGTACAACACGTGTCTTGACACAACAGTAGCAATTTAATGAGGAAAATGAATTCGAAGAAAAGATACGACCAACAAGAGAGCATGAATAATGGAGGATTTACCCATATTCTATTGGACTTTTTTTCTATTCTATTTGACTATTTGCTTCATTGTTGATAAGAATGGAGCCACCAGAGAGTTCAAAGAAATTTCAATAAGTTGTCCTGGTTCATTGGTCACCATCGGTACAATCTGTATTCTCTGTTCTTCACAGTATATTTTCCAACGCCTTCTGTACAAGGTGATTACCAAAGGGGTTCACCATAATATCAGTACATCTCCAGAGTTCGCTTCATCCAACACCCTTCGTAAAAAGCAAGTACCATACTGATCTGATCTTTCGCTAAGAGGCATGGATAACCCCTGCACCTCAGCCAATGAACGAACTTTTGGAAGGCAATCACTACATGCCCCCTCCATTGTCACAAACTCCTCCAAAGCTAGAGCTTTTCTCCTGTGAATTTGTCATTGTGGTCACATTATGAGAATACTTGTGACCCCATGAAGATTTAAGTTTGCTTCTCATGCCAGAACCCTTGAGATTACCGGCAGATTTTACATGCTTGAAGACTTGGGAAAGGGAAACCCCACCAGCAGGGTTTACTTTTGTCGTTCCTTTCATCATTGAAATTATGTGATGGGTTGTTAACATTCATAGCCAGCTCGGTTTGCAGTAACCAGAGGAAGTTAATGAACCCATCAGACCGTTGCCTCCATAAGAATCCATTTCACTTAACTGTGAACGAACAAAGTCATCGCTAAGGTCAGTCCTATCAAAATAGGAATTAAGTAATTCAACATTCTTACAACAAACAACCCTCCTCATTCAGTTCTGTTTATTGCCCAAATAAATGACTCGGCTGGTTCTTGTTGCGACTGGGGGCTAGAATTCAAGGCATTAGCCTGGTTACTTGTGAGACAAGACCTCACTGAATCTCCCACCACACATCCCTCTCGCAATCTGAGAAAAGTTGAGTCATCAAAATTTACTGGAACAACACTGGGAGAGCATTGAAAAGCCTCATAATCAGAAATATGACTGTTAAAATCTTTACCTGAGCCAGGATTTACAAAATTCCAAGAGTTCTCTGCCAAAAGAACCATCACAAAGCACAAACTCATCTGGGTCTGTCTAGAACCCCTCATTTGGGTACTATTATTCTCTTGTTCATCACTAATACAAACTCTAGAGAAATTTCCAGGCAATCCCAGATCATAAATTAGGTCTTGAATGATAGGAAACTCAGACTGCTCGGAGTCCAATCAGGTTGTATACAAGTGATTGGGTATATGAGTTAGAATATGGCGAGCTATTCCCAGAAGAAATGAAACATATCTGAGACAGAGCTTGGAGGAGACTACTCTGATTGCAGAGCTTGAACAACTTTTCAAGCTCTCCATCCCTCTTCGTCGTCTCTATCATCCTCTTTTCTTCCTATGCTATTTTAAACGTCATCCACAACAAATACTATAAAATATATTTAAAACCCAATGGACCTAAATTTCAAACCATAATCAATAGAAATCTAATTGGGGATGGTAAAGACACAGATTATAGCCACTGCTAGTGTTCCTTGTAGCTAGGATTCTCTTGTGAGTGGCTACTGTTGCATCTAAAACCCCATTTTTCAATTGGAATTTTTGTGAAGAAATTACCACACGACGATAATGAGACATGGTTTGGTCTCAAAACTTTGATATTCGTTCTTAGACTTTCTGCAGTAAGAAGAAATAACGTTCTGGCTCGCGCGCCATTAAAGGACGAAGGATTATCACAATGGCACATAATAATCCCAACAGAGGAGAGAGAGATTCAGAGTCTGGCCCATTGGATTTGTCTTTTATTTTAAAATCGAAAATCAAGATAGGGTTTCAAATTATATAATCTGTAATCAATTATTATTTAATTAATCAAATTAAATTATATATATATATATATAATTATAATCCTTTTGGCTTCTGCCTCAAGTTTCTCTTCGAAATCAATTACATGAGGAATATAGATTTTAAAAAATGTATATTTATTTTATTAGTTTTACAATACTCTACGGAGAAAACATTATTTTGAATTTAAAATAACTTTTGAAGTCTAACAAACAAGGTTTTTAATATCAGCACAATAATTCAAAAGGCAACACCTTTGGACCCAACGAAAATTGCTTCAATAAAGCTTTTTTATATAACCTGTATTGAAAACACAAGTGATGCATTAAATTTTTATTAATTGGGAAAAAACATACATAGTATCTATGATCAATAAAAATTTGACATATTATTTTTATTTTGACATAAATTATATCAATTGGTTCTCGTAAGGCTTAGGGTCCATAAAAATAGTTAGAATTTCATGGGTTCATAGGTTGTTTGTGTCAGCACCAATAAAATTAATAAGCTAATTCAAGCCAGATGATCATTTTAAAAATTTTCTTTAAAATTAATGGTAAATAAAGATATGGATGACGGTGAAGTAATACTGGATACTAGAGGAAATATCATATTAAGACTAACATGCATATGATTCCATATATAACTAGATATTGTTATTTATTGCAACCATATAATATAAGAGAATTATATTAATGATATAAAAAATAACAAGTTTATTAATTAATAATCCAGCTTGCATATGATAGGAAATACTAGATCCAAACACATGCACGCACTTATTACAATCAAAGTTTATTCAATTCCTACAGGCACCAGCATATCGATCATAATTTCAATTAGCTGGATACACAGTTGGAGATAAGCGAGGTTTTGTATGGGCATAAAGAGGCATAGCTTTCAAAAGTGGGTCGGCTTCAGTAAGGTCAATCTTCTCCACACCTGGTGGCATACTCCATGTATAACCTTGTAAAAGCCTCGCAAACAGCATCACAGTTATTGTCGACCCCGGCCAACCGCCTAAGCAGCTCCGCCTTCCAACGGTGAACGTGATGAATCGAAGCTCGGGTTCCGCTAGAGCCACAGCTCGTTGATTAGCAAGTACTCCTTCCTTTAGGTGGGGCACACGGTCGAACCTCAGAATCTTCCCAAACTCTAGGGTTCCTTCCTGACCCTAACCTGCTCAACAGTATGCTTCTGCCTTTGGGGATGAAGTAGCCTGCCACAATGCAGTAGGAGGTGGAGAGATGGGGAACATTGAACGGCCGAGGGCTTCCCTTGCACATGCATTGATGTAATGGAGATTAGGAATATCATGCTCTTGAACAAGTCTGTCTTTGCCCACAACACTATCTAGTTCCTCCACTGCTTTTTGTAGTTGCTGAGGCCTGTTGAGCATTTCTGATAGAGCCCATTCAGCTGCATTGGCAGGATTGTCCACTGTTGCAAGCAGTATTTCCTGCTTTCCATAAACAAATATATATAAGCATACATACACTATAAGCACACCCTCAAAAATTACTTAAGTATACAGGTACTTAACGGTTAAGCCTACATATGAATTTAGGTATCAAAATTTATAATTATATATATATATATATATATATATTAATATAAAAGTCGTAATTGTAAATGTCAGGGAGTTATGAAATATTTTCCAATCTAGAGAGTAACACATCCATGCATACACGTATGACAAGTAAGAAAATTAAATCTATAGTTTAAGGAAACCTATTATCCACTTTCTTTCTCATATGTATGGTGTGGGTACGTAATCACAAGCAGAAAGAGAAAGAAAATGCAATAACTTAAATTAAATTCAACAAACATTTAAGTGTTTTTTGTTTTTCGTTTTTTCTTCTATTTTTGGGGGGGGAAAACAAACAATTGTGTGTATAGTTCAGATAAAGTTAATAGATGAGGGTGAAATGTTGATAAATATGGAAAAATGTTTTCTTGGTCATTGTACATATGTTATTTCTTTACAAGTTACACTAACACTATGTCTTATTTCAAAAACATATAAAAAATATTGAGTACCTTGTTATCTAAATAATAATGTAATTATTATTTATCACTATCTTCTACAAAATATGCAAGTTAAATTTTTAGATTTATAACTTAGTCCAGTTAAAGATAGACTACCCATTATGGAACTGAGAAATTAACTCACAGGAGAATGATTCTCGGCATGAAAGGACTAGGACTAATGACTTTTAGAAAATCTCCAAATATCTTTTGAATCAAATAATAAACTAATCAAATCATTCACACATGCCACATACATATAATCATTTCTCTTTTCCATACAATTACATGAGAAAAATGACTATCTATATATATATATATATAGAGTGATTCTATGGTGGGCGACAAACCCACCAATTTCCCCTTTTTTATTTTTTTACTTTTTTTTTCTTTTTGCATATTTTTATAAAATATATAAATATATAAAAAAAATATAAAAAATAGAAAAAAAGAATAAAAATTATAAAAAGTATAAAAATAGTAAAAAAATAAATAAAAATAGTATAAAACATAGAAAAAAAGCATATAAAAGATAAAAAAAAAAAAGTGGGTTTGTCGCCCACCACAATCCCTCTATATATATATAGACACACACGAAATGTAAATGTCTATACTTGGAAAATTAAAAAGAAAAATTAAAAGTCTAACCATGATCTGAGCCTTGATCTCTTCAGCAGACAACATAGGGTCTCCATTTTCATGTTTGAGAGATATGAAAACATCAAGCAAGTCCTCAGCCACCATCTTCTTCCCTTCCCTCCATTGTTGAATTCTCTCATTCACAATACCATTTTGGTACTTCTTCATGACCTCTATAGCATCACTGACCCTCCTGTCATGCCCACCAAGGTCAAAAACCCTCAACCATGGAAGCTAATCATACACAGAAAAAACATACAGATATAAAAGCATGCTAGACAATGCAGAAACAAGCTCTTCTTCTTCATCACCAGGTCCTCCATCTTCTCTACCTTTCCCAAAGTACCTCTTGCTGAACATCATCTTCCTCATCACGCTTCCCGAGTAATGCTGTGCTGCTGTTCGCACATTGACAACTTGCCCTAATAACGATGGTGATGATGATGATCCGCCATTGTTGATGGAGCACTGGTTGTAGACGAACTTGATGAGCTTATCAACTTCTTCGTTCCGTTTCTCGAGAAGCCAACGAGTGTTCGACTCATTGACTACGTCGGAGATCAAAACCATCCTCATCTTCTTCCACTGTTTGTTCCAGGGTGTCACGCCTGTCGTTAAGAAACCATGGCTGAAAATACCAGAGGTGATGGTTATCGGCCTAGAGGCGAAAACGGCGTCATTTTTCTTCAAGAATTCTCTGGCAATTTCTGGAGAACTCACAGCCGCTACGTTGGTTTTTCCTAGACGGAAGCAAGCGATTTCAGAGTTTAGTTCCTTCATGACACGGTGAATCCAACGGTACGCAGGTCGGTTTTTCAACATTTCTGGAACGCTTCCGACGATAGGCCATGGATGAGGACCTGGTGGAAGATGATAAGGGAATGGTTTTTTTTTGTTGAATACTTCAACGAACTTGGCTTTGAGGAGGAAGATGAAGAGGGTAATGACAAAGATTACAAATGGAATGAGTTTTTGAGAAGTTGTAGGGTTTTCATGGAAAGCCCATTTGATTATTGGTGGTGCTACGACGTCTGTGATGTTCAAGATCTCTTCCATGTCCATCTGAAGACTAAGGAATAGTACGTACGTACTGAAAAACTCAAAAGAAGGGTGTTAGTGGAAGAAAGAATATAAGTAATATATAGAAGTGCACCAAGAAAATTTGTGGCAAAAATGTAAAGAAAATCTGTAAATTGATCGATTTCCAAATTAATATTGAACCTGTAAATTGATCGATTTCCAAGTTAATATTGAATCTGTAAACTAGCCTCAAAGTTAATATTAATATTATTGCGGCATATATATTGGGTATACAAATGAGGGATTAAATATAAAATTTGCAAGTAAATATAAGGAAAATCTGCAAATCGATCTCTACCCTTTTCGCAAAGATTCATTTGCATAATTTTATTATAAAATGTTTTTTGTTCGTATTTTTCGTCTTTGCTTGACTATACAAACAAAAAATATTGTGGGTTTTTCCTTAATTACGAATTAGAATTATATATATATATATATATATATATAAACAATTTTTATACTTACAAAAGAATGAAACCTCATGGGATCAAACCTCATACTTATAAAAGATTTAATTATATATATAGTAACTGTATTTATGCCTAACATCAAGGGTTTTTAGAGGATTTTTCCCAAACTTATGAAAGAATAAAACTAGGATACAAACTACTTTCCAATGCATCGCGGCTTCAAAAAAAAAAAAAATTGTATTTTGGCAGAGCAATTCCATAAAATTACCATAAATTTAGAAAAGTGGATTCTCTCCTTTTTCTCCATGCCCCCTTCTTTAATTTTAAATTTCAACTTCCCATTTAATATGTAATGGACGCAAATCCCATTTAATATGTAATGGACACAAACACGGCAGCCCTCTCTAGCTGTCATTTGATTTAATTGTATCTTTAATGTATCATAAATTTTATTTTTCCACGTCATACCAGTTGACTAATTAAATATATATTAATTAATCCTGCAATAACAAAAACACGTACTTAAATTTTTATTTTTTTTTTGTTTAACAGTTTGACATTGTTTCTTTGTTTGTAAAAGAATAAAAAATAATAAAAACTCTGATTTTCAACGAGTAGTTGATTCACCATTTATTCTAAAAATTTACTAATTAATTAATAACAATCATTAAACAAACAAATATGTTGCAAAAAAATAACGACTAAGAAGAGGAAATTTATTTTTCCTTTATAAAAAATTATTTTTGTAGCTTTTAAATAAATAACTTTTTTGAATTATACTATTATTTTTTAAGCAGACAACCAAAATTAAATAATAGAAATGAGATGGCATATTTATATCCACTAGATATTAAATGGAAGGTTAAAATTTAAAGTCAATGAATCTTTTGATTAGTGTAAAAGGAAGCAAAAAAAAAACACCTTTAAATAACCTTTCTTTTTTTAAGAAAAAAAAGGCTTTTCATTTGGTATATAGTTAATACAAATATTTGGTTAAACAAAGCTATTCAATTCTTTAAATAATGATGATGAAGTTACGTAATTCACTACTTGTATTTTTCTTTTTCACAAACTTTTGTGGGTTATCATTTTATTTTGGTACTAAATTTTTAAGTTAATTTTATTAAGTTCATAAAATATTTGACTAGGTTAGAATATAATAAGGAATTTCTTAACTTCTTTCAATTGAATGATTACTTAAGTTTTTTTTTTTTTTTTTTGGAAGAAACATATATACAGAGATAGCGGAAGTAATAAAAACATGCTACGTAATTCATAAAACTGAAAATTAAGAATTAAGGAATTACCTCTTTTCTGATGTGAAGATCTCCCAGCTAATCCTCTAATTTAGTAATCACCACCATAAATCTGCAATTGCACCTTGTGATCTCCAATCTGAACCACATGATCGTACTATTCACCGTCCGATCATCCAGTGCTATCCTCAGATGCGATGGAGCTGTGTGTGGGCACAATGATTTACGAAAAATGTTAAAACAAAGAACATAAATAATTTTTTTTTCCTTTGTTCTTTTCAAAACACGTTAAAAATATTTTTCTGAAAAACTGTGTTTTTTTTCTTTTACATCTGTTTACTCTCTATATCCTAAATTGAAACTAAGCAACCATAAAAGAAGAAACAACGACGTATTTTTATAATAAAACACATAATTTTAAAATAAAAAATACATCTTATCTGATCACATCAGTTAAGATAATTAAAATTTAATTTAGTTTAAAATATATCTTAACTGATCAGATAATATATTATCCAGAAAAATCAATTTTATCTTTAAACATATTTTGTAACTATGGGACCTAAGAGCATAACAAATAATCTATCACTTACTCTTGAGCACAAACTTAAGTCTTAACCCAAGATCATGCAACTCAAGACTTGTATTCTATAATCTCATATCCAAGAAGTGTGCTCCACCACATAACCTGAACTAGCATGGAGATCCAACGGCTTTTTTAAATTAAGGCTCTTTATAATTGCATAGCAATTATCTAATCTGGTGCCACTCCACTAAAGGCTCAGAGTTGAACTCCAAAATTAATAATATCAATATTAATATTAATTTCTCCTTTGTAAAATATCAATAATTAATTGATTATCCAGAAAAATCAATTTTATCTTTAAACATATTTTGTAACTGTGGGACCTAAGAGCATAACAAATAATCTCTCACTTACTCTTGAGCACAAACTTAAGTCTTAACCCAAGATCATGTAACTCAAGACTTGTATTCTATAATCTCATATCCAAGTGTGCTCCACCACATAACTTTGAACTAGCATGGAATCCAACGGCTTTTTAAATTAAGGCTCTTTATAATTGCATAGAATTATCTAATCAGTGCCACTCAAAGCTCGAGTTGAACTCCAAAATTAATAATATCAATATTAATATTAATTTCTCCTTTGTAAAATATCAATAATTAATTGATTATCCAGAAAAATCAATTTTATCTTTAAACATATTTTGTAACTGTGGGACCTAAGAGCATAACAAATAATCTCTCACTCTTGAGCCTGACTTAAGTCTTAACCCAAGATCATGTAACTTCAGACTTGTATTACTATAATCTCATATCCAAGTGCTCCACCACATAACCCAAACTAGCATGGAGATCCAACGGCTTTTTAAATTAAGGCTCTTTATAATTGCATAGCAATTATCTAATCACAGTGCCCACTAAAGGCTCGAGTTGAACTCCAAAATTAATAATATCAATATTAATATTAATTTCTCCTTTGTAAAATATCAATAATTAATTGATTATTTATTACTTTATCGATTAATTATTTATTCTCTTGATTTAATAGTTTATCTAATTGATCAAATGTACTGGCCAGTGACTTTATTGCATTCAAGTACTGAAACATATCAAGAGGATATTTTATACAAATTTTATTTTGTTTATTTCATAGATATTGACAATTCAAACAATTATGCTCCCAAATTATCAAGGTATTGGTCGTACAATAGACCTCACTTATTGACAATTCAAGAAACAATAATTATTTAAACATCTATCTATAATAAACTCAGGATTAAGAGAAAATAATAATCAAATATTATTTGAGATTTAATTTCTTTTATAGAAATTTAACTTTAATTAAAACTCATTTTGATCCTACCGATGCAAACATAATTTGCACCAATATTTTATAATAACTAAGACAAGTTATTTCATAAAATATTACAGTCTAAATAAAGTGTCCAACTTTATTTAATAACTGTGATCTTATTCATTAATTATAAGAACATATGATCATGTCTTCTATGGCCGTAACCATATGAGCATATACTCCATAATTAATCCGGACCTTTATACGAAAAATATTAGTGTGCACAAAAAGTATGGAAAAAACTTCTAAAAATGTTATTAATATCAAAAAAATAATTTATTTGTTTTGTTACACAAACTCAAACAAATACTCTTACTTGCTCTAAAGCAAGTTTGGTAACTTTTTAACACCCATACAATTTACATGTCTCTCAAACACTTAAACAGGTAAAGCTTTTGTAAATGGGTCAGCTTAATTCTCCTCTGATGAGATTTTGGTGACCACTGTGTCTCCTCTCTCGATGATGTCTCGGATCAAGTGGTACTTCCTTTCTATATGCTTTTGTTTCTTGTGATACCTTAGTTCTTTAGACTGTGTGAAGGTTCCACTGTTGTCACAGTAGAGGGTAATAGATCGTCCTACACTTGGTATCACCTCAAGATCCAAAAGGAATTTCTTCAGCCACATAGCTTCCTTTCCAAAGCAACCACATATTCAGTTGGTGGAATCGGCATTTGATACTCCTCCAATAAATGGCTCCACCATTAAGGGTGAACACATATCCAAAGGTTAATTTTCTAGAGTCAATGTCCCTTTAGAAGTTAGAGTCTGTGAAACCAACAGTTTCCAAACTTACACTAGAATACACAAGTATATAATCTCTCGTTCTCCTTAGATACTTAAGTATATGCTTGCCTGCAGTTCAATGTTCTTCACCGGGATCAGATTGATACCAGCTTACGACTCTCACTGCATAGCAGATATCTGGTCTAGTATATAGCACGGTATACATGAGACAACTTACAGCCGAAGCATAAGGTACCTTACTCATGTTCTTTCTCTTTATGAGTTTTTGGTAATTGCTCCTTAGAAAGAAGAATTCTATGTTTGAAGGGTAAGGATCCCCTTTTGGAATTTTTCATGTTGAACTTGGCAAGAATTTTATCAATATAAGAGGCTTGATGTAATGCCAACAACCTATTCTTTCGGTCTAGTAAAACTTTGATTCTAAAAATATAATTGGCTTATCTCAAATTCTTCATATCAAACTGCTTATGCAACCAACTTTTTACGTCTGACAACACTTGTTTGTCGTTTCCGACTAACAAAATGTCATCTATGTAAAGGACTAGAAAAACCACCCTTCTTTCTTGGATCCTTTTGTAAACACAAGGTTCATCAGGACTTTTCTCAAAACCATTAGAAGTAATGGCCTGATCAAATCTGATGTTCTATGATCTGGATGCTTGCTTAAGTTCATAAATTGACCTTTGCAACTTGCATATCATATGTTCTTGGCCTTTAGCTATAAACCCTTTTGGTTGCTGCATATAGATATCTTCTTCTAGATTGTCATTTAAGAAAGCTGTTTTTACATCCATCTGTCAAATCTCATAATCAAGACTTGCAGCTACAGCTAAAAGAATTCGGATAGACTTTAGTATAGCTACTGGCGAAAAGCTTTCTTCATAGTCTGTACCCTCGTTTTAGGTATAACCTTTTGCCACCAATCTAACTTTGAATGTTTCGACTTTCCTATCCGATCATCTTTTCCTCTTATAAATCCACTTACACCCTATGGGTTTTACCCCTTTGGGTGCCTTTACAAGAGATCAAACTGAATTAGAATACATAGATTTTATTTCTCGGTTCATGGCTTTATGTCATTCTTGAGTATCAACACCTTCCAGTGCTTTATTGTAACTAATGGGATCATCTTCGTTATCAGCAAGGACTTGGTAAGATTCACCCAACAAGACATATCTTTTTGGCTTACGTCTTATTCTCTCACTACGACGAAGTTGTACTGGCTGTAGTGCTACCACAGGAAGATAATATTCATTATTTTGTATTTGAAGCTATACAGGTTTAGGTTCTTCCTATACTGGTTCTTGTATAGGTGCAAGTTCCTCCTGTACTGGTTCCACCTATAATGGTTCTTGTTGTTCTACTGGTTCTACTCGTGCTTCTTCACCTTAGGGTATATTTTTCTCTCTTTGAACATGCATAGGAAACAATGGGCTGAGCAAGACACGGTGGTTCGGTTCATTCTTGGTGATTGTAACTTAAGAATTATTTAACTCTTGGGTTTGAAATTTCTAATTTTGTCTTCCTCTAAGAATTATTTGACTCTTGGGTTTGAAGTTTCAGACTTATAGCGCATATCCATATCTTGAGTAGTCATCAGTGAAGGTGACAAAATACTTATACCCTCCTCTGACTTGAATATTTATTGGTCCGCACACATCAGTATGCACCAATTTCAGTGGTTTTGTTGCGCGATATCCTTTGGCCTTAAAATGACTAATCCTATAGCCTTCATGGAGACATGCTCCCCGTTCCCAAGTCTCAGGCTTCTTTATTCTTTTCCCAACAAGCTATACTGTTTGAACCACTGCAAAGAGTAACAAACATGGTTAGTGGTTCCTAAATCAATGATCCATTTATCATTATAATTCTCAACTAAACAAGTTTCAAGTACATTTATTTCATACATACCTTGTTTGTTGTTCACAAGCAATTCTACTTCGGTGACCTTTACATGCGGACTTGAAGCAGCCTTCGCTTCTTCATTCTAGTTTTGGTGGTGATATTTTGCTTTATTCTTCTTCTTGTTCTTTTAACCACCCTTAGGTTTCCCTTTGAGTTTTAAAGAAGAGCCTTATACATTATGAGCACGCCTTCGGAGAGTCCTTTCATACTCAGCTCATGCATCGACTCGTAGGAGTAAGATCCATCTTGCTCATATTATAGTTGACCATAAAGCGAGCATAACTCCGGTGGTGATTCCAAAATCATGTATACTTAGGCTTGTCGGTCCAACTTAGTTCTCATCACTTCCAATTAAGTGAAATATGACATCATTTTTAAACAATGATCCCTCACATTTCCCCCAGTCAAGCGAGTGTTTATTAAGCCATTCATTGCAACTTGTCTCGAAAATTAGTACTTTGAAAAACATCTCATCCGTTTCTAAAGCATTTACGCTCCAACCAGATCGAAATATTTCTCCCTTCAAATTACTAGCAACATATAGTAGCTATATTTGCCTTTGATCATTATAGTTCTTTTATACTTGATCGGAGGCATCAGCGGAACATCGGATTTTAGTAATGTCAGAGACAAATTTGAGATTTTCATATTCTAAAAGCGGTAAGCAGGTTGGTTTTCATTTGTTATAGTTGATACCATCCATGGGTTTTTACTTAAAATTTGTACGAGAAGACTAAAAGTTGACATTTTCTGAAATAAAATTGCACACTAGTATTAACATGTATTTCCACAATAAACTTAAAACATAGTAAATCCCATAAACTATTTTTTTGTTTATTGTAAACAATTATTTAGTTTTCTTTATAAATACTTACATTGGACAAGATATTTATAATAAACTAAATTTGATCTTGAAATAAAACAGTGTTCTTCTAAGTTGGTTCCCAGGAAAGAATGGGGAGTCACAAGCGAACCACTTAAATCTTATCCTCCTAAGACAGAACCTCCCTAGATAACACAAATTTATTTCAATTTAATTGTTTTATAAACTTTTGGGCTCTTAATTTAAAAACCAAAGTCTCGTTGGGAAGGTAATAGATAAATTAAATTTGAATGTTATTAATCATTGTTCTAATTTCAAAATTATCTTTAATATCTAAGATTGTCGACGTTAAGCCAAACAATCTAATTAAAATTTTGAAAATAATTAAGGTCCAACCCAATAAATCCCAATCATGCTTATCCTTGGGGTTTCACGTGATTATTTTATTTTTGAACCCACAATAGAGCCCTTAGATTTTAAAATTAAATAAATAATTAAAAACCTTCTCCATTTAATATTTTAAAATAATTTGGGATTTGCTAAATTATTTTTGGAAAAATAATTTTTCATAATAATTATTAAACTATATTAAATCATAATAATTATTATGTACATGTAATTATTCAATGACGCAGGCTTATATGGCATCACCTATTCTATATGACATGTTATTACATAATATTATATTGAACTAATATTAAATCATTCATAAAAGCTGTAAATAAATTAAAAATCCAAATCCATGGTTTCCTAGAAAAAAGAAATACAGTCCAATTAAAATTACAAGGCTCAAATGGTCCAATTTAAATAGCTGGTCCAATTTTTTTATTCATCTTCTAATGGACTCCAGGGTATTGAGCTTTTATTGGGTTCAATTTTTTTTTTAACTAGGCTTAAAAGGCCTAAAAATTGTAAAAAAAAACCCAAACAAAAAACCAAAAAACCCTAACCCACCATGAAACCTTAGCCTCCACAGCCTTGATTTGTACGCCATTCCAAAAACCCTCCACAGGTAGAACCCAACATCCAGTAGTGGCCCGAGTAGCCCAGTCAGGGCGACACGCACAAGTGGCGGTAGCGTCGTCCCAGCCTTTGAAGCTTTGTATGTGAGAGCATCCGGTGGTTTATGAGGCTGAAGATTTGGCCATGGATTCCTCTCCTCCTTGCGCTGCCAACGCCTCTAACAGTTCATCGATCGGACACCTATAGCCTTCTCTAGAAGCTGAAACAACTACGGGATGCAATATTTACACTTATATTTTTTACTTTTACATAAAATAAATTTAAAAAAAAATAAAATACAATAAAATCAGAAAAAAATAAAATTAAATCAGGGAGGAAACCTGATCTTATGACCAGCATCCCTGTTACATCCAAAAAAAATACAGGAAAAATCTATCATGGATCGGGTTACTTCAACATCCATTATGAACAAATAAATATACAAAACACATATTATTATGCAAACACATCACAATAGAAACCTATATGTCATATTTCTAATAATACATCATAAATCATATGTTATTTGAATCCTCTAATTCATATGAATTACACAGCATTAGCTCCGATACCACATGAAAAAAACACATACACAGAGACAGCGGAAGCAATAAAAACATGCTATGTAATTCATAAAATTGAAAACTAAGAATTCAGAAATTACCTCTTCTCTGATGTAAAAATCTCACAGCTGATCCTCCAATTCAATAATCACCATCATAAATCTACAACTGCACCTTGTGATCTACAATCTGAACCATACGATCGTACTATCCACCGTCCGATCTTCCAGTACTATCCTTAGATGCGATGGAGCTGTGTGTGAGCACAATAATTTATGAAAAATGTTAGAACACAAAAGGAAAAAAAAAAACATAAATGTTCTTTCTTTTCCTATGTTCTTTTCAAAACACGTTAAAAATATTTTTCTAAAAAATTGTTTTTTTTTCTTTTACATCTGTTTACCCTATGTATCCTAAACTGAAATCGAGCAACCATAAAAGAAAAAACAACAACGTATTTTTATAATAAAACACATAGTTTTAAAATAAAAAACACATCTTATCTGATCACATCAGTTAAAATAATTAAAATTTAATTTAATTTAAAATATATCTTTAACTGATCACATAATATATTATCTAGAAAAATCAATTTTATCTTTAAACGTATTTTATAACTATGGGACACAAGAGCATAACTAAGAGAAGTAGTACTGGATATTGTTGACCTATAGGTAGTTTAAGTCGCAAAACTTTGGTTTCACTTTTTACTTTTTATTTTAATAAGAGACAGTAAAGGCCGGTCAAAGTACTTATTAATTTCAGTTCCAGAGAGTCTAGAGGAAATACCATACTTTGAAGGTTAATAAGATTAACATTTGATTCCATAGATAACGTTATTTATTTCACCAAATATAATATAAGAGAATTATATAGATTTACTGAAAGCACACATATATTATTGGTACTAAAATATAACAAGTTTATTGATTATTCTAGCTTCCATATGATGGAAATAGCCTCCTTCCTTTAGGTGGTGCTCAGGGTCGAACCTCATAGGATCTTCCCAAACTCTAGGGTTCCTTCCTAACCCTAACCGGCTCAACAGTATGTTGCTGCCTTTGGGGATGAAGTAGCCAGCCACAACGCAATCGGAGACGGAGTGATGCGGAAGATTGAACGGCCCCATCGGGTGGAGCCGGAGAGCTTCCCTCGCACATGCATTGATGTAATGGAGATTAGGAATATCATGTTCTCTGTCTTTGCCCACAACACTTTCTACTTCCTCCACTGCTTTTTGTAGTTGCTGAGGCCTGTTGAGCATTTCTGATAGAGCCCATTCAGCTGCATTGGCAGGATTGTCCACTATTGCAAGCAGTTTCCTGCTTTGCATAAACAAATATGAGCATATATATTATATACACTATAAGCACACCCTCAAAAATTAATTAAAGGTACAAGCACTTAACCATATATATATATATATATATATATATATATATGAATTCAGGGATTCAAAATTTTTAGATATATAAATATATATTTATATATATATATATATATATTTAATATAAAAGTCGTAATTGTGAATTTGTGAAAGGAGTATGGAATATTTTCTAATCTAGAGAGTAATATTCATGCATACACGTACAACACACGTAAGAACAATATATCTTTTGTTCCTGGAGAACTATTATCCACTTTCTTTCTCGTACTATGGTATGGAAGATGTACGTAATCTCAAACAGAAATAGAAAAAGGATGCAATAAGTTAAATTAAACTAAGCAATTATATTTTTTCCTTAAAGAAAGAAAAAAAAACAATCATGTGCGTTTTTATACTTTATATATACATACACAAATAGAAATGTATATACTTAAAATGAAAATTAAAAGCAAAATTAACAAATTATCAAACCGTGATTTGAGCCTTGATCTCTTCAGAGACAATAAAGGGTCTCCATTTTCATGTTTGAGAGATATGAAAACATCAAGGAGGTCCTCAGCCTCCATCTTCCTCCCTTCCCTCCATTGTTGAATTCTCTCATTCACAATACCATCTTGATACTTCTTTATGACCTCCAGAGCATCATTGACCATCCTCTTATGCCCACCAAAGTCAAAACCCTCAACCATGGAAGATAATCAGATACAGAGAAAGCATATAGATACAAAAGAATGGTAAACACTGCGTAACTATGCTCTTCTTCTTCATCACCAGGCCCTCCATCCTCTCTACCTTTCCCAAAGTACCTCTTACCGAACATCATCTTCCTTATCACACTTTGCCGAGTAATGCTGTGCTACCGTCCGTACATTGACAACTTGCCCTAGTGATGATGGGGATGATGATGACGATCCGCCATTGCTGAGGGAGTACTGGTTGTAGTCGGCGTCATTGAAGCGAAAATGGCGTCATTTTTCTTCAAGAATTCTCTGGCTATCTCGGGAGAACTAACAGCCATGATGTTGGTTTTCCTAGACGGAAGCAAGCGATTTCGATGTTTAGTTCCTGCATGACACGGTGAATCCACCGGTACGCTGTCCACATTTCTGGAACGCTTCCGACGACAGGCCATGGATGAGGACCTGGTGGAAGATGATGAGTGACTGGTTTTTTTTTTGTGGAAGACTTTGACGAACTTGGTTTTGAGGTGGAAGATGAAGAGGGTAATGAAGAAGATTGCCAATGGAATGAGTATTTGAGAAGTTGTAGGGTCTTCATGGGAAGCCCATTTGGATAATGGTGGTAGCTGAAAAAACGAAGAGGAAATATTAGTGCATGATGTTGATGATGCTACGACTGTGATGTTCATGGTCTCTTCCATATCCATCTCAACAGTTCACGTAGCTTATAGTCAAGTTTAGTGACTATATATAGCCACGGAGCAAGAACATTTGAAGGGCGACAACAGCGACCACAAACGACTTATCACACTCTGCTCAACTTTCTACGACATGTCTTAGTCAGAGTCTTCCATTGGTTTACTCAATTCGTCGTTATTTTAATTTTTTTTTCTTCTTCATTTTTATGACATGACTTGGTCATACTTTCTTTTAAATTTACCTAATTAGTTGTTATTTTGATTTCTTTGTTCTTCATTTCTTCAATAATATATCTCAGCCAAACTTCGTTTAGTTTACTCGATTAATTGTTATCTTAGTTTCCTCTTCTCGAGCATTTTCTGTTATTTCAATTCTATCTTGCTATTTCTATTGTCAATTGAATTATCATTTTATTTAAAATCCATTTAATCTTTTAAGGCATTATGAACTCAATTGTAAGCTCTGCCCTTGCATGCATCTTTTCTGATTGAATTGAATATGATAAATGTGGCAGTGGGGCGCTGTGGGTGTTTAAGACACTCTTTCTTTTCACAGTTTACTTGATATACATATTAAATTTCGTTACTGATATTTTAAATTTTTAAAAACAATAATAATTTTAGTCTTTGGATCATAATCTTAAATCCTGAACAGTCATATTTAAATTTCACTATCATCACGTTTAACACAGACTAATAAATCAGCAGCAGGTAAAAAAAAACGTATAAATTAAATTTTCTTTTATTCTATATTTCTGCTCATTTTTTCATTTTATTTGTATTAATGGAAATTAAATCTGCCACTTGGTTGGATGCAAATCCAAGTTACCATGAGGAATCAGAAGGATTCGGATCCCTTGAGTGGTCGTGGGTTC
The DNA here is from genome assembly GCA_007844105.2 of Rhamnella rubrinervis. Classification (NCBI taxonomy): domain Eukaryota; kingdom Viridiplantae; phylum Streptophyta; class Magnoliopsida; order Rosales; family Rhamnaceae; genus Rhamnella; species Rhamnella rubrinervis. Next base: position 16,995,922 of record CM017578.2, read on the forward strand.
TATCAAATAATATAGTAATGTGGCATATGCATATCTATTTGATCTTAAATGAAAAGTTAAAATTTAAAATAAACGAGGGACAACGGGAGGTTCATAATTCTTTTATCTAATATGATAGAGCATCTTTGCAATTTAAAAATTTTGCTGTTATTTTTCAAAACTTCATGTTTAAGCCATTTTTCTCACTATAAATACAAAACCAAGGTTATTTTCTCAAACTTCACCTTTAAGCCATTTTTCTCGTTACAAGTACAGAATAAAGTGGTCCCAGCCAATGGAATAGTCGGTGGAATAGGTATGGGTCAAATTGCTCTCTGAAATTGAACATGTTACACGTTATAAAAATCTTTTTTCTTTTAATTCTTGTAACATGTCTTTTTTGGGTTTTTCGTAATAATGCTTCTAACTATGCAAAAAAGTATAAATTGTTAAAATCGACATAATATCTTATAAATTTTATAAATAGTTGCAAACAGTTAAAATTATTGGGTTTAAGATAAAAATAATGTGTATTTATAAGTTAACGAGCAATTTACAACCATTTTAAATTTACGTAGGGAGCAATTTATAATAATTTTAAAATTTATATAGGTATTATTGTCAATTTAATAAGCTATAAAGTAATTTATAAATTTATGCATATATAGTTCAAAAGAATTGATGTCAAAAAACTTTTCTTATTCTTTTGAGTTGAAAATAAAAATATTTATCACGCTGAGTAAAATATGTAGCTTTAGCTTTGCACATTTTGGCTCTCTTTCCTTGAGCTTCTCGGAGGATCATAATAATATTTTACAAACAAAAATATTCGTTGTAAATACTATATTCTACAATGATGTTATATATTATGGGGAGAATATTATTAAAAAAATATATTTAAATTTGCCTAACTACACTTATTTGTTATAATTTTTTAAAAGTATTAAAAATGTATTATCTTTTAACTTATTTTTGTTGAATTTAACAGGGTAATATTATCTTAGAATATAAATTTTTTATATATATTTTTATTTATGTAAAATTTAGATTCAGAAACATATATAGCTCCAATAAAAAAACAACTGTGAAATTCAATTTAATCACAAATAAAAAATAAACTGTTTTATGAGTTTTTGTTTTTATTTTGTATTTTGTTATTTTTATTGTTTTCTCCTCTCTTGCAATTTCTTCTTCTTTCTTTTAGTTTTTCCGTTTTTAGCAGAAAAGAGGGATATAAGTAGCTTGACCATGACTTCTACAAGCCCAAGTAATTATCAAAGTATAATTTTTATGCTAATTTCATGCCTTAATACTAAATGTGGAATATTTATAAAATTGAGAGTTTAATGCATTTGTTATTGTTCTGGATATATTTATTGTGTGGAGCTCTCATTATTGTCAACATGTGATGTTCAAGGTCTCTTCCATGTCCATCTCAAAGCTAAGGAATAGTAAGTACGTATTGAGAAACTATAAGAAGGGTATTGGTGGAAGAAAGACTACAGATAAAGCAAAGTAATACATAGAAGTGCATGATGAATATTTATGGCAAAAATGTAAACATAAATTTTAAAAAATGGTGTATGAATATGAAAATTATTCTTCACTATTGTCGTAATTAATGCTATATAAATCGAAATTTATTGTGGATGATTATCCGTATTATTTTAATTCAAATTTCAAATTAATTAATTTTGGTGCTGTACAAAAATATTTCCAATATTATTGATGCATAAATGTTGGATACACATGATTTGACGGGTTGAATGTATAATTTTCTAGATTTCTATAAAGAGAATCTGTAAATTGATTTCCAAGTTAATATTTTGATTATTTTAAGTGTGTACCCTTTTCACAAAGATTCATTGGTATAATTTGATTATAAAATGCATTTGTATTTTCGTGTTTCCTTGAAGACTATAGAAAGAAAAATGTGGTGGTTTTTCCTGAATTACTAATTAAAAGTTAAAACTTACTTGTATATATGTGTGGAAACAATTTTTATACTTGGAAAGAATAAAACTAGGTTACAAAGGATATTCTCAATTTTGTATCCGGCTTCAACTAACAAAGAAAAAAAAATTGTGTCTTGGCTTTATACGTGGCAATTTTTTATTTTTTTGGTGAAACGTGGCAATTTTATTGGTTACGATTAAAGTCTTAAATATTGTGGGTCCCACCGAGTAAATTTTTTAATGAAGGTGCATCATTCCGCGGGAAAAGGAAGAAAAATTTGGAAGACATTGACTTTCAGGTAAGTGGGGGCCACATACAAAAATAAAAAAAAACCCAAAAAAACAAATAAAAAAAAAAAGAGGAACCTGGGGGGCTGACGGCAGAAGGAAAAATATTACAACTATATTTTCCTATTTTTTATCAGCTGCAGGTATTGGGAGAAAACTATTTAAAATTATACTATGCAAATTATGCCCACACAATCACTGTGAAATATTTTTGCAGAGTTTCTATATATTCAGCTAAGTTATTTCTCTTATAAAATTTATAGTCAAACTTTTTATTTAATCTGAATATATTTATTATTACAATTAGAATTTTTATACGGATGCTTTTATTTTTTTGCTTATGACTTATATTTTTGCAAGTTGAATTTCATCAACGGATACAGTTATTACACATATTATCAGCTATTGAATTTTCTATATGATCTTAGCATATTTATTATCAGCTATTGAATTTTCTATTGGATTATAGAATATTTATTGTCAACTATTGGGTTTTCTAATGAATGTTAGCGCATATATTGTATGCTTATGGACTTTCTACCATATCTCAATGCTTAAACCCCACAAGCAGCGGAGAATAAAATATCCGTAAATCATGCGATGAGTGTCCACATTATTATTGTGGAGGATTGAATACTCACAAGCAAATTGTGGAGGATTTTGTTCAAGATTTCACTATGTACACAGTCACTAAGGATGAAAAGTCTATCTATATGTTTGGGTGACATTTATAAGCCCCCAAGGAATTATACTTTTCATGAGGGTTGGTGCTGACTTGGACAATTTGATTTGGTCATAATTGGGATATGGACGACTATACAAAAGTCAAATATTCCGGACGACCGTTGGAATTATCTGATCATGCATAACAGATGGTTTTTAATGGACAGAGTAATCTGAGTTATGCAATGGATAAACTATCTCACTTATAGCTTTTTTGGCTCTTCAGGGGCATTCTCCCCGTTCGGAGTTCGAACTAAATAGCTTAGAGCGAACTACATAAACAATTGATTATGTCAAATTCAAACCATTAACATGTGATTTAGTCAACTTGTAATCAAGATATTTGTATAGCTCAGATAGCGCAATCACACAAGACTTTTGCTTAGTTTTTAAACCGAAATCATTATCCGCTTTAGAAACTGGGGGGCTAACTGTGTAGACAAAAATCACACCTTAGATGATATTTTATTATTCGTAATTAATTATAGGGATATAATTAATTATGAATAATGGATATACTGGGAAAGTTCCAAGGATTATTAAATAAGTCAAGACAGTCAGGGTTTCATAAACCCTAGTCCTTATAAATACAATGCCCGACGGACATATTGGTACACATATATCTCTCAATCACAAACTACATTATCTCTAATGGATTAGGCTGACTTGAGCATTGGAGGGTCTTTAGGCCTGTGAAGTTCAGCTGGTTTAAGACTGCCGACGCTCCTTTTTTTTCTTACAGACTAATTGATGAGATTCGAGGTAATAATTTTGACTGTATGAATTTTTACATAAACAGTTATTATTTTAATTATATATATATATATATATATAAGCTCTTTTACTTGATGTCGTTTATATATTTTAAATAATAAATAAGATGTCATATAATTTTTAAAATTTTAAAAAATTATATATAAAATTAAATAAAAAATATTAAAAATATATACTATACTATTTATCACTTAATAGATATGGACAATAGTACATCAGAATAATTATATATATATATATATATATATATATATATATATATATATATATATGTAGCACATCTAAATAACGGAAGGAGTAATTTCGACCAAAATAAATAAATAACGGAAGGAGTAACTGAGTAAGTGAGTGCAAGGGGAGTACGTAACATTCACCAAAAAAAAAACCGGGAGTACGTAATAGAAGCATGACAACAGGAGATGCAAGGACACGTGCTGTGGAAAATTGTACATTTGGTTCTTAAAATACGAAACATTTTCACAAAAATTCGGTATTTTTAGAATATGAAAATTATCCATAGATTGAAATAAAAAATAATTATAATTTATATAATTTTTATCAAAAAATTTTATATTTGTTCGGTATTTCCGTAATATTTCTATTAAAATTTTATATTAATTTTTTATCAAAGTTTTCATAATTTTCACCAAAATTTTTGAAATATCTTTGAAAATTTTTTAAATATCCGTAAAAAATTTTATAAATAAATTTGAAAATATTCGTTATTTTTTTTTGTAGAATTTTAAAAATTTTGTGAATTTTTATAAAATATATAATATTTTCATTATAAAAAATGCTTTAGATTTTACACAAAAGTACAATGTGAATATTTTCTTTTCAAATTATAATTATCATATGCTTTCACATATTATGTATAAGTATTAATTATAACATGAGTATTTTTTCTCAAATTATAATTATTTTATATATATTTTTTATCAAATTATAATTATTATATATATATATATGCTTTTAGTTTTTCACATATTACATAAAGTATTTTTTTTTCAAACTATAATTATAATGTGCTTATACATTACATACAAATACTAAAGTATAAAAGTATTTTTTTTTCAAATTGTGTAATAATTGTTTTATATTATTATTATAAAAATACTAATATGTGGTCAATTCAATACTATAAAATAAAAATGTGCAAGGACCACAAATACACTCTTGAACCAAAAAATACCTTACAAGATGATTTTAGAAACACAACTGCCCTCTAAGGTGATATAAAAATGTAATAACCTTATTTATTTTCAAAACTGTCGGTTTCCGGACGCGTTTTAGTTAAATCGCGGTTTTCTTTTCAAACAAGCGAGTTTGAGTCCTCCGGGAATTTTCTAAGGACCGAGACTACCCTGTGAGGAGACGAGGGACTTTTTCCACCCATTTTGCCCTTAGTCCCGGTTTGACCATGGTTGACTTTCACTATTCATTAAAATATTAATATCTTTAATAATATCTTTAATTTTATTTTATTTTATAATTATTTAATTAATAAAATTTGTTGGCAATTGGAATTTAAAGCTTTTGACCGACACTCCACTTTGCTTTACAATCCATTTATTTAAATAATATATATATATAAATATCTTTACTTTATGGTATTTATTTTATTAAAAAGAAAAAGAAAAGAAAAAGGTTGCCAAATTGCAATTGGCAATTGGAGTTTGATTGTCGACACCATCTTCTCCTTTTTCACTTTGTTTTGTTTCTTTTTCACCAATGCATTTATTGGGTTTCACAAGTTAGAGAGACAAAAGTTAGAGAGGAAAAAAAGTGAATTGCAAAAACACAAACCAATTTCAAGGGGAAGTGGCCGGCCATCAAGAGGGGGAATTTGGCTTGGTTGGAGAGCTTTTCAAAGGTGGGGTTTGCTTGCTTCCAAGCTTTAATCAAGGTAGGCAACTATACCCCTTTTTATTTTATTGCAAATATATGTATATTTGTTGGTTAACTGATGTGTTTAGGCTTGGAATTATTGAATTAATGGTGGTTTGGATTTAAATTCCATGTGTATTGGTTGGTTGAGTAAATCTCAAATTGTTTAGTTTAGGGTGTGATTGAATTGGTGTTAGATGCTTGAATTTGTTGGAGTAATGCATAAATTCATGAAATTGATTGATGTAAATGTTTGTGGGCTTAGTTAATTTGATGAATTTGTGAAGAATTCATTTGGAATGTGATGGATGGAAAGGGACGGTGGTGTAGGAAGCTATGTGCAAATTTGTATGGGTGGGGGTATTTTAGTCATTTCACCTATGAAGGGTATTTTGGGAATTTTTAAAAAGTTCAAGGGTATTTAGGTCAATTTACATGCAAAGGACTTAAATGGAATTTTTGAAAATGTTTTAGGGCAATTTTGTCATTTGCATGTAAAGGACATAAATGGAATTTTATAAAAAGGTCAAGGGCATTTTGGTCATTTGACATGTAGGGACATAAATATAATTTTTGAAATTTTTGAGGGTATTTTCGTCATTTTCTATAATAGGGGTAAAGTTGAGAATATTTGAAATTAGAGGAGTATTATGGTCTTTTCCTAATTTCCAAGTTATTTTAATATATATAAATTAAATTATTATTTGTTTATTAATATATATATATATATTTTCAATTACTAATATATATATATATATATTCTCAAATACAATTAATTATACATGTGTTTGTATAATTATAAATATAAATATATTTTATAAAATACATATAATTTATGTACGTATTTAGAAAATATACGTATATATGTTTTGTAAAGGTTTATGTACAAAAATAATTATTTATATATTAAGTATATATATGTGGGTGGGTGTATTTATACATGGGGGTGTGTATATGTATAATCATGTATACGTATAGGTCGTATTTGTATGCATGTATATGTGTATGAACTACGTGTATACATATATTGGTGTGTATATATGTGTTTGTGTATATATAGGTGTATGCAAGTATGTATATATATATGTGTGTATTTTTATACATATATTTATGTGTATGTATATATGTGATTATGTATATATGTAAATTATATTTGTGGACATATATATGTATATATAAAATGTGTATACATATATGTGTTTATGTATATGGATATGTGTACATGAATGTGTATTTATGTGTGTATATTTCCATTTACGTATTTATTTATATATGCGTTTATACTTGTGTTGTAAATGCATATGTTGATAGAATTTATTAATTACATTATTTTACAGGTAGAATGGTAATTAACCATATGCCTATTGAGGGGTATTTTGGTAATTTTTCATTTACTTGAGGGGTATCTTGGTAATTTTCGACATGACCAATGGCATATCGGTAATTACATCAGTATTGTTGAGCGACTTGTAGTCGTTAATGGAGCAGGGGCATTCCAGTAATTACGGCTGTTGGAATAGGACGGTTGGTAATTATGTGTTTTACTGTGTTGTTTAGTTTTACTTGTGCATTGTGGCATGAGCATTCATTTGCATAAAGCAATTTTGGTGGTTTATTGTTTTATGTGAACTGAAAGATTATTCCCTGTGGGTTTGTGTTTTCGAAAATTGGTTGCACGATGAGGTGCATAGTTCAAACCCTGTTTTTAGTCGCTCTATGAATCACTGACCACATATAGCGGTGAGTCGCCCGGAACGGTGGTTCATCCGCATACCACAGAGGTGTGGTGTTTTGTGCACGAAACGCGGAAAGAGAGTGGGTTTTTCGATTGATAAATAAAGAGGGAAAAATAATAATTTTAGGTGTATAGTGATACACTTCATGACATGTCATTTGCACTTGCATATGGTTGCCTACTGAGTGTTTTCCACTCACAGTTGTCTATCCTGTGTGACAGGTAAGTCCAAAGCCGAACAGTAGGGCTTGGCGGGGTGCGGACTGGAGGGCGCAGTATAGTACACTGTTCTTCCGCATTTGGTTCGTTATATTTTGGGCGATGATATTATGTATTTTTAAATATTACATTTTCTTTTGCGGTGTGGGTGTGTAAACTTTATTTTATTTTCAAAATAATACTGCTTTAGTGTGGTTTGGAAAACGGTCTCAAAGAGTAAAGGAAATTCTCTGATTTTATTGTGGTTAAGTCCAAAACAAAAAAATATTTTCAACAAATCAAAAATAAAAAAATAAAAAATAAAAAAAAATATGGTAATCACACCTTACTCAGGAACCTAGGCTTGGTTAAGGGGTTGTTACAAAAAATATTGTTTGTTTTTAATTTGTGTAATAATTGTGTTACATTATTTTTTAAGTCAACAAATAATGAATAATTCATTATTATTATTATTATTATTATTATTATTATTATTATTCTAATTAATGAATAATTCATTGTAAAAAATAATAGTATTTTGGTTACTGTCAATAAGTGTTATATTGATTATAAAAAATATGATTTACGTTTAATATTTTTTTATTTTTATAGTTAAATTGATAAAGTATTTAATAATATTTTAAAATTTCGTTAAAAAATTTCATATTTTTTTTTATTAATTTCTGTAATTTTTTTGAAATTTTATCGACATTGATATTTTATCGATATTTCTATTAGTATTTCTGTATTTTTTACTTTTAATATTTTCATTGATACCAATATTTTAACCTTGATTAGATGCAAATCCATGTGACATTGATTGTTGGACCTCTTTATCTGCGATCAAGAAACTTTATATTAAAATTTTTTTATACATTGTAGTGTGAATTATAAAATTATAAATTATCCTTTAAATTATAAAATTAATATTAATATTTTTTAATTCTATAAATCACCCTTAAACTATAAATTTAGTGTATATTTTTATCTTAAATATAATATTTTTTAATTATTTAAAAATATTTTTTTATGAATAATTTAAACTAATTCAATTTTTAACTTATTGTTACCTACTTCAGCTTTTACAATTATATATATATATATATATATATCTAAATAGTTAAAAATATATGTATATATGATTGAGTGGTCAATATGCAATTATTTCTAATATTCATAGGGTACTACATAATTTACAAGAAAATTTATAATTTTATACATAATTTGAAGGTATTGATACTATTGATACAAGAATTCTATGAAAAAAAAAATTGTAATTTTTACAAGGGCAAATATCATAAACACTTTTTCAAATTTGCCCTAATTTCACTTTATTATGATGGTTTTCTAAAATTATCTAAAACTCAACATCTCATTTTTTTATATTTGATTTAACAATGAAAAGTCAAATAATATTTGTTTAAAAATATACATTTAAAGATATTATTACCTAGACAATATTATTCTCTAAATGTTAAATTTAACTAAGGTGATTTTGAGCAGCATTCTAAGAGCATAAAATATCGTAAGGCAATAAGGTTAAGCTTAACTTAGACGTCAAAAAATATTTTATTATTATATTATTATTTTAATTATTATAAGAATGTTAAATAAATAAAATAATTTATATTTTAAATGTCAAAGACTATATAGATCTATATCACTAATATATATGTAATTAACATAAATCAGCAAGTATAGCAAATATATAATCATATATATCTATATAAACTTAATACTTTTTAAATTTCTAATAAAAAATTAATAACAAATCATATATTATAGATTAATATATAATTTATATTTTATCATATTCTAATTAATTTTTATCTTTAACTCTTTATTATACATTATATTTTATTTTATTTTTTAAAAATTAATCTTAAATTTTTTTTTATTTTTTAATACTAATTTTATATTTTTTTAATTTATTATGAGTTATTTTAAATTTTTAAAAAAAAAATTAAAAAAAAAACTCGGAACTTTTAACGTCTAAAGGCGATCAAAACAGCATTAATCGTTTTTTGTTAAACTGCACCCACAAGCAAGATATCTTTTAAATATTTTGCGCTCAACGGCGCCTTTTAAAACACTGGTCATGGTCATGGGACTTTTCTTTTTCTTTCAAACTTGACATTCAAGCCATGCTTCGCGTAATAAATACAAAACAAAGTAATTGGTGGGTCACCTTGGTTTCACGTTATAACAGGTCTTTAATCTTTTCAAATCTTTTTTTTCTTTTTTATAATTTGAAACAAAATATACTTTTTGATTTGAACGCGTATCTCTTTTTGATATGATATTTATTACAAAGAAAGTAAAAAATGTAGCTTTAGCTTTGAAATTTGTGGCCGTCTCTTTCGTTGGGGTTCATGTAGGATTATAATAATATGTAACATATAATAAAAAATATGTATGCCATCACCTAAAGCTTTGTTTTAAACCCTCCCCATCCTTTTGTTTGGTGCATTGGTTTGGACACCCCATCACACACAGTCAACTGGCTCACTTGTTGTTTGGTCTGGTTGTGGGTTCACAGTAACAACAATGCCGAAGAAGGAAGACTTCTTGAAGGAATTAGCAGAAAATGGTGAATCAAACAACACCAAAGAAGTCTCCCGCTGTGATTTCCCTCCCAATTTCGTCTTCGGGGTTTCCACGTCTGCATATCAGGTGCTCTTTTTTCTTTTTTGCTTATTTTTTCATTTCAAAAGTACGATCATTTGCGTTCTAGCATATATTTCTTGCAAATTCTCATCTGGGTTTTGTTCCTTTTACTTTGAAATTTCTTAGAATTTAATTTAATTTGTTTTACTTTGCTGATTGGTATATTTATATTCATAGTTGTAGGAAAAATTCGATCTTTCGATTTTATTTCCAGGGCCGTTCTGTTATGCTATGCGTTGGCCTTTTTGTTTGTTTTGTCACTAGTTGCTTTGAAGGCAATTGGGTATTCGTCACAAATTGTCAGCTTTATTTCTGAAACAAAATTTATGTAAGCATTTTTAAGCAAAGGTTACAGATCATAAATTTGTGTGATCCTTTGGAAATGCATGGGTTGTGATATATGTACACAAAAGAAAATTCAGTGGCCTAAATAGCTAGAAACCGAAAGAAAACATGAAATTATATGAAAAATTATCACTAGTAGCGTGGCACATGATCCAGAGTGACAGAATGCATTGATAAAGGGGCATTTCACCCCATTGGGAAATTGTCCTCTAGCCTAAATTATTATTATTATTATTATTATTATTATTATTATTATTATTATTATTATTATTTTTCAATAATTGGTTGTTATACTTATTCCCACTTTGTTTTACAAAAACCCTTTTTGTGCTATTGTTTTCAGGAAGAAGTAAAGAAATTAAGATGGAAAATGTTAAAAAGAGAAAAGTGAAAGATTGTCTGAGAGACTAATATTATTTCCGTGGTATGTAAATTGAGGATTTGCAGTGATAATCCTTACAAGTGAACATATGATGAAACAAAAAGCTTTTTGTTATTAAAACTATAAGAACGAAATTTTGCAAAATATATATATATATATATATTGGAATTAAAAGCATCAATTTGCATTATTATGTTTTCAAACATATTACTACAAGAGCAATTGGCTGATACCTTTTCCGTCCTTCTCTTTTCATTTATTTCCTCTCCTTTTAGCAAATTTAAGAAAAATATTGAATTGCGGAAAACTTACAATTAATTTATGTCTCCTTAATGTTGATTTGTAGGTTGAAGGAGCCGGCAAGGAAGGTGGTCGTGGTCCTTGTATTTGGGATGCCTTTTCACAAATTAATGGTATTATTTATTATTATTAATTTATCACAAGCTTGTGGGAAACAACGTCAAAACAAGAATTTGAATCAATACAGTTGAATTTGATTGCTTAGAAGTTATTGTGTTTGTCTTTCTTGTTTTAGGAAAAATCATTGATGGAAGCAATGGTGACACTGCAGTGGATCAATATCATAGGTACAAGGTCAGTATAGTCAGTGCATTGACGTTTGCTTCTATTTAGCCTTGATTTCTGTTTTATTATTCTTATCATTTTTTGCATTATCCCTGGGAAATTTGGTGCTTTTCTGTTTCCCTATTCCTGAAGGTGTGGAAGAGGAGAGGGGCTTGGTTAGAGGCTTTTTGCCTTTCCTATCAACTGTCCTTCTAGTCATTGGTTTTTTCTTTTTCTGTAGTATATGGTAACTGTAAGTTTAATTGAAATGTCTATTATATTAACAATACTTGCCAATCTTTTCCAGATTTTGGATTTCTGACATAAATACTAATGTGCAGGAAGATATTGAACTTATCGCCAAGTTGGGATTTGGAAATTATCGCTTTTCCATATCATGGTCTCGCATATTCCCTGGTACATATGTATATGTATATATATTTTCTTTATCATCTTCTTTAATGATTTCGGCTGACACTAATAGAGTATAATTTTAACACTTTGATTTTAAATATAGTTTTGTGATAGCCATGTTACTACAATGCCCTTTATGTAATGAAGCATTAATCTTGTCATTTTTCTCTCACAAAAGTCTTTCTAGATTAGTAGCAATATATTTGAATCCTGTCAAAACTGACTTGACTCACATGAAAACATTGTTTACATGATACAGCTTGGGAATATGCTATATAGAGATACTGTGGTTGCTTATTATTTTTATCATTTTAAGTTGGCATGACACATCAAACAGTATCTGTGGCATAGCTAAGCTAGGTTATCTTCCTACAAAAGGTAACTTCTTGTGTTGGATTCCCCACCCTCTAATGCTATCTCCCAAGTCCTGGATTTTTACAAATCAAAAGAAAAATGTTTATGAGTACTATAAAGATTTTTAAATACTAAGAATATACAGTAACTTCACAGAGAAGGGTACTCTATGCATTTTTCAACATATAACTTCATTAAAATTATAAAATAGAGAAACCTAACTTAAGTTTATGTTAATGTTTGACAATGATGCTTTAGAATGTGAACAGTAATAATTGTTGTGATTTGGTAATTTATATTGGAGATTTTATAATAACAAAAGAATTAATTAAGGGGCTGTATAATAAAGTTTTTGTTTTTGGTTTTTTGTTTTTTTCTTAAAGTTTATGTATAATGTGCTTAGTTCAAAGGTTAGTTAATGTTAGTTAGAGTTGATTAGACTTCTGCATTAACTATAAATGTGAATGAAAATGAAAAACATAAAAACCAAATTAAAAACAGTTTGAACTGGTTTTCACTTTTTTTTTTCCCCTTCACATTACTAAGATGAGAAGATTAACTAAACACCTACCAACTCTAGCTAACTTTAACTAACCTTTGAACCAAGCAAATTACATTTTTTAAGAAAAAACTAAAAATCAAAAGCCAAAACATTATCAAATGGCCCCTAAGTTTTGAATAATTGAAAATGGAATTTTTTAAAAGAAAAATATAGTATAATTCCTTTACCCAATATAAAACTATATAAATGTCATTGGGCGCCTGCTCTAAATAAAATTTCTAGGTCCTCTGCTGTTCGATAATGATTCATCTTTCTAATAAAATGCTGAGTCAGTTTTTAAAGAATTCTGTTTCTTTTGCCATTAAAGAATGTCAAAGGGAACTCATCTTATCCTTGCTTCTCTGCTTTCCTGTATATCTTTCCATGTTTATATGTCTCTTTCATTTCACCCTTGAATGATGTATTTATATTGCTTCTCTTCTCTCTTCGTTGTTGTACCTGTTCTGGTTGCATTTTTTAACCAATTTCACTGTTCTTTTGTCTCTACCATTATGTTGATGTCAAAACTTCAACTCTAAACCTGTTATGGCTTGATAGTAACCAATAATTATTTTAGTAACTGCTCATGAAGAAGTGGATTTTTATTTTCAATTTATGCTTCTTACAGATGGTTTGGGAACCAACGTCAATGAGGAGGGCATTGCTTACTATAATAATATCATTAACGCTTTACTGGAAAAGGGTTTGAAATCTTTTTATTTGGTTTCCTTATAGGTGTATCAATCATGCATATTTTAAAAAATTTGAACCTGCAGGTATCCAGCCTTTTGTAACTTTGTACCATTGGGATCTTCCCTTGTATCTTCATGAAAAAAAGGGAGGGTGGCTGAATAAGGAAATTGTGTAAGTATTCATTCATTATGAAACTGTAATTTTTTGCAGAAACTTTGTGCAATACATTTTTATGCCAATATGTGATTGATGTTGAATAAATATTTGCTGGTTCATCCACGACAAAAGAAGGGAAATAGAAAAGTGAGAGAGAGAGAGAGAAAGAGAGAGAAGGTGTAACAAGAAAAGAAGAGGGGGAAAGGGAGAATGACTTGAATGGGGGGGATAAGACGAATGCAAAGGAAGAGAGAAATAGAGTTTGGATGGTCTATGATAGTTAATTTTCAAGTCTTGTAATTAGGCTATATTCATGCCTATTTATATAATATGCAACAGAAATTCAATCCTGATAGGAAATAAAACCAGCAATAATACTATACAACCCATAATAACTAAAGAAATTCTCTAAAATTAAACAAGCCTTAAATATCCAAATTAGTTCATGATAAAAATCTATTATACTAAAAGCCAATGATATATCAGAAGGAAAGTTGCAAATATATGGAAATGTATGGGCCTTTTAACAAGACCATTGTGTAGTTTCAAGATCAGAAAAGCAGAACAAATATGTGGCTTAACATGTTAGACTTGAGAGACAGACTTCATTTATGTCTATTCTCCTTTTAGTAATATTCTTTTGCTAGGAATTCTGTTATTTGCATTGTACTCCTTGCCGTAAACAAGCCACTTTAGCAGTAGAATGGTCCTACTGAAATCCTACTGTATAAAGATTACTTGAGTAAGGTACCAAAAGTTTTGCATTACTTTTAATAACCTGCCTAACTTTGTGCTTTCATGACCAAAAGAGGTACCATTGACCATCACCATTGTGCTTGATAATTTTCCAAACTTTAAGTCATCATTTTCTAAAGATGGAAGGAAGAAAAAGTGTTTGGTTGGTCTATCTTTTCTACTTGCTGAAGTATAGATATTATTATCATAAATTGTTTGAAAACTCCTATTTTTATGTGTCATATACTTGGCAAAATGCAGAAAATACTTCTCTATCTACGCAGAAACTTGCTTCAAAAATTTTGGGGATAGAGTAAAGAACTGGATTACAATTAATGAGCCCCTTCAAACTGCTGTGAATGGTTATGGTCTTGGGATATTTGCTCCTGGAAGAAATGAAAATGCATCAACTGAGCCATATCTGGCTTCACACCACCAACTCTTAGCCCATGCAGCTGCCTACTCCGTATATCAAAGCAAGTACAAGGTATACTGCAATTTTTAGTTCAAATCAAATCAATTAAGCAATATGGTTTTAAACTAGTTCCCAGTAATTTATATTCTTAATTTCCAAGTTTAAAAGGCATATATGAAAAATCCATGAAAATGAAAGCAATCAGGTTAGGAAAGTCTTGACTTGGCCGGAAAATTAGTCAATTCTGGTCTTTTGTCTTTTCTTTTGAACAAGCTGAACGGGCACTATGGAAAATTGATTTTTAAGCCTCTGTGTGAACGAGCTTAGCTGTATTCTCAAGTTTTACATGTAGTCAATAATAAATTTTCTATTGATGCTACGTGAATACCCAAGGATAACTTTTGGGCTGCTTAATTTTCTTCTTGCAGAACAAGCAAGGAGGACAAGTGAGTTTAGTGGTAGATTGTGAATGGGCAGAAGCTAATTCTGATAAAATTGAAGATAAAACAGCTGCAGCAAGGCGCCTTGACTTTCAGCTTGGATGGTAATCCCTTAGATTATGTTACTTCTGTAGTCAATAAATTATTATTAAACCCCTTGGTTCTGAATCTACATAAATTTTAGGGTGATTTCTTATTATTTTATTTTCTCATTTATGCATGAATGTATGTGCATTTAAGTTCATAAACGTGACTAAATATTCAAAGCTTGTCAGTCTAATTTAGAAAAGAGAACCTGAACACTAGCACTTGAATACTTAAAGAAAAAAAGGTTTTATTTAAGCTACACTGCTTGACATGTACTATTAGCTGTTATCCATATTGGTCATTTGATTGAAGAGATAAGTGGAGAGATGAGGGTATGTAATAAAACTTCTCTCTATTAAATTTTATAAAATTATAATAATTGAAGTGACAAGAAAGCCATCCATTGCAAATGATAGAATATCACACATTGTCAACAAATATATATAGAGACCTTGTGTCTGTCATAGACTTATACATACTTATGATACTACTCATACAAGTATTCCCTTGGGTTGAGATATGGCCCAACTGCTATGTGGCCTTCTTTTAAGGAAAAGAAAATCATATCAGTCATTGCTTTCAGCTTGTCTTCTTCATGATGTAGCACTGCCATTTAATACTCCATAAGAGATGTGGCTGTTGAAGCATATCTTCTAGTTAAACGCTTTAAATGGACAGAAACTATTTCAGAGTGTGCAGGAATATATGGGTCACAATGTTTGTGTCATATAAAGTTAATCATTTTTAAAGGCAAATAAAGTCACGTTGGACTAGAATGCATGGCAGCTGCCTTCTTGTTCAGATTTTCCCACTCCGACCCAGTGGTAGTGTGATCAATGATGGTTGAAATGAGTTTGGAAATTTCTTTGTGAATTCCCTTAATCATGTATATATGAATTCTACTAGCAACTTATTAGCTGTTTTTCTGTTCGTTTGACATGCATGCATGGGCTAACTACTGTAGTGTTCATTCTGCAAAGCTCATGGTTCATGCTATCATAGGTACCTAGATCCAATATATTTTGGAGACTATCCTCAAGTTATGCGTGAAATTATTGGAGACCGACTTCCCAAATTCACAGAGGAAGAAAAGGAGTTGCTACAGAACTCAGTTGACTTTATAGGACTGAATCATTATACATCAAGGTTTATTTCTCATGCAAAAGAGACACTTGAGGAAAGTGATTTCTATAAAGATCAAGAGACGGAGAGAATTGGTAATCACTAATTCCCTCACTTCTTGGTTCTGTAGTCCCTTTTTATTTTCTTAGTGACAAAAGTTTCTTGTTTTCTACTGTTCTCTCTGTCATCAGTTGAATGGGAAGGGGGCGAGCTGATTGGTGAGAAGGTATGGATACTCTCCTCTCTCTCTCACTCTCACTGTCACAGTCACAGTCACAGATACACACACACTCACTGCCCAATATTCACCTACTCTCTGCACAATTGTGTGTTATGAACTGTATGCAGTCTGATGAAAAGATTAATATTGCAGGCAGCATCAGAATGGCTTTATATAGTTCCTTGGGGCATGAGGAGGGTTCTTAATTACATATCGCAAAAATACAATAATCCACCAATTTATGTTACTGAGAATGGTAAGCACTCGTGGATTTGCCTTGGAAATCTATATTTGGTCTGTTCATACAACTAATTACCTAAAGAACTGGCCAATCCAAGTCTGACTCAATCAATATGATTGGACTTATAGGTAACAGCTTGTTTCGGGTACAGAAAATAAAACATGCCAACGATTTTAAATTTAAAAACTCAATCAACCAAAACCAACCAATTAGTTAGTATACATACTTTTAGACATGTGTTAGATACTATTGGTTGGTGTACCTAGTCTCAGTTCCTCATATATATGATTGTAATTCTAAAGATTAGCCACTTTGATACTTCTTCTCTCATGTCTCAACCTTCACCAACTACGTTTTCCCCCCTTGCCACTTTCCATGGAAATAGAAATTCCTTTAGTGAAGAAGAAAATTATTGAATGTTTTGGAAAACTAATATTGTATATGAAAAAATTAAAGTTTACTCTCTTCTAAAAATAAAATTTTGAACAAAGAGGATTCTCTTGAAGTTGGAAATCTACATTATATTTAGATTCTATGCATTTTTGAGCGGCTAGGCTAATCAGGTTTATGAAGCCTCTTTTTCTTTTTTCTTTTTTCTTTTTTTTTTTGTATTTTAAATTGTGCTTATTTTATTTTTAAAATCATGTGGAGAGATCCATATTGCTAGTAATTTTAATAGGGTTATTCTCTCTTTGCCAGCAACCTTTTGAAAGTTAGAATGCAACACAGTCTGAATCAAGAACCACCAGAACTAATCAATTTGTTTTGTATTGCTCTGTTAAATTGGATTATTATGTTGGTTAGGATGTGACTCTTGAGAGCTAATCCTATCCAACATGTATATTATGTTTTATCTTTTTAACCACCCTTTAGGCTATATTGGCATTCATATAGACTAGTTTTGTAAGTGGTGACCACATCATATAATATCTTTTCAACTGTTAGACTACTGAAGAACCTTTTGCGATAAAATATTGCTAGATGCACTCATTATATGTGAAACTAATGACTTGTAGCTTATAGGTTACTGCTAAGGAAAATGACGCGAGGCTATTATTTGCAACCAAAAAATGTAGAAGCTTATATGCATGTTCTTATACCAAACAATATTCTTTCATTTTCTGAACCATCCTTGTCTATTTGCAGGAATGGATGATGAGGAAAATGACACTTCCCCGCTTCATGAGATGCTAGATGACAAACTGAGAGTCTTGTACTATAAAAGATATCTTGCTGAGGTTGCTCAGGCAATAAAGTGGGTACTTAATTTAAATTTTGTTATTATGCATGTGTCAAGTTCTTCCGTTTATTATCAATTAGTTTATTCACTTTGTTTGCTGCCATATTCTTTTAACTCTTACGTTATTGATGTTTAATGCCAACATTTTTAGGTGCACTAATTTTCTTTTTCATTCTATGTTTATCTCCTGTAGGTAACTGATATTGTATCTTGTTTAAAACGAAAATGTTGATGATTGAAGTGTTTTATTTTCCTAACTAGTTGATGACGGCATCCGTGTTTTTTTTTAATCATTCTTTACACTGAGATTGGTGACTCATCAAACCTGTATCATTTATATGTCAAATTTGGTATATGCTCATTAAGATTAAGATTTCTTTTGGTTAGCATGAGTGCCCAAGGCCTCAGCTATTTTAGATTTCAAAGTTCATATTATTTGATCTTTTCTTTTTCCTCTATAACTTCTCTCTCTATCTACCATCTCGACTTTTTAGACTTAGCATCCAATACTGTAAACCTTCATAACCTCACAAACTCAAACTTACATAAATGTTTAGTTAAGACGTCACAGAAACTTAGGTCTATATTACTGAACATATATTCTTATACGCAATATAGCTTTGTTAGTTGCTTGTTGCTTGTACATACGTAATCTTTGTTTCCATAGTTTCCATTCATGCTAAGTGATGTGTGTACATGTGCACTTGTATGCCAATACATATATGAACAACAATATCAAACAAAATAACAAGTCTTGTTCATGACAGGGATGGAGTAGATTTGAGGGGGTACTTTGCATGGTCATTACTGGACAACTTTGAGTGGGCACATGGTTATACCAAACGTTTTGGTTTGGTTTATGTTGACTACAAGAACGGACTCACTCGCCACCCAAAGTCCTCTGCCTATTGGTTCTTGAGGTTCTTCAAGGTTGGTGAAGGTAAAAATGACAAGAAAGATTGAATATCTTCTACTCCCTAAGTACCCTTCCAGAACCTCCTTCGGATCTGGTTTATAAACAACTTTCTTTGAATACTTGCTGCTTTTACTGGCAGTGAGCGCTAGTGACTCCATGCACTAAAGTTACTATGTACAAGATCCATTTAAAACGATAAAGGCATGCCATGTGTCACGGCCTAAGCCTTTGGCACTCGCAAGTAGGCCGTGCGGTGCTTACTAGCCCCTCGCGGGTAGTAAGCCAACCGACAATGTCCCTCGTAAAACAAATAACCCACACGATATTAGTATTGTGCAAGCACAAAGCAACACAAGATAATTAAAATATGGGCGAACGAATTAAACGGGACAAGCTCACAAAGCAACGATCGATATGAAATGCACTCGTTTTATTGATATCTCGATGGTAAGAGTACACGGAGGCCACAAAGACGCGTATTAAAAGCCCCTTACCTATGCTAGTGAGCTAGCCCAACATTTCACGACTAGTCACCCTCCGTGAAGAGCTTAATTAAGTTTGCTTTGTGGTGGGGAAACATTACAATGCTCGAGGAGACATAAGAAGAAAAATTACAAACAAAACTTAGAAACATCAAAATGTTCGAGGAGCATAAGCTACCAAGTAGCGACCATGGGCTTGACTAATGGCCAGACAAGCTATACTTGGGCATTACATGCACACTCTCACATTCTCCCCACTCAATCTGTCGTCGTCCTCGACGACTTAGCTGCTTCAAAATCTTCAATCATTTGCTTGAACTGCTCCAGGTCTTCTGCTTTCTCCCAACTTGTCTCCTCCTCTCCAAGTCCCTTCCACTTGACCAGATACTCTTGTCGAGGTCGTGTTGAACTTTGATGATCCCGCCGCAGGGATCTCTTCACTTGCTTCTCCTCATGGCGCCCGTGTCTTCAACTCAACCGCCGGGATGGTCGGTTTACGGGATCTTCTTCATCCGGTGGTACGGCTTTAAGTTCGACGCGTGAAACACCGGATGCACCTTCATCCACTTTGGGGTTTCCACCTTGTAGGATGTCTTGCCCACCTTAGATATTATAGGGAGAGGGCCCTCGTAGCGTCTTACAAGTCGGCCATCCAACGATCGCAATGATCGAAACTGTTCTGCAGTAATCTTGACCATTACCATGTTCCGGTTTGAATTCCGAGGTCTTCGTCCCCGACCGCCCATTTTTCATTCGTCGCGATGCGCCTCCAAGTAGCTCGAAGCACGCCACATTATTTTTCCAATCCTTAAGTGAAGTTGAAAGCTCAGGATTCCTTCCACGATAATTGTCCACGGATGGGCAATAAAGGATTCTGTCCATTCACTATCTCAAACGCTTTTGTTGGTGTAGAGCTCTTTGAGAATGAAGCAATTGTGCGCATCCATAGTTAGCAATTCTTTTGATTCGCCGACAAAGTGGCGTAAGTATTCTTCCAAAGATGGCGTTGAATCTCTGTTTGCCCATCCGTGCGTGGGTGGTAGCTTGATGAGATATTTAGTTGTGACGAGGTTAAAGAGCTCTTCCAAAATTCCCTCAAAACCTGGGTCTCGATGCCACAATGTTGCGGCACCCCAATACTACTACAAACTCAAGAATAAGCGGGCGTCTCCTCTCACGTGCAATACTTGGATGTCGGTATGAAAGTGGCATACTTTGAGAATCTATCAATGATCACTAGTATGCTTGAAAATCCCGTTTCGGCATGCCATTTATGAAATCAAGGGACACACTCTCCCATGGTGGCGGGGGTGGGTAGGTGGCTCTAGCAATCCCGCTTGTTTTGGCGCTTCGGCCTTATCTTTGTTGGCATGTAAAAGTTCTAGTGTAGTCCATCACGCCATCCCGCGTGGCCAATAATACCTCGCTTGATCAACGCGTGGTTCTCACAACCGGGTGTCCCGCCTGCAGTATCGTGGCATTCCCGTAGTAGGGTTCTCCTCAATCTCCACCACGGACGTATAGTCGATTCCCTTCGCCCGAGTAGACCATCTTCTTCCCAAATGGCGAGTCTTCCCCGCGCCAAATTTTAGTATATTTTGAGCTACGGGGTCCTTCCCTAAGTGCTCCTTTATCCGCTCCCCACGGATGTCGAAATAATGCTAGCGACAAGTTGGCTAGTGCTTCGATCCGCAAGTTCCGTTTTGCGACTTAAAGCGTCTCGCTGATTAGTGCGTCCCTCATGCTCAAAATGGAAATCAAACTCGCGGTGATTTCCGCCAACGCTCGAAGATAATTTTGGCGCGTGAAGAAATGACTCACTACCGAGTTGTCGTCCTCACAATGAATTTCGACCCCAAGATGTAATGTCTCCATGTTTTCAAACAATGGATGACCGCTAGCATCTCTTTTGTCTGGTATAATTCTTTTCAACCGATAATTTTCTACTTTCAGTATGCAATCTGGTGACCTTCTCAAGTAAAACCCTCCCAAAGCAAAATCGAGGCATCCGTTTGTATTTCAAATGGCTTCGTGATGTCCGGAAGAGCTAATCTTGGTCTTTCATCATGGCCTTGAGGTCTTCAAATGAGGTTTGACATTGATCACTCCATTCCACGCTTACCCCTTCTTCTTGATTAGGGGGTTGCTTTCTCGGAAGCTTGATAGGCCAGATAGTAATTGCAGTAGAGCGATCCGATCTCCCGACATTGGTAGGTGTCTTCCACTCGGATTGCCCTCACCTTATCCAAATCCATTCTGGATGCGCCCGCTTCAATAATGTGGCCTAGAACTTGATTTGGTCCCGTGCGAAAAGAGCATTTCTCTTCTTCACAAAGAGTTTGTTCTTCCAAGCCTTTGGAACACCTTCCGATGTGCCCGGGCTCTTCTAGTGCGGTATAGATTACAATGTCATCCAAATGACCACAACGAACTTGTCAAGATAATGGAACACTTGGTTCATTAATGTACAAAATGTCGGTAGCGTTGTCAATCCAAATGGCATCACCAAAACTCATAAGCCCCATGAGTCACATGTTGTCTTGGCTCATCTCCTTCAAAGATTCGCTTTGGTAGTACCGATCTCGTCTAGCTTTGGAAATATTTGGCACCACTAAGTTGGTCAAATAGGTCCGCTTATCGAGGGATAGGGTATTTATTGCGACCGTGACCTTATTGAGCTTCGATAGTCCACGCACAACCGTAGCTCCCGCTTCTTTTGGAACAACACAGGTGCTCGTAGGGGCCTGGATGGCCTTATGGCCGCCTCGAGAGTTCTTCTAGTTGTTTTCGCATTCGCTGGATTACGGAGCCATTCGTAGGGTGCTTTTACGGTGGCCACTGTATGAGTTCAATCTCATGGTCTATACTTCCTGGGGAAGGCCTTTGGGAGCTTATCCGCATGATATCCCGGAAGATCGAAGTCAGCCTCATCACCGCGCACGCGCGCCTTCCATCCTCTTCTCCAAGCGAAAAGCAACATATGTCGGTTCCTGCCTCTTCACTCCTTTCTTAAATCGGGCCAGACAAAATTTTGAATCATCCGGCTTTTTATTTTCGCGAACAACACTCGTAGTTTCTCCCATCATAATCAAACTATTCGGTGGGATAGGAATTGCTTTTTGTTATTAGAAACTCCATGCCCAAGACCACCGAAGTCGTCATAGTACCGCGATCATGTTGGTATGCCTTCCCGAGGCCTAGTTTTATCGGACTTGTTTTGCCATACCCATGGGCGGGGGCCGAGTTGGCCGCTTTCATTCGACTGTGTCCTTCTCCAGGCCTAATCTCGCGCCGGAGATAAAATTGTCGCGTAGCACCCGTGTCCACCATCACGCTCCTCGCGGCTTTCCTTGATGGTGGCTTCCACAAACATTAGGCCCTTTCGTGCACTCTCTTTGTTTCAACCATTTGTTTCTTCGTGGCTCAGAAATCGAAGCGCTCCATTCGAGTAGGCTCTTCCTCTTCCTTCTAGGCATTCTCCTCACTGCACTGCTCTGCTGGCGTAAAGAGCTTGTAAAGCATTTAAAGCGATTCGTGAGGACATTCGCCACTCTATGTGGTCCGTTACATAAAAAGCAAGACATGGGTCTAGGCTTTGGCCATATGCATTTGAATTGTAATTTGAATTAGAATTTGGGCGCTCTTGTTCTTCATGGTCCCGGAAGGAGGTCTTATCACCTCCCCTTTTTGTCGATTCGGCTGAAGGCTTTTATCCCGCTGTGTTAGGAGTATTGACTTGGTTCCTCTCGCTAGCGGCGTTCTCAAATGCATAATCGGCCAACGCTCACGCCCTGCTGCTTGATAGGTCTTGGACCCTATACATCTGGTCGGTTCTTGCCAGCCGGCTAAAAATAGAATAATTTATCTTTCTGACATGTCACGTGTATGCATGAGTGAGAATGCCTTCACATAATCTCATATGGAACACATGCGTTTAACTCCCGATTCGCGACGCCAATGTAATCAACATTCTCGGGGAGGAATTGAGCTTTGAGTTCCTTCTTCGTCTCCCCAAGTATTGATAACGATCTATTTTCTTGTATATCGACATACTTGGTCCTCCACCACACTTCGCGTCACCCGAGGTACATCGTAGCCATTGTCAATTTTGTTTCCTCCGAGTTTGGCTTCACCGCTAGAAAATATTGCTCCATGTCAAGAGGAAATTTTCGAGCTCCTTCATCACGTGCCCTCCATATGCCCGGGCTCGGGCACTTTGATACATAGTCTATCCCGTTGAGGGTGATGGGTTTCATAGAACCATGGTGACATTCACCTTGGTGCTTAGATCCGCAATCTCTTTGAGAGTGTCCACGGTCCCGCCACGTCCTCCGACAACTCGCTGACAACCCATCAACTCGCTGACCGCATTGTGCTTTACCTCGTGTGCTCTCCTCCGGCGGTGCTGATGTGTGTGTGTGTCTTCCGCCAGGAGGGGGCTCTTGCCTCGGCCTTTCGGCTAGTCGCTCTCCAATGCCTCGACTCGTGCACGAAGCTCATCCAACTCGAGGCTCAATGTACGCCTCCAAATTTTCCAACCGCTAGGTATGCTCGCAGCTCTCCTAAATTGTTGGTCGTAGGAATCGAATCGTTGTTGATTTGTGATCCTCGACATGCTTGCCCGATGGCCACCTCGATCGCTTTGGCTCGATACCAACCATCGCGCCTAAGCCTTGGCACTCAGTAGTAAGCCGCGGTGTTTACTAGCCCTCGGGTAGTAAGCCAACCGACAATGTCCCTCGTAAAACAAATAACCCACACGATATTAGTATTGTGCAAGCACAAAGCAAGCAACACAAGAATTAAAATATGGACGAACTAATTAAACGGGACAAGCTCACAAAGGCAACGATCGATATGAAATGCACTCGTTTTATTGATATCTCGATGGTAAGAGTACACGGAGGCCACAAGACGTATTAAAAGCCCCTTACCTATGCTAGTGAGCTAGCCAACATTTCACACTAGTCACCCTCCGTAAGAGCTTAATTAACCGTTGCTTTGTGGCGGTAGGAAACATTACAATGCTCGAGGAGACATAAGAAGAAAATTACAAACAAAACTTAGAAACATCAAAATGTTCGAGGAGATAAAATTTACCAAGTAAGCGTACTACTAATAATCCGGACAAGCTATACTTGGCATTACATAGGCACACTCTCACACCATGCATATCTTTGCTAGGAAGACTATCTTTTATACAAACTGGTTAAGTGGAGCTGTGTTTTTAACAAGGAATGTGTTTTTCTTTTGAATAAATCTGTGTTAAATGTTGTGCATGTTACAACGCTGTCTTCTCAGCAATAATTGGCCTTCTAATAAAAAGTCAATGGGGCATCGAGGATACGCACGAATTGAGCACCCTTCTTTTAGTTCTTACCTTTTTTTCTTTTGTTTTTTTTGGGGTTTATGATGCCAAATCAATTTTATGTTTTTTTTCCAAATATTTGCAAGGCCAGTTTTATGAACTATAGAACTGGACCAGAAGATATATTAACTGCACATGGGGAAATTGGAATATAGATTCACGTAAATTAGCCTCTTCAATTGCAAATGATTATATTTTACAGATATATACATAAACATGATCCATGTTACAACCTGACTACAATCAACAGGATGATACAGCATGCCCTTAATCCCACTGTTAAAACTACCAATTACATAAAACTAAATATAACGTGATTCCTAGCAACCCCACCCCCCATCCCCTCCCATAAAAAAAAATTAAAATAAAATAAAAGGACAACTTTTGAGGGAAAATATAAATATATATATATATTTATATATATAAAAAAATCTAAAGAAAAATTAATTATCACCAAGCACCTTCCAATCTAAGCTCTAAAGGGCATTTTCAACTTGTATCTGTCTGTCTGCCACCTTTTCCTATGTAAGAGTTCAGAAGTCTGATTTCATGAGCTTTATTCGAGGCTTTATGCTAATGTTGTCAAAGGGCTTTGGCTGTTCTACATGGATGTAATCCCTTGTCTTCAGAACCTGGAAAAAATGGTTTTTAATGTTACAACATCAACATATGCGACTTTCAAAAATGCAACGCCACCAAGATTTATGGACATAAAGGAGATTTATTGACATAAAAAAGTAAGCATTGGAAATACCAACTTGATTAAGTACACAACAAGGACGAACATACCAGTGTTTCAAAGAACATCCTCGATGCCTCCTTACGAGTTTTACCGGATAGTAAGTTGTCCATTGGGAGAACCTTTCTTCCATGCACCGCTTCCTTATCAAACAAAGTTTGGAGGTACTTGGCAACCGCTCTACAGCAATAAAGAGCGCCAATCCAATAGTTAGAAAAGAAGCAATAATAAGAATTTATGAAAAAAATCACTCGTTTGTTACCAGAAGAAACTGTAAATAAAATCTCTGAAACTAGCATATAACAACACGTATTTTATGGCACAGGAAGCATATGAACCATAATTTTCCCAAGTAACTAAAAGTTGTGGCCTATAAGTGGAAAGCTGAATTCGGCTGCTAAACCTTGAGATAAATTCTGAAGCAACTGGGATTCTTTTTGTTGAGGAAAGGGGGAGGGCGAATGAATATACTCATAGACACAGCGCAAACAGAACAGATGTTCTCACAAAGTTAAGAATGAAGGCTACTTGCAAAACCTCAAAAACCAATTTAATTATTTTCTATTACATTGAGCTTGAAACCAAAAGAAAAAGACTGATTACCAGAACCAAGTTACGCAAACAGGTACAGCAAACAAAGCATACATACCTGGTTCAGAAGACCATCCACTGTTCTCGAGAAGACGAGCATCTTCAGCAGGCAGGTTATCATCATCATCTTCAGCTACTTCATCATCATCTACGCTCAAAAATTCTAGAGGGCGGAAAATAAAAGAAAAGAAAAATGAAATTAAAAAAAGAAATTATCATCCAAAGGAACTAGAAAACTTATGCACCAGTCATTAAAAGTAACTTGATTTAAGTTGAAGTGAGAAAAATGGAAGAGAAAAATGTAGCATGTAGCATGAATAGAACAGCAAGAGAGGGCACTTCATCAAAGATATATGAATATAGTTCCAGATGACCAGGCACAAGTAGTTAAGGTCTAGTTGAAAATAACTGAAAGCAGTACAATGTAATTCTTATTTCATTTAAAAAGAAAGAGGAAAGAAGAAGCTTACATCTGTATTCCCATTTGTATATGTGTGCGAGGATATAAGTTAAGAGGTATACAATTTATGGGTATTTTTGCACTTAGCACCTTAGGTTATTTATGCAATTTTGTACCCACAACTATTAGAATAGATACGTGTAGAACTCACAGCTGGTGTGAGCATCTCCTTTTCTGCAACATCACATTCTGTTTCCTTTCCTTCCCTCTTTATTTTGACAATTTATAAATATATACATATACAAAAATGACAAGTTATACATATGTGCGTGCGTACATGTATTATAACCTAGAGAACAATCCTCATGAAAGGTCTAATTTAGTTATAAAATTGGAGCAAGTTAAAATATTTAAATGAAAAGTAAACAAAGCAAAAGAACAAAAGTGAACCTGTGTCATTTCCAATAGCGACATCTTCAAAATCCTGCATTATTTAGCAAAGAACTGGGTTATGGCAGGCATTAGAATCTTACAAGAGACTTTCACATCTAATTGTGTGTGTGTGTGTGAGAGAGAGAGAGAGAGACAGAGACAGAGAGAGAGAGAGAGAGAGAATGACTTTTTCTACAGCAAAAAGAGGATAGGCAGAAGAGTTCCTATATGAAGGAATAGCGTGGAAAAGATCACTTTGCATGATGATTATGTGAGACAGAGCATAACAAAAACAATATTCATGAAGTAAACTACAAATGTGTAGATGGCAAAAGTGCATAAGTATCTACAGCCAGAATAAAGCAGAGAAGATGGCTGAGAATGACTACTAGCCAAGTACGGAAAGGTGAAAAAGGTATGCTTCTCTTGTCATCAGAAAGGAGAACCAAAATCCAAGATTTTCTTACTCAGCGTGAAGAATGAATACACAAATTCCCAACCGAAAGGAAAGCAGAAACAGATAAATGACTCAGAAAATAACATGGAGAGTATAGAAAACAATCCAAAAATACAAATAAAAAAAGTAATTCCCAATAAAACTCTAGAGAAATAAGGCCCAAAACTTACATAACGATCCTCTACCACAGAATGGTCAGCAGTGATCTCTGCATCCATGGCATTCTGTGGGTCAGCTTCCTGACAGCCAGCATTTTCTCCATCATTTGAAGTTGGATTTTTTAAATCCACATCAAGTTCTAAAGAAAATGCAGAATCTGCTTTAACTCCTTCACCCTGCATGCAGCTAGAGATCAGGTCCTTGTCATCATACCCCAAGTCTGATCCCAGGACTTCATTCTCATTCATAAGACTCAAACTATTATTTACAACTCCTTCCACAGGCTGAACACCATTTACAGAAATCGTATTATCACATTCACCAGTTTCCACAGATGCCACTGTAAGTGAAGCATCTATAGTGTTAGTATGCTCAGAAAAATCTGTCTCGGGATCTACTCTGACTTCAGCATTGTTTTCAACATATTCTACACCATCAACTCCTTTGCCACTATATATGCCCATCATTGATGCATTCTCCTCAACAGATTGAGATTCCAATTTTCTTGGTGATATGCATGAAGCATCCATCTGAAATGAAGCATCTACATCATCACTTTTATCCACGAGACTTGATTGTACAACTACTTCAGCCGGCATGTTGCAAACATCTCCAGAAACAGGACCGCTTGGGAATGATGACTCATACCCATCAACAGATTGATTTGCTGCATCAGCAACGTCAACATTTTCTCCTTCAATTTCTACTTCAGCTATTCCTCCCAAGGTTTCTTGTTCAGATTTATGATCTTCAGCATGCTGGCTCTCAGTCTGAATGGAAATGTCAGCAGGTTGTGCTTCTGTATCATTTCTCACTACCACAGAAGACTCAACATCTTTAACTACTTCTAGAGAAGCATCATCTTGATCATTTTCACAAACCTTGGTTCTACTCAGATCAAATGTTTCACTGTGCAAACACATAAGGGCTGCTGACATACCTGAAAGAAATGAAAACAAGCTCAGCAGGCTTCTCATGGTATTGTGTAAAAAACCTTTGCACAAACAGAACCATATTGCTTCAGAAAGAAGTAAATTAATGCATCACAGAACCCAGCAAAATAATATGAATGAAAAATTTGCACTCAGGTAGAATGAATCCACACCAAAATAAAATGTCCACTTTAGAAAGGGACCTGTATTAGCAATTGGTTTATACAGGCAGAATACATGCAAAACAAAGACAACCAAAATGTCTGAAGTAGAGACAACCGTTATGAGTTACTAATTCCTACCCAGTTCAGAAATACATAAACAATCATATCCCCAACATCTCAGTCCCTTCCACTCAGGTAAACTATATCCATTTTCTACTTTATGGCTAGGAGATAGGAAGTTATTGTACAATTTATTACCAATGGAAGCCACTGTCACTAGAAAATAAAATAATAAGCCAGATTAAATTTCTACCATGATTAACTCACCAGTATAGATGGGTTCACAGAAAATCTCTTCTTCAAGGAATTGTCTCTGAATTATCAAAATTTCTGGGCGAGTGCATGGGGCTTTCTTTCGCACTCGGCGTATGTCTTCAGTATTTGTCAACTGCTGTCGTATTAAACTTCACAATAAAAGAAAGTTTAGTAGTGTTCACAACAAGAAACAAACCTAATCTAGAACAGTTGACAATTTACAACAAAGATAGACCTATGCATAAATGTGTTAGCAATTGTGTTTTGTAATCAATTTGTTTGATATCATTGGTCGAGTTCATTTCTTATCAACTAGAGCTTTTAGATCAATGGATCAACAAACTACTGATAACAATTGTTTGATAAAAGAATTTAAACAGAGTAATGAACATGGAAACTACATACTCGCCATGCAAAACCATCATATCATCCATAAGCACTTTCCGCTTTGAGGCACTAGCCCGAGGAGCAGCCCGTAAGCGTTTCGTGGATACTATTTCAGGAGCAGGTGGAGTAGGCTTCAATTTCAAAACTGATGATTTCCTTCCAACTAGAACAGGAGGAAATAAAATTCAGTCACAACATTAATGACCAATTAAACTCTGATTACTGACACTATGGAGAAAATTGCTAAGTCCTCCCAACCAGTAATGACATGACAGAGTGAAAAATGTACACACATTACAAGAAATCACCATTTTGATACCTAATATGGAAGACAACAAATCATCATCATCAGGAATGGATTCTGCAGTTCTCTTTAATCTGCTCACTCCAAATGATTCCACGGAGTTTAGACTATGTTCTGTTAGAGTACTCTCGGTGAAACTACGTTTCTTCCTGACATGATTTTTGTCCCAGCATCAGCCACATTACCCTCTTCTAGGCCTTCTATGTCTGGTGTAGATTCCACTAGCATATCATGCGGCTTAGAAGTGAGCCCTTCTGATACAGCGAGCAACTTTTCAGGTGCAGGCAACTCCAAAGTCGCAGACCTATCTAACTTCTCCAGCGGGTTACCACAAGATGCTGCATTCTCCATTTCTTCATCCAACTTCCTGCAATCATCTGGGGTCTCTCCACACAAAGCTGATTCTGAAATCTGAATTTTTTCTGAGACTGGTTTCATAACATCAGTTGTATGCCTATCTTCACCTAAAAAGATTAATGAATTAGTAAAAACATAAAAATACATATATGCTGTGAACAAGGCTATGCATCAATGGATTTCCAGGAGAATGAAGTTCATCCTCCCTCTGGATGTTCCCAATGAGTTTGGCCAAACAACCTCAAATGGTAAGTGGGGACAAACTACTGAATTTTTACCTCCAAGAGGTGAAATATCATTTTGTCCCTGGAAGTTGCATGCACGGAGCACAGGCATGCCATTGGATATCATGTCATCATGGGTAAGGGGATTGACAGTTTCAGTACCATTTGGCTCTTGACATGCCCGAGCTTCAACATTTACAACCTCAGGTCTTCCTGGAGATTCCGGTGGACATACAACATTTGACGCCAATTCGTTTGTAGGAGAGCATGATTCACCATTATTTTTTGTAATTTCACGGTCAGTGCGTATTTCACATCAATTGAACAAGTTCTGCGACCAGGGTCCTCAAGTTCAGTGGTGACCTGGGAGCAACTAGGGGATGCAACTGTTTCTTCCAACCTAACTCCAGGAGATTCTACACATCCTTCAGCCATTTGATCTGGTGGGAGCGTAGTTGGTTCATTGTTTATTACAACACCATTATGTAAATCTTCCACCCTGGTCAGACCGCCCAGTGTAACAACGGTCCCATTTGATGTAATTGGTGGCGACAAGAAGTTGAAAGGCCATTATCTGCTGAGATGTTCTCCGTAGTCACCACAGGAGGCAATGAATGTCCCTGTGGGTCTGCTTCTTTGATCTTCATGTCACCTAAAAGGTAACCATTCTCCTCAGAATGCATGCCCACAACAGTTTCATAATTCAAATTTTTCTCCAAAGACCATTCTGCATTATCATTCTCATGATGAGGATCTGACTTGCTGATAACATTTTCTGTACACTCGACGGCTACTGAATTTGTTAGACTATGGTCTTTTGATTCCAAACGATCATCATGGGCCAGAGCCCCCTGAACGGTAGGTTGGTTGGGTTCTTCCTCTAATCCAGGAGATGACTGAGCAAGCTCCAAAGCTTCTTTATTTGCAGCAAGAACTTCTTTCTGTTTCAAAAGTATTTAAAATGTTCAACAAAAGGAGGTTGAATTATATCCATTTATACAAATACAAACCAAAATTGATGCCGATCATGAGAAGCTTAATTGACAAATATGTTTCATCTATGATAATGTGCAAATTTTGAGGTTGCTCATTTTGGACTTAGTTCTATTGCAATATTAGGGTCCCTTCAATTTTAGGATTTCCATTGGGTTTGATTTATAGTAAGGTTTCCTGATTGGCTTGGTTTTTTTTAATTAATTTGGTCCACATATTATATTAGTAGGCTAATTGTGAACTTATGACCTAATTGCTAGGGATGGTTCTTGAATGAATCATAGAATTCTTATTCCTAATTCTCTTGTTTTCTCTCTCTTTCCTATTTTCTTCCCTCTCCCCTCTTTTTCTTTCCCTCTCCGTGGATTCACGTCAAAACCCTTCTCCAACCCCCACCCATGAACAAAACCCTATAAAAGAAGGAAACAGACATACATAATACCAAAAGCATGAAATATTTTATATGGTATTATGAACCTGGATTCCAACACCATTCAATTGCATGGTTGCTGATGTTCCAGATACCCCCTCAATAGTTTCATCCTCTTCCAAAGGTGTCATTGGCTGAATGGAGGCATGTCGATCAGCACTGCAATTAGAGAATGTGGGTAAGGTGCATCACAAAATTCATAGAATTTCAAATGATTTCACAAATCAATCAGCGATTAAGTAGTATTACTAATTTAGAACTCAATATTGATATATTGTAATCTACAAAAACTTAGCACCATTTTCATTCATCAAAATTATTTTAAA
Source organism: Rhamnella rubrinervis (assembly GCA_007844105.2). Taxonomy (NCBI): domain Eukaryota; kingdom Viridiplantae; phylum Streptophyta; class Magnoliopsida; order Rosales; family Rhamnaceae; genus Rhamnella; species Rhamnella rubrinervis. Next base: position 17,028,053 of record CM017578.2, read on the forward strand.
CTCGGTAACATATTCATGCTTTTCAACAATCATCAAAGAAGATGAGAGCTATATATATATATATAACGAGCTTACTCTGCATCATTCCCTTGGGCTGAAAGCTTGCCTAAGAACAAATCCTGCTTTCCATCATTCAAGAAAAGCAAAAAAAAAATCTTTCGTAAGTAACCAACATTATGAGAAGTGAAAATAAAGACAAAAAAGAAAAACGGTGCATAGGGAGGGTAGGGATCTGTGAATGAGTAATGTAACCAAAACAGAAGCAAATTTAAACTAAGATATCAGCATTTAGGTGCTGTTAGATTTTCGGGCCAACTTCAACTTGGTTTTCATCAGATTACCATCCAATTAGAAACCAGTCCAAAAATAAATCCATATTTTTGCTAAACTAATATTTGAATTCAGTTACACTACTTAGATGCTGAAAATCCTTTTTTAACAGCTAAGTGACACAGTAAGGACAAGACGAACACATACGCACTTCAAATAATTATTAATGCAGCCCATGTGTCTCATAAAAGAATCATTATTTTGGCCCCTCATACACCCTAGAGATCCCAAACGAATTTTGAAGAAAACCAAAATCTACTGTACCAAAAATTTATAAATCCAATATGGAGTTATAACAGCTTCTCCTTACCATAGAGAAAAACCCTCAAACCAACAGACAATACATTCTAACCTTTAAGGTAAACTAAAGAAGTAATGTTTGTTCTAACAGAATAATATAACAGATAAAAATGACTTAAGCCAAATTAACACTAATAGTGTCATGCCTCAATATCATGACCATATGAAGGAAAAGTCACCACCTATGTAACTATATCTAGTTAAAGTTTATTAGCAAATATAAAAATTTCAACGTCGTCACCTTCGTATAAACATCGGTATGAAATAAAAAATCCTATGCATAAGAATGTAATGCCCAATGGACTTATAATTCCTTTTTGATAAGTTAATTACATGGAATTTAAAAGTTCAACCAAATTAACGCGATACACATAAAATAATTCAATTTGCATATTGATAAACAGATTACTGCAAATCAAATACCATTAAAAAAAACAAATACCTCATCGAGGTCCAAACCAATTTGAGAAGCATCACCATCACCAAACCGCTCTGAAAACACACATGAAATATTCAAGATTTACGTTTACTTTGTACATAACCATGAATTATAATTTTCTTTATTTCTCAAAGCAACCATCAATTTGAATGAGAATCATCTATTTTGATTTAAAAGTACCAACAAGCTTGGCACGAAAGGAGAACTAACCATCCAAACCAAACTGAGAGGTGGAATAAACCACACCATCCATGGTATCTTGCAGTGTAATCTGTTCTCTTGAACTGACATGATGATCAGTATAATTGCTGCAACAAAATTAGTGGTTAATAAACATTCTACTCAAGCATATAAAGTATCCATAAGAAAACAAGTTGGAACCAACCCCTGAAAGATTTCATTATCAGGTAGCTCAAAATCATCGAGATCAAAAGTCTCCGGCAATGTGATGGAATGATATGGCGCAGTAGATTCTTCTGGAGGCAAATCAACTGCAGTAGAGCGAAAAGCTTGCTTTATCTTTAGCAGAGCCTCACTGCAATCATCAAAGAGGTAATTCACCTTTCTAGAATATATCCTCACCACACCAAGTAAAAGATGGCTGGACAACCGGAGTGCTATTGGTACATCAGGGAAAAGAATTGAATCTGTCCATGGAATATGAAACAGAAAATTAAGCAGATAGAAAAATTATCATTAAAATAAAGGATAACAAAAGAAACAGAATTGGACAGCGTGCAGCAGACAATATATAGTATTAGCAAGAGGTTTAATATGAAAGATTTTTCGACAAAAAAAGTTTAAAAAAAAAAGTGATTAGGAAATGCAAGGCGTTTCACAATGGCTAAGACTAAAAATCACAAATCCAAGATCCTTATACACCAACTTTTCTGGGTCAAAAGGAAGTGTATTTGTTCTCTAGACTCAGCAATTTATTAGAAAGCGAGGTTTATATTGCATAGACCGCTTTGGTGAGCCAAAACTTTGCTTAAATTCCTCTTTTATATTGCTCTTTGTTTAATGAAATTATTCCTTAACTTACTAAATATCAAAGGTTTCCCACCAACTATTGAGAATAACTACCCAATAGAAGATGTAACAATTTTTCTTCCACATGTAACATATCAGGTCACCATAGTGAACTAGCCAAATGAATAGAAAAGCGCAATAAAGAAAGTCAATCTAAATGCAAGTCCAAGTAACTTGATTATACAACTTTCTACCAAAAAATAAAAACTTGATCATTCAACTGAGAAACTCAATAGTTTCTCCACAGGGTCAATGACAAACTGATAATTAGACATGTAAGTATGTGACATTAAATGACATAATTGTTTTTTCATTTTTTTATTCAAAATAATGATGCCCATTGGTTATCAAAGGCCATTCATCGAAAATCACTGCAAAGAAAAATCCGATAAGCAGAAACTCTTTCTTTGGCAAGTACACTGAACACGGGCAATCCTACATAAACATTGATTTGGGCTAAGTAACTTCTAAGGCCACCATGAAACCACCAAAAAAAAAGACAACAATGAAAACAATATCAGAGCCTATTATTAACTATCTGAGCCTAGTTAAATTGCCTGTTTCAATGCCCACTTAGTTTTTATTGTTCTTGCAGAAATCTAAGATTCCATTCAAAAGATTCATAAACTGTTTAAGTGACTTATTGGTCAAGGAATGTACGCAACAAAGTTTTTACTGCATAGCAATTTTATATTTTCTATCACATTTTCAGCACGTATCAGTCCCTGTTAATAAGAAATTATACTTTGGAAACTAATCCTTACAGAAATTAACTATTGATAGATTTATTCTACCAAAGTTCACACCAACCATCTAATGACACTGGGCACAGTAAATTTTCCATAGAAAATTAATAATAATAACAAATAAATTAACGTAAGCTCAGATTATTATATATAATTATAATATTTTATATATAAAAAAATGGCTGATAAAAATAAATGTATAAGCTTCACATACAAAAATAAATAAATAAAAGGACACGAACTAAGCCACTAGAAGTTGATTATTATCATAGTCATAAAATCAGAGTATCCAAGAACTAAGCCCACTACACCTGGCCTGGCCTAGTAAATATATTTTTGCACTTTTAAAAAATTCAAAACAAGAACTTAAAAGCTCAAAATTTCTACTTATTTCTCTTCTAATTCCTTATCTAGCAAAGTCAAACATAAGATTTAAAACACAAAGAAAGGGAATCAAAACTAACCCACTGAGACTCCGATATCCGTATCAGCCACCTGATTTTTGCGAAGCTTCCTCTCCAAATGCGCGGCTATCCATATCGTCCCAAGCGGGCCTTTCTTGGCCAATATAAACTGCGAATAAAACATTTCCCTATATATCTCCCCACTTCACTTCACCAATTAAACCTTAGATTCATACAATAAAAATTTGCCTTCAAACCCTAGTCAAGATATGCTAGAATTCAAACTTCCCCGGATTATCACATTAAAAAAAGGACCCAGATATAAAGTAGCTTTACACCATCTTGTTCAGCACCCAAAGCACCAAAACAAGCAGCAGAACCTCCAATTCACCAAAATCTTACACGACACGCCATAGAAACCCTAATTCTCACACAAGTGTATCTTTTAATCCAGCTCCGCCAAACCCCAAGAAGTCAAAATTCAACCTTTACCCCAAAGCCAAATTAATTAAACTGAAAAACCACAACCCCAATAAACAGAAACAAAAGAAGCACTAAACCAAGCTACACCCTGATGCACAGCCTCAACTCCGGAAGACCCACCAAGTTGCTGAGCAGCACACGTAAAGGAGCTTCATTTCGAGAAGAATTCAAGAAATTATCAACGAAGATCGATTAGGGACACGAACAGGTCGAAAATGGAAGCCCATCAGCAAGAGAAGAACTTGGAGCTAAGCTGGCAAGAAAAAGCGGAGTCGAAAACCCTAGAACCCTAACTGGTCTTGAAGTAAGCCAAAGTCAAGGCCGTAAGCGCCCGAGCTTTGAAACTGAATCAGCTAGGACTGAGTCACGCACGTGCCGAGTCAGAGATCGGAGCGAGGCGAGACGAGTGGACTCGTCGATTCAGACATAGAAGAAGAACAAGAAGAGAGAGAGAGAGGGTTTTGGTGGTGTGATGTAAGGGAATTGGGGAGCGCCTTTAGTTTTAGATTTTGAAGAATTTTGCGAAATTTTTGGGCGATGCTAGAGTACAACATGGGTGCACGTACTCTCTGTACATTTTCAATTTCAGGGTGTTTAAGTTTGACTTTTCTTCAAGCTTACCTGCTTCTGCCACAGACTTTTATTTATCTCCATCTACTCTTAATTGTCAAATTATTTTTTGATTTTTATGGCCATTATTTATAAAATAATTTTTCCGTGTTATTTTATCATCTACTTAATGTGTTGAAATAAAAACTGAAAGTTTTTTTTTTTTTCCTTTTTGCTTCTAATAGTTCCTTTCTCCTCTGTTTTGTCTTAAAATTAGTTTTATTTATGTTTAAGAATAATTTTTAGTTTATTTTATCAAAACATTAATGTTAGTTTTTTATTTCTCAAAATATTAATCTAGTTCTTATTAGTTAATATAATCTGTTCAAATGAAATATTTTGAAATATATATATATATATATATTCTGCTTTATATTTTCCTTCTAATAGTTTCTGGTTTGTCAAAATATAAATTATCTCATAAATTATAAAATTGATACAAATATATATAAATTTTAAAAATAATTATAAATTACTTTTTAAATTTTAAAAATAGTTGCAAATTGTCTTATAAACTGTGGCATTGGCATCGATATCTTTAAATTCTAAAAACAATTGCAACTTGACCCCTTACTTATAAATTACAGTGTATTTTTAATTGTTTATATATATATTTTTATATTAAAGACTATGTGAAAAATAAATTAGCTTATATCATTCATGTAATTATTTATAAACGATTTTAAAAAATACTGTATTTGCCATAAAAATACACTATATTTATAAATCATTGGCTTGCAACTATTTTTTAAGTTTTGTGGAGTATTAGTGCATTGTTATAATTTAGGAAGCAATCAACAACTATTTCTAAAGTTCAATTATATATCAATTCCATAGTTTAAATTGCAATTTGCAATTATTTATAAAATTCACTAGACGTTGATAATAATTTTATAGTTTATGAAGAATTTATAATCTTGTTTATAGTTCATGCGATATCAATGTAAAAACCTCTATTGTTTACAATATTTTGGGGTTACAATTTATTGGTTATTGTTGAATTTGCCATAATACACGCGTAGAATCAGAGTAGACAGGCAATTGAAATACAAAACTAAACGGGGGTTTATATATGATTATCAATTTGCTTCTTTATTTAAGCGTATCACTTCTAAGGTATGCAGGATAACTTAGCATGTATGAATGGAGGCTTATTTCACTTTTTTGAAAATAATTTTAATTTCTTTGATCAAATTCTATGATGACAATTATTTTTTTGAAAGTTGTATGTTAAGGTATTGTTTGGTAACTTTTTATTTTAATTGAAAAAAACTCGTTTAATAATCATTTTATTTTTGGTTTTCAAAAAAAAAAAAAGATTTGTTTGATCACCATTTTTGTTTCTGATTTTTTTTTCCACTTTATATTTATTTTAAAAACACAAATTTTAGATTTTTTTTTTTGGTAAATAACACATGTTTTAGATGGGTTTTATTAGAATCGTCCTTAAAGCCCTAAAGCTTTAACACGGGATACTAAAAGTTTGTCATTAAATGGAGAAAAAATGAAAATGCAATTCCAGAATTTACAGCTTTTATCTAAGATTTAAAAAATGTTTCTGCAAAAAAGAAAAACATGAACATTTACCAAAAGCATTTTTATTTTTGGCTTTTTAAAAAAATAAAATTAAAAATGACTACGTTATCAAACATATGCTAAATAAATATATATTTTCAACATAGTATTGACTTTATAGTTAATTTTTATCATTTACATATTCTGTTAAAATAAAAGTTTAATTGTTTTCTTTTCAAATTTTCTTCTCTTTATTGTTAATTATGAAACTTCTTAATCTAGATTTAACTGAAAGTCTTACCGCATATTTTGCTTCAGCTTCTTCTGTCCTCTATTTTGTAGTAAGAAAACATAATATCAAATTATTTTATATTTTTGCTAGTTTTACTTCCTATTAAGAATAAATTTTAATTTTTTAAAATATGTTAAATATAACTGTTTTTTAACCTAGTTTTGACTAGTACTTGATAATCAATATAGTCATTTAAGAAATCTATTAATATAAAATACTTTTTTAAAAAATATATATATAGCATGCTTGGATGTGTTTTTTTTTTTAAATTGCTTTTAAAAGGGAAAAATCATTTTTGAAGATGTTTGATAAAAGATTCAAAAACCACTTTCCCCATTAAAAAAAAAAAAAACTTTAAATTATTTTTTAGTTAGGTGCTTTTCTATTGTTTAAAATGGCATTAAATGGTTTAAAATGACATTAAAAATATCTCATTCAATTTAAAAGTATTTTTTTGTGGATAGTAATCAGATATAAATTTCATTTTTATTTTTTTAAATAGCACTTTTTGATTTAAATACTATACATAAAAATGTGCTACTTCCACTAATTTAACTCCACGTGGATAACTCCACGTGGAAAAAGAATCCATGTCAGATAAATCACTACAAAACGTTAACCAATCTTTTCCGCTTTTGACGTTTTTTTTTTTAATTATTTTTTTATTTCTGGAGAAAAGCTAAAATTAAAGAAACTTTGTGTTGGATCCTCTGTGGGCGTGGCGTACCAATCTCCCTCTACAACTCCATCAATTCCACCATCCTTGTCGACGTCTCAAAACTCCGACACCTGAATCTTGCTCAGAACCTTCTCACCACTCTCGCAGTCTTTTGTTTCTTTTTTTAGAAAGGTGTCTTCCAACTTTTTGATTCTTTTGAGATTTTGATTGTGCCATGCCTCTTCAAACTGGATTTCTGTGTCAATAAACAGTTTTTTTTTCTCTTAAAAAAAAAAAAAAAAAACTTAGTAAACTACGGACCCTCCCATCTTGCCACATCAGCACCTTGTGATCTTTGAGAAGATGATTGTGAGGTCTGTCCTAAGAAGTTAGATGTACGTAGCTCCTTGTTAACTGTAGGGTTGGAGAAGAGTCATACATAATCTTATTGTTTTAAATATTGGATAATGTTTCGGACTAATTTGTTGCTTTAAATGAAAATTTTACTACATACTATATTTTATTTCTAATAGTAGATATATATATATATATTTTATTTTGCTTAAATATTGCTTGAGAATATTTGAAGTTATAATTTATGGGTAATTGTTGTTGAATTTTGCTTTCTGAACAAAGTACAAAACTGGTTTATGCTTGTTTGATAATATAGTTGTCTTTTATTTTTAATAATATATATATATATATTTATTATTTTGCTTGAATATTGCTTGCGAATATTTTTTTCTAAGCAACCGAGAATAAGAATATTATTAAATAAGTTATACCTTACAGAGCTCAGGCTGATTGGATAAGTCCCAATTAACAGGGAGAGACCTATGTAGAGCATTTTTAGAAATCCAGTCAGCTATTTTGTTAAGGTAGCATGGAACCAAACGGAATAAACACACATCAAAACAATTTCTAAGCTAGCAGATATTGTGAACCAAGGCTTCAATAGTCCAGTGTGAAATAGAAGACTGATCTGTAATAAGAGCATGCAGGTTGGCACAGTCCATTTCAATAATAATTCTGTCAAATCCCATCCTTCTAGCAGTAAGTAGAGCATGAAAAACAGCCTCACCTTCAATGGACAAAGCATCATAACCCAAGAAAAGGGCATACCGGTGACAAACGACATCCCCCCTCTAGTTACGGACCACAATGCCCGCGGCAACCTGCCGAGTCATGTAGTAGAAAGTCCCATCACAGTTTATTTTCAAAGTGTTAGGGGAGGGTGGGTCCTACTTCAGTTGGTGAGAAGCCTGGTTTGAAGGTGGGACTGTGTGCTAGGTACTGTGGAAGAAAGTAGCTCGACGCTATTAAAAAATTCTTCCTGGGCTACAGTGGCCATACAAAGTGGATTGGGGAGCACTCCATTAAATATATACTTATTACAAGCTTTTCAGATATACCAGAGTGTACAACATAAAAGGCTGGCCAGACCACCTCCTTCCACTTTGTCGGCAACCAGTCTCATGATCACATCTTGGAGCCAGGTTCGGAGCAAAGTATTAAGGGGGATGCAAAAGCCAAAAATAGATCCAAACCACAAAGCTTGAACCCAGTGGCATTCTAAAAACAAGTGTTCTAATGTCTCTTTAGCACCTTTATAGACCGGCCACGTAGCATCTTGGCTAACATGATGACGGAAAAGATTGACACGCGAGCTTAAAGCGTTGTGAACGAGTTGCCACATAAAAAGTTTGATCTTAGGAGTAGTAGGCAAAGTCCAAAGCTTCTTCCAAAAAAGAGTTGAAGGCCAAGTAGATGATGATGCTTCAGCAATAGAACTGTTACATACTTCCTGCACCAAGACATTATAGTAGGATTTCACCGTCAACTCTCCTGGCTTGGAAAACGGCCAAACGAGACGATCAAGTAGACCCCACTGCGATATTGTTGGGATCCCTCCATGTGGAGGAGGAATGGGTCATGTGGACCCCACTTTTCCTATATGTGCTATGGTGTGTTTGTTTCTTCTTGCATAGAACCTTACGAGAGAAAGTTTTATTTTTTTTGGGATGGCCAAACATGGCCCTTGATTTTTGTGTGGCTTCCTTGAGAAGCCTCCATTCTCTTCTTCGTGTGGTGTGGCTGTGGAAAAACAGAGAGAGAATGATGAGAGAAACAGCAAGGTGAGAATCAAAAAGAGCCCATCTACTTCTCCATTTAGCTGGAAGGTTGATCGTGTTCCGTTTATGACGAGTTTTCTGACTTGAGTTTCTCTTATAGTGCTTTACAAGTTGATATCCACCTTGTTGGTGATGCTTTGCTATTTGTATTATTGCTGTTGATTAATGTGGTGGTGCCAAGAGTTATATTCTTGATGAACACTGTGTAATCCCATTATTTGAACATAGTGGAAGTTTGAAATTGGACTATGGTCCCCGTGGTTTTTCCCATTCGGGTTTCCACGTAAATCTTGGTGTTTGTTGTGTTGGAGTGATTGATTATTATGCTTGATATATATTTCAATATTTGTTATTTGTGATTCCTGTTTTTTGAACACACAATAGGGAAAGCTTTTAGTAAACAGAGTGGTTTTTCCTCATCAGATATAGGTATAGCTTTGATTCTATTAGCCAATCAGGGGGAAAAGTAGAAAGAAGCTTATCTGTGGACCAACAAAGGGGGGTGCAGTCATGAACTCTAAAACCCTGCAGATAGTCGGATTAAAGAAATCAGACAAAACTACATTTTTCGGTCCGCACTTATCCAACCAGGGATTTATCTTCGTGCCAGTTCCAACCCGCCATCGCGTAAACTTAACCAGGATATCCATGAAGCAAGCTCTTCCAAGTCCAAGATGCCAATGAAACATGCTTTGCCCTTAAAACAGTAGAATGTGGGAAATAAATCCCTTTTAAAAACTGTACCCATAGAGCCTGAGGCTAGGACTAAGCACGTCATGCTTGTTTAGCCAATAAGGAAGAATTGAAATGGGAGAAATCTTAGAAGCCTAGACCCCCAGAGCCTTCATTTTCTTAATATCATCCTTCTTAACCCAGTGTAAACCCTTGCCATCTTCCCCCAAACCCCACCAAAACCGATTAATAGCATATGTTAAAACCTTACAAAATATTTTGGCAGACGGAATATCGACATGACATACACAGGGATGGATTGGGCCACCGCTTTCACCAGGATTTCCTTTCCACCCTGAGATAGTAACTTACCTTTCCAACCAGCAATTTTGGTAAGAATACGATCCTTTAACTCATCAGAAAGATTTTTTTTAGACTATCCCCATTGAGAAGGGAGTCCAAGATACTTATTAGAAGACACCATGGAACCCACTTGGAAAAAGGTGCAAATACGATCATGTAAAAAGGGAGGTGTGTTGTGGTTGAAAAAGACTAGATTTTTTAATGTTTATGACCTACCCTAAAGCTACACAATATGCTTGTAAACGGTTTTTAAATTCTATGCATTCAGCCATGTAAGTCTCTAAGAAGAAGAGGCTATCATCTTCAAAGAATAGGTGAAAGATAGACGGACATGCTTTAGTGAGCTTAATCCCATGCAGAGATCCACTCAAACATCTCATCTTAAGATTAAGAGAGAGAGCTCCAGCCACAATAATGAACAAAGTAAGGGGATAGGGGGTCACCTTGACGAAGACCTCTACCATGAGTGAAACGTGCTTGATGTTTTCCATTGCTCACAATACTATAAGTAATGGTGGATACGCATTGCATGATCAATTGGACAAAATGGGGATGGAAGCCCAAACGGAGTAGCATATTCCTGAGGAAGTCCCATTCTATTCGATCGTAAACCTTAGACATGTCAGTCTTTAAAATCATGTCATATTTCTTGCCCACTTGCCTCTTCTTCAGAGCATGAAACATCTCTTGGGAGATAAAAATATTATCCTACATTTGGCGTCCACCCACAAAGGCGCTTTGATTCTCAGAGATCAAACAACCAAGAAACTTCTTCAGCCTGTGTACTAAGACCTTAGAAATAACCTTATATGCAAAATTGCATAAGCTTATTGGTCGAAAGTGGGTCATAGACTCAGGGGTTTGTACTTTCGGGATTAAGACTATGTTTATATTATTCAAACATCGTAACAGATACCCTGAAAGAAAAAAGTTATGCATGAGCTTATAAAAATCGTCCTAAAAAATAGATCAGTCAGAAAGATAAAACACCCTAGAAAAACCATCTGGCCTTGGAGCCTTACGAGCTCCCAAAGAAAAAGCTGCGGATTTCACTTCTTTTCTTGTTACTGGGGTTAGAAAGGATTGGTTCATAGTCTCTAAGACACGAACATTAACAATCGATAATGTAGGCTCCAAATTGCGAGGCCCCGCTGCTGTAGGATTGGTTCATAGTCTCTGAGATGGTGTACATGCGGCATTCACCGTGCTTTCATCTTGTCTCTTCCAGCTACAAACTCTCGAATTAAATCTATGTTTTGAGGTTTGGTCCGTTTGGAATATGTTCAAGTAACCTATGCATTTTATTTTTTTCTCCAACTTTATTTTATTATTTTAATTTTATTTTTGATGGTTTTAGGAATATATGGAGAATCCTGTTTATCCAATGTTAACAAATCTTAAGGAGCTGAAATTGACACTTGATCCACCCGATGGTCACATTCTTGCTCAATCAATTTCTTTCATGGAGGTGTCTCCTTTCTTGCAGAAACTTGTGTTGAAGGTGTGAATTCTTGAATAGGACTTAATCTTAGATTAATTGATTTTTCACTCATTAACATGTTAACAACAACCTGACTTATGATTTGCTTGTATGTATTTTATGTTATAGCAAATTCCCAGTTTTGATATATATTATATTTGTACGTTACTATTATTATTATTAGGGATGACAATGGGGTGGGGCGAGGTGAGGCCGGGTATCCCTCCCCGTGCCCCTTCCCTCACACTGTACCATGTTTTCCTCTTCTTCTTTCTTAGATCTATTTCATTTTTTAATAAAAAATTAATATTTTTGTATTTAAAATAAAAAGTGTGTAAAAATTATATCTTTTACATATATTTTAATTAAAAATATAAAAGATTAAAATATAAAATATAATATATAGATATTATATTGCCTTGCCCTGCCTCAGGTAAAGATTTTTTCCTTGACCCCACCCCGTTATTACTCGGGGAGTAGCTGCCAATTCAGAATGGGACCGGATGGGGTAGGGCGGAGCCAAATTATTTTGATATCTCTAATTAATAATATTATTATTTTCTCAATGCAGATAACAGATTGGGTGGAGGATGAGGATGAGCAGGAGTTTATAAAGCATGCAAAATTCTCACATTACTTCCTTAAAGAATTGTAAGTGTTTGGATATGGGGGTCGTCCAAATGAAGATAAACTTATCGTCTATTTTATAGAGAATGCAGTTTCCCTACAGAAAATTACTGTCAATCCTTGCTTATTCATGGAATTCTCACACATTACGGTATCGAAAGACATGAAGGGAGAACAAGAAATGGCGAGAGTTCATGCTATGCAACATCTCAAACAAAAGGTTCCTTCAACTATAGATTTTATATGTCTTTAATATATATATATATATATATATTAATATTTTTATTTGCTGAGAGATTTTGTGTGGGTGATTACGAATTCACTCTTTTTTTTTCTTTTTTTACCAAATTATTAATTCGTTTATGGAGATTGGGACAATTTTATTTGCTTACTTTTGTTGTCAAGGATCTTTGTAAATTCCAAAAGTTAAAATTAATTTTTATGGACTTTATCTACAAGTCTTCTAAACAAAAAGAAGGATTTTTTAAAGATTTTCTAATTTAGAATTCCATAATCAAATTGCAAAATAAAAGTATGTCAAAATATAAGGGTGGTATTTCTGGTGTGATAATTGGCACATAAAACACCACTGCTATTTTTAAAAAACTATACAAAATGTGATGTATGTACTTTTTGAAAACAAAAAATATAATATTTAATTTTGACATCAATATTGTTTCAGCATTACTTGGAGTATATATGCTAAATTTTGATATTGGTATTTGAATATGGTGTTAGAAAGAAGCCAAAATATGAAAATGACAATTTTAGATTTTGAAGAATTTAGCCAAATGTTTGATAATGTTAGAGTACGACTCGGGTGTACATATTCTACATTTTCAATGTCAAACTAATAATGTCTAAGAGTAATATTGCTTTAGCACATGGGGGTGTAACCTAGCGGAGAAAGCGGTCGAGCCAGCATTAGTTTGCAAGAGTTACGGTTCGAGTCTTAGCAAGCCCCCGTCAAGGCTCCAGGTGTACTTAGCCTTGTTAAATATCATGTGGATGGGGAACTATTAGGCGATGGGCTTCCTGCTCTAGACTCCTACAGGCTTGCAAAGCTGAAGTAACAATAAGGCTCTATCAGAATTCTGAGCTTATGATTCTCACATTGAAACCCTTTTTCATATTCACAAAAAAAAGGTAATATTGTTTAAATTAACACCAACCCTAAAATATAAGGGTGTAATATGTAATTAACCCCTTTTTTCAGTTTAGTTGTAACGAACTTTAGTTTTTTGTTAAAAATTTGCTAACAAAAAATAAATGGAGTTGAAAAGTGCATACTGTAAACTGATAATCCCAGTTATAAATAGGTACAAAAATGTGAAATAATAACTATGCCACATTTATTTCGAAAACTAAATATACGTTATAAACATTCATTCAAATAGAGAACAAAAAAACCTAAAAAAAAAATAAAATCCCACTTTTTCATTTTTAGCAAAGGATTTTGGTACGTTATTTGTTTATTCATTTAAAAGAATATCACATCCGATATATGTTCTATCATGTATACAAGCTTCCCATAATGATAAAGATGATCTTTGTCACCTATTAGCCATAAAGAATTTCAGCATCAAAGAAGAGAAAAAGAAAAAGAAAAAAAAGAGAGTAACAGATGATGCCCTAAATGAGTTACCAACCCAAGCATAAAAAAAATGATTTGTGAAATCACATCGTCTATGGATTTACAGCTTCCTCCATATCCAGCATCTTCTGTTGAAAAGCTTAATGTTAAATGACACTTAAAACTACATGAGAAGATTAAAAATAATTAAAGAGATTTTCTCACCTAGAAAAAAATAAAGTTTCTTCGGATCCTTAAAGGATGCTAAAGCTAAAACAGCCAATGCGCGCATGACAAACTATTAGATCAATGCTAGTTTGCCATAAAATATCAGATTATTACAAACAAACATGCCTATTATAAGGTTTTTTTAGAGAAGACCAAGTTTCATATATAATACGTGAGGGACATTTTGCAATCAACTGCTAGCAACTCCCTGGAACTTCTCCTAACTACTCACAACTTCTTGGAAAACTCACTCTCAATATGAACAACCGATATGAACTTCCTATATGCATGACAGGCGGTGAATAACCGGTGGTAACCGCGACCACATATATAACTACTGTAAACTTTGAGAAGCAACTGCCTTCTGATAAACAAAATGCTACCTCTATATATTCTCCAAAAGGACGACGTTCAGGTAAGCCTCTCTTGGCCTTGCCAAACTTTGTCAAATTTATTCTTCAGATTTCAATTCGACTGGATTGTTGAAGTCTTTTCGACTGGATTGTCGCCTAGGGTTTTTTTTCACTCTTTTCTCTGTTTCAGGTCCAAGATGCACTGAGGCATAGCAAGACGAGCAAGGCAAAATTATGACTGAAACATAATGCTCTTGGACTCATGGACTTATAGACTAAAGATGAATTAATGGCCCCAAGCCGTTCTGCTTGTTCCAACTGATTGATCCACTGGTTGAGAATGAAGTCAAAGCCAATGTCCTTTGATGGCTTGTGCTTGGCAAGATAAGTTCCTTAATAATTCAAGTGTCTTACGTCTCGCACCGTTACAACGGCGATACTAAGATTTTTCAACTTTAAACTCTGTTATATAAACTGTTTATCTTCTGGAACTGGAGCTCAGTTGGTCTAAATTTTACTTTGGTTGGGTCATTGATATCACTGCTGATTGTAACGGCGCAAGACGTGAAAACACTTGAATTGTTGAAAGACTCTTGTGAGTGGTTGGGACAATAGGATTTATCTTAATCGGCCGACCAGTAAACCTTAGAAAGCTATTAGGAAACACAAATAATGATTGACACTTGTGTCGAAAAAGAGGAAACGAAAGGTGTGGGTGTATGTTGACAAATAAGATTTCTTGCCTCTTTAATAGGCCTTGCTCAAGGTGTGCATAGGTGTCAACATCTTCTCACAGTGATAAGGGAGAGGTTAAAGGAGTCAAGAGTATGAGAGTATGAGATTAAGACTTATGCTTAATGAAAAAAAGACAAATGATAGAAAAGGGGAGAGAGAAGGGGAAGTAAATAGTTGTTGCTATTCTTCTTCTTCTTCTTGTTATAGGGTTTTTTAGAAGACCAAGTTTTATATGCGGCACGTGAAGGACATTCTGCAATCAACTATTAGCAACTCTCTGGAACTGCTAGCAACTCCCTAGAATTTCTCCAAATTGCTGTGAACTTCTTGAAAAAAATTTTCTCAGTATCAACCGGTGGTAACTAGTAACCACCTACAGAATTGCTTACAACCTCCAAGCAACTACTTGAAATTGCTTAGAGAAGCAACTACCTTATGACTAGCAAACTGCTACCTCTATAAATTCTCCAAAGGAGTAACATTTAGGTAAGTCTCTTTTGGCCTTACAAAAATTGAGTATCGGAGTCCCTTTGACTAGTATCATAATGGAGCCTAGGGTTTCATTTACTTTTTTCTCCATTTTAGGTCCAAAATATATAAAGCAGAGCAAGATAAAGCAAGATAAAATTCTGATTGAAACATTTGGCACTGTTTGTGTGCAAACAAACAAAAGCTACAACATTTTCTAGCATAAATTAAAAGAATGTAATAATTTCATACGATACTACATAAATTAAAATTACTCATAAGTTATAACCTAAAATTCATTAAAATAAATATAGTCAGACAATAAGTTCAGTAAGCTTTTATAAATGTATAAAATTAGACAATGAAACAAATCTAAAACTTTAAATTGTTTAAGGATCATTTGATTGTGCTTCTCTTATAGTGTTTTTTTTTTTCCAACAACCCTTTTCATTGTAGCACTTTGCTTAAAAGCACTTTAATAACAAAACAATTTATGTTTTGTAAAAAATGCTTTAAAAATATGTAATAGTATTTGGTTGTTTAATGCAAAAGTGTTTTTTTATTGTGACAAATTATCAAAAAGGATAAATCTTTAACTAAGACAAGGGGTGAAATTTTAAAATAAATGGGGTTATTTTAAGTATTTCAGGATGATTATTTAATGCATAAAGTGGAGAAGTACTTTGAAAAAATAATATTTTTTTGGAGATCTCCTGTAGGATTTACAAAGCTGGAATAACAATAAGATTTTATTTTTTAATAGAATTTTAGACTGATGATCCTACATTACGGCGTTTTTTTATTCATAAAAAAATGGGGTGAAGAAGCACCTTGACAAAATAACACTTTTTTAGAAAATAAATGAGGTTATTTTAGATATTTGAAAATGATTATTTAATGCGCATGCACAAAGTATAGAAGTACTTTCACAATATAGTACTATTTTGGAAAAGCAGTATTACAAAATGATATTTTTTTTTAGAAGCACCAAATATATGTTCCTTCAAAAAAAGTATTTAAAGTGTTGTTTTTATATGTATATATAAAAAAGTGCTTTTAAAAATTTTCAGCTAGACGCATTCAATGTGCCTTTTTGGTAAAAGAAAAAAAAGAAAAAAAAAAGCACATCCAAACTGGATGAACAATTCCTATCAGAGAAATTTCAAAAAGGAAAAAATAATAATAATTTAGATCATGAAATTTTTTTGATGAATTAGGGCCTGTTTGGCTTTATAACTTAAAACCTTTTTTGGTACTAAAAATTAAAAAGTTGTTCTTTGAGAATAAAATAGTCTAAAAGTACAATATATATATAAATTTATGTTAGTTTATAATATTTCCATTGAATTTATGTGTTCTATATGCATCGGCTTGATGAGTAACATTGTGAAATTCACTGCTTTTTAAAGGTGGAATTATCTATTGCCTTTTTAAATGCAGTAGACTGTTTGATGAGGGACTCGATGTGCCTTCATGGTTAAAAACCGGTAGAGGAAAGGAATTAATAGCAAGAGCATGGGAAGGGGATTGAGGGGCTTTTAGATTTGGAGAGAATGGGAAGAGAATCGTAGCCTTTGTACTCCAATCACTTAAGCTCATTGAAGAGAACTTGCAAACATGTAGTTGACAAACTCCTCATACGAATCAGGTGCTATAGATTTGGCTGCGTGGTGTTTGTTGTCGGTAGAGGATTTTCAGGACCAAGAGCAGACAAGGTGGCATGGAAGAGAACGAAAACGAAAAGGTGGCCCTTGAAGACAATGAAGAACTTGCAGGAAAAGGAAGAAATCAATGGTGATTGGAAACCAAACAAAGGAGCAAGTTAGCAAGTGACGACGAAAATGGTGGAGCCTAGCGTGAAAGTGAAAGAGTGAGAGAGGAGAAGGGGTTTAGAGTTCCTAAAAGAAAATATAAAAATATAATATATAATAAAAATATATAACATATTTTATAAATATATAATATTATAAAATATATTTCATATATATAGAGTGGGTTCAAGGCGAGGATAGTACTCCTCAGCTCCACTCTGCCCCCGTTCCAGGACAATTTATTTTGTCATGTCCCCGCCCCGCCATCCGGTTAAGCTGGGAATCCCCGCCTGCTAGGGGCTGGACCAGATGGGGCAGATCGGGGACCCATTTTTTTACCATCCTTACTTGTTGCCAAAAAAGAGAGAAAGGATATCATTACTTGTTAATTAAGGATACACTCGTATAATTTTTTTGTTATTATTATTATTATTATTATTATTATGTATTTACATGGTTTATTACACGTAACACTGAATTCTTTGCTGGAGATTGTGGATGGCAACTATTTTAAGGATTTGGGGCTTGTCGTGTTAGTATGTAAGGTACTGATAAAAAGTTACTAAATTAGATTTCTTGATGGAGAAGTAACAAGGAACTTATTATGGTTTGTTTACCTACATTAAGGATCTAGTTGTTATGTTTGATGTGTATAATGGTCAGAACCCCATGATTACTATCCAAAATTCTAATAAAATAATTGCGGTCAGGAAGATTTAAAACTAGACATTAAATTCGAATAAATAGTCACTGATCCTCCAAATGGATGGATCTATGCATAAAACTAAAAATAATCTTAACACTAGAGAATTAAAAAATAATGTAAACATAATCCAACCTCCAACTGTCATGTATGGGGTCCATATGTGGTGAATAGCGACACTCACTCGTGTATTATAGGCACCTAAAATCTATAGTTGAAGGGACCTTTTTTTGGAGATGTTGAATAGCATGACGTCTCGCTATGGTCTGTTCCGCTTTCACGGGCTTTGTTGATGTGTATGGCACTTTATCAAAAAGGAAGGGATTGACAATTATTTTCTCAAGCGAAACAGCATTCTCTACAAAGTAGACGATTAGTTCGTCTTCGTTTGGACGCCCACCATACCCAAATACTTCCAATTCCTTAAGGTTATCATGCAGACATTTTGCAGGTTTTATAAACTTCTCAGGTTCCTCGTCACTGTACCACTTTGTTATCTGCATCAAAGATCATGAACCAAATCGCACGAAATTAAAAATTTCGGATGTATTCAATGAAACTTTTAAAACTCACGGGGTATTCAATTAAATTTCGACTTTAAAAGTCTTCAAAAATTATGGGAATACATTTTGTAAGTCCATGAAAGTCGAGCAATATTCAAAATGTCAATGACTAAAGTCCATAAAAATCAATAGAATTTCTATCAATTCTGCAAGAAACACACTTATAATTTAGGGGTGTATTAAATCTTAATTTTTAAGTATATTTGTAAGTGTATGGTTTTTTACAGAATTTTTTTTGGAAGTGTATGGTTTTTTACAGAATTTTTTTTGGAAGTGTATGGGTTTACCAAATTTTTTTTGGTAATACCCACACTAGTCTCTAGTCTTATAATTTTCACATTAACTGACTTTTTTAAATTCTTACCCCATGACTTCTCAATTGAATATATATATTTTTAAATGACTTCTTAATTGAATACATAAAATAAAATAAAATTATTGAATACACCCCCAACCAAAATTTTTGATCGAATACATCCCCAACTAACTAGTGTAATTCATCCAAGAATACATACCATCAACATAAGTTTCTGCAAATAAGGAGACACCTTCATGAAAGGAAGTAATCGAGCAAGCATCAAAGAATCAGATGGAGAAAGCGTCACTCTCAGCTCCTTAAGATTTTTTAACATTGGATAAACAGGATTCTCCATGTAACTCTGCAACCAAAAAAGAAACTAGTGACACAAAAAAAAAAAAAAAAAATTGCAAACATCCGAGGAAAATACATGATGCCTCATATATTTGCTATATATATTTATATATACCACGTTAGTTCAATTTCCTTACCTCATTTGAAAGATCCAGATGGAGAATCTGCAGCTGAGAGAGACAACACGAAAAGATGGTGAAGACCCTGTATGCGTAGTAGAACATATCGTCATACAAATGGATGTATACGTCAACAAGCTTGGGCACATTCCTAATCATAAGTCTTATCGTCCTATCAATTTCAAGATTATGACAATAAAACGAAACAAGGTTTTCAGCATCATAGATCTCAATGCTTTGAATCAAAGTACAAAACCTTATCTCCAAATGCTTCAATGCAAGTAATGGGCTGCCCACAACCCTTAAATTGATCAAACGTGATGAAAAAATCACTTGTAATCGTTCAAGCAGTGGACAGTTAGACAACAAGTATTCTATAACCTCTCCATCGACGTTTACACCTACCAAATTGAGCACCTTGAGGGACCTCAACCCAACCTCAACGTCTCTGTGAGACAAGAGCTGTCGATCAATAACGCACGTTTCGAAGCGAGCAGTCGATAGAAAGTTCAATTCTAGAATTTGAACTCTATTTCTCATGGCGAACTTAATCCAACGAGTAATGGAAAATGCAAAATATCCAACATCATAACAGACCAGGAAGCGGTCGATAGTCACACCCGCGTGCTGATTAACAACATTGTTCACCCACTGGACGTACCTAATCCTCGCCAACTTTGATCTGTCCTCGCCGATTTCATAATAACCGTAGAGGGTTTCTTCGCCGACATCGAAATTGAGATTCTTAGTGCAGGTCCAGACGTAGCGCCATCGCCGGGAAAGAGTGCTTGTGGCTGCAGCTTCCTTTAGCGGCAACAGAGATACTATGCTCCCCAGAATATCTTCTGGCAATCCACTGATTTTATCGTCTAAATTATATTCACTGCTACGTTCCTATTACGTGAAATCCAACCAAAAAAAAGACTGAACGTATTATTATACAGCCGCCAAAAATTAAATAAATAATAAAGAAAAAAAAATCTGAACCAGAGGATTTCGATATTAGAGCATAATTTTTAAAAAAAAACGTATTTTTACCTTCTGCTGTACAGGTGGTTGAAAAGTTCGATGCGTTGAATGCGCTCTCTTCTTCGCAATTCTTTTTTGGTGAACTCTCTTCTTCCCAATTCTCTTTTTCATAATTTTCTTCTTCATAATATTGTGCCTCATTGTGAACTGAGTTGGGGCAACGAAGTTAGAGGGCGTCATCACCTTATATAGCTCAGACCATTGGATCCCATCTACGGCTTAAAAACTTCCACCACGGTTCTTTATCGTATAACCCAAATTTCAGTCTAACTTATATATGATTTTTGAAAACAGTATTTAAATAAAAACAAAAGATAAAATAGTAATTGCCCCTCTTTTTTAAAGAAAAATAAAAGGATAAATATTATAAAAATACATGGATAAAAAAATAATAATAAATAACACGTGCTACAAATAATTTAATTTTTTTTCTTTTTTTCATTTTTTTTCTAGTCCAATATGCAGCAAAGCAAAACTCTAATACTCCTGGGTAGTGTTTGATAGCTGCTAAAAGGGGATGAAATGGAAAATAGGATCAAGAATTTGTATTTTTATATTTGGCGTGTATTTTAAATTTTGAAATTAAAAATTTTAAATTTCTCTTTTTTAGAATTTTTGCCTACAATCTTATTCTACGAAAAAAATATGAGAAAAATTGGAAAATGAAAACTCTGTGTTCAACCACCCTCCCACCCAAGAGATCACCCAGCTCCACCACCCTCCCACCCTAAGAGATCTCGCTAAGCTCCCACACACGCGAGCGTTCAAGCCTCCATCCAACTCTAGAACTCATTGGACAACCACTATTTTTCTCTATTTATTTCATTCCCAACCACAAGTTGGCCTTCAACAACCTTCCCACCTACAAAATTTAAGAGGCCGTTTGAAAATACTTATGTAAATAGTACTTTTTTTAAAAGTACTTTTTATTTAAGCACTTTAATTATAAAGCACTTTAATTATAAAGCACTTTAATAATAAAGTAGTTTGTGTTTGGTGGAAAGCTATAAAAAAGTGCTTTAAAAATATTTAACAGTGTGTGAAAAAGCACTTTTTTGGAGAAGCACCTATCAGGTGCTTCTTGAAAAAAACACTTAAAGTGTTTTTTTTATAAAAAAAAAGTGTTTTATAATTTTTTAGCCAAATATGTTTCAAACTGCTTTTTTCAAAAAAAACGTTTTTCATTATAAAAAGCAGGTTCAAGCGCTCTAACTATCACCTCCATCTAGCTCTAGAACCCATCTAACCACTATTTCTCACACCCATGGCTCACAAACTCTCCACAAATTTTGTCCCCACCGCGTAAATTCGACAATCCTCTTACCCATTGAGGCGGCCACCATCGGACAAGGGAGTATTGTTTTGATTGGCGTAAATATTGGATTTTTAAATTTAGGATTCTAATATGATCAATTTTAGGACTTGTTATTTTTCTACTATCGTCTTTTGAATATAAAACACTTATTGAATATATTTTTGAATAGGTAAAAAATTCCTATAGCTCACATTGAGAGAGTCATGGCAACCATAAGTCATCCCTCAGCTAAACTGTCGAGGGCCTTGACAATTTGGGTGAGGGGTGTGCCTACACTTAGTCACCCATCACTTGGCCCGAGAGCCTCGGCGGTTGGCGAGGTTACTACCTAAGGTACCCCGGCGGTTTGGCGGGGCACTACTACTAAGTCACCTTTCGTCCAAACTACCGAGGTAGTCGACAATTTGGCGAGGGATGCTTACACTAGAGCATGCTTATAAAATTGACAAAAAAACCCAAGTATATAAGTATATATGCGAAATTATATAATCAATACAGGTCCATATCGCAGGGGTGTTGCCCCCGCACTAGGAAATTTTCGGGTCAAACTAAAATTTTACCTACAAGATTCTTCATATGGTAAGAAAAAGAGTTTATATGGTTTTAGATAGACAACTTGATATATATAATATGTGGTATAATACGTTGTATGAATGTCAATAATAAGTGAATGGATTCAATATTGAACTAATTATATAATTTATGTATGAATTATATATATATATATATGTATATATAACTTTAAAATATATTCATATGTTATGTTAGTCAATTTTATAATAAAAATTTATTTTAATATTAATATAATATTAAATATTTTTTTATTTTTTTATTTTTTATATTGGAGCATAAATTTATTTGTAAATAAATAAAAAATATTAGTTAAAGTTTATAATAAAATAATTAAAAAATTATAGAATTTGTGAAATTAAAAAAATTAAATTAAATTTTAGTCATTCATATATAATTTACAATTAATTATATAAATTAATAATTAATGTATTATTAAAAATTAAATTATAAATTAATAATTAATATATTATAAAAATAAAGAGGGAAAAATGATGATTTTGTGTGTATTGTAGTACACAACATGACATAGCATTAGCATATGCATTTGGTTGCCTCTTGAGTGATTTATCACTCACTTTTGTTTGCTATCATGTGTGGTAGGTAAATCCGAGACTCAGCAGTAGGGCTTGGTGGCGGTGCGGATCTGGGAAGGTATGACATAGTACAGTGTTCTTTCGCATTTTTCTTTTTACTATATTTTGAGTAAGGATACTCTTTTCTTTACGTTGTGGGTGTGTATACTTTATTTATTTTAAAATATTACTATATTATGGTGTGATTTGTAAAATGGTCCCAAAGAGTAAAGAAAGGTTTTAATACTGTCGTGGCATTGTCCAGAACAGTTTTTAAACATAAATCGGGTTTGCGTTTTTGAAAGGAAAAAGAAAAAAAAATTTACGTAATAACTACATCTTACTCGGGAACGTATGCTTGGGTAAGGGGGTGTTACATTATGCTTGAAGGAATCTCTAAACTTCCTACCTTCAAAGGAGTGATTGATAAGGTAAAAGCTTTCACTATTTTCATCTATGCACATCACAAGACTTTGACATTAATGAGAAAGTTTACAAAAAAAGAGATTGTTCGCCCTGGAGTCACTAGGTGTGTAACTTCTTTCCTAACATCGCAAAGTTTGCTGGATAAAAAATAACAATTGAGAAATATGATGACTAGCAATGAATACGATAACACTAAATGGTCAAGGAACAAAAAGGGAAAAGAAGCATTTAATATTGTTGTTCCTAATGATTTTTGGAACTCAGTAGAGTTGTGTTTGAGAGTATTCACTCTATTAGTGAAAGTGCTTAGACTTGTTGATGGAGAGGAGGAGCCTTCAATGAGTTTTGTTTATGCAGAGATACTAAAGGCAAAGGATGACATTAAAATGATATTGGAGAAGGAATGTGACTATATGCCAATCTTCAACATTATTGATGCAAAAGGCAAGGATCGTCTTGATAGTTCACTTCATACAACGGCTTACCTTTTGAATCTATTTTATTTCTTCAAGAAGTCACATATCAAAGATGATCTATTAATAACAAATAATGTGATTGCTTGTGTTGAGAAGTTCTTTTCCGATGCTCAAATGCAACATCATGTGATAAATACCAAGTTACAAAGATACACTCAAATGGAAGGTGCATTTGGAAGAAAACTAGCAATAAGTGGATGTGAAAAAAATGATGCAAATTATAATCTGGGTACGTTAACATTATTCTATTTTTTCTTTTATGTTAATATATTGCATATATATATATATATATATATATATATATATCATATAACAATTTTCTCACTCTCTTTTTATATGTATACTAGTTTGTTGGTGGGACTTCTATGGAAGGGCAAAAAGGATCCTTGGTTTAACTACTAGGTCATCGGGGTGCGAAAGAAATTGGAGTGTCTTTGAAGGGGTAAGTACTAATTACATTGTTATATATTAAATTATTGATTTGCTAGTAGTTATGAGGTACTAGTTTAATCATTTATAAAGTTTATTAAAATTTTCTAAATTCTTTTCATGTAGGTACACACCAAAAAGAGGAATAGATTGGACACCACAAGATTGAACAATTTAGTCTATGTCCAATTTAATGCAAGATTGATGAATAAGAAAAAAAAGAATAATAAATTAGAGACTCTACTTGCAAGTGATGCTAGTAATGCACAATCATGGATTGTTGAGGGTTGTGATGATGAAAAAGATGATGAGATGGAGAATGAAATCTTACCATCTAGAAATGCTCATGCTGAAGTTAGGGAGCCCGAGGAAAATTATTTTGTATCGGATGACACGGAAGATGAGTTAGATGAAGAAGAGATTGAATTGGAGTCCGATAAAGAGTTAGATAAAAATTAGTTAGAATATAGTGATATCTAAATTATATATTAATAGGAATTATTGAGTAATTATAGACTTATAATATATATGATTTGAAACTAATTTTTTGTTAGAAACTTAGAAACTATAAAGTTTTTATGAATATTTATGATTATGTACTTGTTAATTTATGTTAATTGCATATATATATTGGTGATATAAACTTTGACATTCAAAATATAAGTTATTTTATTTATTTTGTAATATTATAATAATTAAAATAATAGTATTATAGTAAAACGCCTTTTGATGCCTAAGCTTGTAAGGCTTGAGACTTTACCTCGCCGCCTTACAATGCCTTACGCCTTTTAGAATACTGTCCAAAATATAATTTGAGTCAAACTTTAACTTATTCTTAAGGCTTATTTTAATTGGCCCAATTGTCAAGTTCATAACAGAAAAACTGACCGAAAACTACCCGGTTGATTATGATCGGTTATATTGGTGAAAAAAAACTCTGTTAAAAAAACCGATCGACCGTAAATTTGGTGAAAAAACCGACACCGACCAAAACCGGATGCACACCCTTAATATTAGGCAAGTTTATATACTTAAAGAGAAAACTTATCCCACTTCCTCTTCCTTTGAATTTTCTATCAACATTTCATTTGTCAAAACTTGTTTCCCATTTTAAAAAAAAAAATGTATTACATAAAATCTAAAGATATTCAATTCTTGACTTCATTCACAGAATATTCCCCATAATTTTCTAAGATCTGATAACACAGTAGCAATTCCAAGAAATAAATTACCCAACTTTGATCAATTTCACAACCATCCCACATTTTTTAGTGGACATCATATTAACACCACAACAGAGCAATTAAGAAAACAATAAATGTTCTCTGCAGCATGTTAAAGAAAAGTTCAATCATCTATGTTAATTACAAAGTTTAGAGAGATTGTCAACATCATGCAACAGAAACATGCTCCTCTGCTTGTGACAAAGACAAAGGCATATTATATGGGAATAAGTATTAATTACCAAATTCAGATAAACATGCTCCTGCTTGTGACCAAAGGCGGGCATATTATAGGGAATAAGTATTAATTACCAAAATTCAGATAAATTATTAATATCATACGGTAGGAACATGTTACTCTCTTTCGAGAATGGCAAGAAAGAAAGTATTCTCTCTTTTTTCAACAATAAATATGATAAAAATACAACTGGATAGATTACACAATTTCTAAAATTAATATTTAGATTATTCATTGAGCTATAATTTTCATCAAACAAGGAAAAAAAAAAGTGAAAAAGGAGTTCTGGCAAGACTTTTCAGAATATATATGCACACGTAACAATATTATTATAGCAAACAGAAAAATTTAGAAGCAAAGAACTCCTTAAAAAGAGTACAAGTTGCATAGCTACAGCTGTGAAAAGAGTAAGGCTACAATACTTTGCAAACACCATATGATACTGACGTCCAAATATCAAAAAGAAAAGGATAAGGAAAAGATGCGGATGCATGTAAGCTGTTTTTTCTGTTTTTCTTAATTTTTTAATGAGATTCAAGTAAATATCATACTTTCTATTATTGAACCCAACTCCTTAATCTTCTTTTCAGCTTCATGTGCCCGGGCTTCCAAGGCCTCTTTCTCCTTTCGTTATGCTTCTATGGTTGCCTTTTAAGTTTTACAACCTGCATAGAAGATTCAAGTTTACAAGACACAAGGATTTTTAGTGTACATAGTATATGTACCCATATCTAACACTTCTTCTCAATTCACCGATGCGTGCATGAGCCTTTCCAACTGTTCCTCGGCATCTAACGACCACTTTTTTTCTAAAGACAACAAAATATCAAAGTCATCTATCATGCCCATGTATCAAGCATGGTCATATCTAGTCTGAGCATTTGCAAGCGCTAGTGAAGCAAGGTTTATTAAAAGGTGCAAAGCGGGAAGTTGGATTTTTGTAGCATTATATTTATGGGAAGAAAACAAAGTTGAATTTGGCTGCAATCCACAATACGAAGGTATTTTGGACTACGTTCACTCGGCGTGTGGGGGCCAACGACTCCGTCGTCGGTGGTAAGTATTATTTTGTTACTTTTGTTGATAACTTCTCCAGAGAGCTTGGGTGTATCTCGTGAAGGCGAAAGGCGAAGTGTTAGGAATTTTCTGGTGAAAAAGATGATCGAGATCTGTGGTAGAAAGATCAAACGAATCGGTCGAATACGGAATGAGTACCAAATGACCCTTTATGAAAGTCTGTTGTGATAAAGGTATTGCAAGACACTTCACGGTAAAAAATACACCACAGCAGAATAGGATGGCAGAACGCATGAATCGGACTTTAGTGGAGAAGGTCTGGTGTATGTTGTCCAATGCTGGGTTGGGCAGGCAATTTTGGGCTGAGGCTTTGACGTATGCATGTCATCTTGTTAATCGACTACCATCTACTGAAATTGAAGGTAAAACACCTATGGAGGTATGGTCCGGAAAACCTGCTAAAGATTATGATTCCTTATATGTATTTGGTTCTACTGTATACTATCATGTAAGAGAATCTAAGTTAAACCCTAGAGTAAAAAAAGTACTTTTTATAGGTATTACTTCTAGGGTAAAAGGATATCGTCGTCTTTGGAGTCCTGAGGATAGAAAAATAATCTTTAGTAGAGATGTTACATTTGATGAGTCTACTATGTTAAATAATGTAACAGTAGAGACAAATGGAGCTCAACAACAAGTGGAGCAAGTTCAGAAGCAGGTGGAGTTTGATAAGACTACCACTGTCCTAGTAGATGAAAATGAGAGTTCTCCAATAGCAAAGGAGAGTTCTGATGAAGAGGAAGTGTCAACCCAAGAACCTCCACATCAACAAAGATCAATTGCAATTGATAAGTCGTGACGACAAAATGTTGATATACCTGCTCGCTTAAAGGGTACGCCTGACCTACCTACTGATGTAGTAGGATTTTATAAAAGAAACGGTGCATTTAGGATTAAAAAACTGTGTGTTTAGTTCAAGCATTTAAGTACCGTGAGTCTTCATTTTTAGTTTAGTTTGATAATTATATTTTCAGATATACAAGGACCTTAGCTTTTTCTTCTCTCTTCAACCATGGATTTGGCTTGGTTCTAGCTTCTTAATGCGTCATGTGGCATCAGAGCACCCGGTACGTTCCGATGGCTGCCCACGGCGACAGAAGAGGAAGACCCATCGACGAAGTTCGTGGGTTACTCGCCGACGATGATCGAGAGTATTATCAGGTTCAACGTTGTATGAGATCTGACTTCCCAGGTCGCATGCTTGTTGATTTCACTGCGGGAAAGGTTAGACCCAGGCCTTGGCGACAACTGGTTGCTGGAGTTGTTCCTCCGAAACCGTTGTTTACCCATCCAACAGTGAAAAATGTTTCTGATGATTTTACAGTTGGAGTGCTTGACTAAACTTCAACACGTGACCCGCACCGATTGGGAGATTTGTTGCGGTGAGCTTCACGACCAAATTTTTAGAGTTGTGGCCGAGAGGATGCTGGAATTAATTTTACCAATTCAAGATATGCTTCTGAAATTGGCGATTTCTATGATTTGGATATTCCAATCTTTGATGGACTGTGTGGAATGTGTAATGTTGCAACTTGGATTAAATTGTGGATAAATAATTTGAGTCTGTAAATGTGGACTTGGCAAAGCAAGCAAAACTTGTAGAATTTAGTATGACTGCTTATGCTTCAATTTGGTGGAGAATCACTCAAAATGTTAGAATTAGAAAGGGAAAATTTCAGATTCTATCTTGGAAGAAAATGAGGAAGGAAATTGTGAAAATATTTTTGTTTGGTGAAGAGTGTTGGCTTTCTGATTCTTCTTTCGTAAATAAACATTTTGGTAAAGAAGAATGTTTGATGAAAACACAAGCTGATAGAGAAAATTGTAACAAATGTGTTGAAGTTGTATCTGAAATTGAAGTTGGCAGTGAAAATCCAAAAGAGCCTTTGAGTCAAAATATAATAGCAGGAACAGAAGTTTCTGAATTGGAATGTAATTTGTCAGATCTTGCATTTGGAATTTTAGAACCTAATGTTAATAGCTGCTCTGAGGGAAATATTAGTGTGACACAAGTGCTAACTTTTGAAGAAAATATAGATGAAAAATCAGTCCCTGAAAATTGCTTGAAAGGTTATAATGCTGAGTTAACAAGAGATGAAGTTGTAGTTTCTTTGGAAGTTAACAGTGAGAAGATTGAAGAACCAGTGGCCCAAACAAATCAAGGGGTAGAGGTTTTTACAAAGGACCGGCAATTTTCAGAAGTTAAGCTTGAGAAATTGGATGTGGTAGAGCATGTGTTTGATGTAGAGCACAAAATTGAAGTGCTTGACAAGAGGAAACAGTGGAACACTTGGCTTTTGCTGGAAAAGATTTATTTTTTTTGTTTCACAGCCAAGTTTTGGACGATTTTGATGTAGACAAGCACAATAGTATGTTGTTTGTTAAGATGTGTAATTATGAAGTTCCAATGGATGTCTGCTTGAGAACATTTCATGCTTGTGATGATGAGTTTTGCCACGGGATGAAGAAATTGATTTTCAGATCTATGATTCTATCTATTTAACAAACTATACTGTTGAGGCAATATCAAGGAAAAGGGGTAAAAAGAATTTATTCACTTGGAGTCTATCAAAATCATAGGAAGAGAGGAAGCTACCTCATTTGGAATCTCAATTAATTTTTCATTTAGTAGCTGTCAGTTTTTTCAATCACGTTTGGCTTATTACACAGTTCCTTAGTTGCTGAATGTTATTCTTGGTTTCGCAATGGCATTGAAGTGCGTCTTTTTCAGGGAAAGGAAGTTTGTCTATATTATTGTTGTTATCATAGCTGGAAACTTGAAGGCAAGTTTCTTTTCAAGAGAGGGTGAATTGATGTAGTAGGATTTTATAAAAGAAACGGTGCATTTAGGATTAAAAAACTGTGCGTTTGGTTCAAGCATTTAAGTACCGTGAGTCTTCATTTTTAGTTTAGTTTGATAATTATATTTTCATATATACAAGGAGCTTAGCTCTTTCTTCTCTTTTCAGCCATGGATTTGGCTTGGTTCTAGCTTCTTGCTGCGTCACCTACCCATCTCAGAAATACGGTGGCCTATGCACTACCAATTGTAGATGATGATGTTCCTTCTACTTATCAAGAAGCAATCAGAGGTTCAAAGGTCGACAAGTGGAAGAAAGTCATGGATGAAGAAATGCAGTCGCTTCAGAAGAATAAGACGTGGAAGCTGGCTCAACTATCGAAAGGTTAAAAGGCAATTAGGTGCAAGTGGGTATTTGCAAAGAAAGAAGGATTTCCTGACAAGAATGAGGTTCGCTACAAAGCAAAGTTGGTGGCTAAAGGCTACGCTCAAAAGGAGGGCATTGACTATAATGAGGTATTTTCTCTAGTTGTTAAACACTCCTCCATTAGAATTTTATTGGCTTTGGTAGCGCAGTTTGATTTGGAACTAGTTCAATTGGATGTGAAAACTGTGTTTCTACACGGTAACTTGGAAGAGGAAATCTACATGATTCAGCCTGACGAATTCAAGGTTGCTGGAAAAGAAGATTGAGTTTGCAAATTGGAAAAATCATTGTATGGATTAAAACAATCCTCGAGGCAATGATACAAGCGATTTGATCAGTTTATGTTGACAAAGAAATACACCAGAAGCAAGCATGACCATTATGTATATTTTAAGAAGCTACAAGATGGTTCTTTCATTTATCTACTCTTGTATGTTGATGATATGTTGATTGCATCGAAGAGTCTGACAGAAATCAATACACTAAAGGCTCAGTTGAATCAAGAGTTCGAGATGAAAGATTTAGGAGAAGCCAAGAAGATCCTCGGCATGGAGATAAGTAGAGACAAAAAAGGAGGTAAGATTGCATTGTCACAAAGACAATATTTGAAGAAGGTACTACAACGTTTTGGTATGGATGACAAGATAAAACCTATAAGTACTCCACTTCCTCTTCATTTGAAGCTCAATTCTTAGTTATCTCCTAAGAATAATGCAGAACGGAAGTATATGGAAAGTGTTTCATATGCAAATGCAGTTGGTAGCTTGATATATGCAATGGTGTGCACGAGACCCGACATTTCACAAGCAGTTGGAGCTATGAACAAGTATATACATGATCCTGGCAAACGACATTGGGAAGCTGTGAAATGGATTATGCGGTATATAATTAAGACTGTAGATGTCGGATTGGTGTTTGAGTGGGAAGATACTATTGGTCAGAGTATAGTTGGATATTGTGATTCTGACTGTGCAGGTGATTTGGATAAGCGTCAATCTACAACCGGTTATGTGTTTACATTAGCAAAAGCACCGGTGAGTTGGAAGTCTACTTTGCAGTTAATGGTAGCTTTGTCCACTACGGAGGTAGAGTATATGGCAGTGATAGAGGCTGTAAAGGAGCAATTTGGCTTCAAGGGTTACTTGAAGATTCAAGTGTTGGTCAAAAACACATTCCAGTGTATTGTAACAGTATGAATGCTATTCATTTAGCAAAAAACCAAGTCTATCATGGAAAGACAAAGCATATCGACGTTCGTTATCATTTTGTGTGGGAGATCTTCGAAGAAGGAGAAATTCTACTTCAGAAAATCAAGACAGAAGATAACCCTGCAGATATGCTGACTAAGGTAGTGACAACGATCAAGTTTAAACATTGTTTGAACTTGATTCATATCCTACATATTTGATTTGGCGCCAACAGGCACATTTGAAGGCACTGGAGATTTACTTTTGTCAAAAGAACATCAAGGTGGAGATTTAATAGGTGTCATAACTTTTGACTAAAAGAAAGAAAAAAAGAAAAAAAGTTTGTGGCAGCTTTTGCTGAAAGAAGAGGAAAGGAAGCGGTGCAACTGCGTGAAGAGAAGAAAAAGAAGGGGGAGGCTCTCCTATAAATAGCCCCCCTCTTCAGTTTGTTTATCATCCCAAAAACACTTCCTTTTAGTGAGAGAAATTAGAGAGAGAAAATTTTGTTGTGTGAGTTTTTTTTTTCTCATTTGTATTTTCTTCTATTTGTGGGTATATTGCAAAAATACCCAAATTTGTAATCCCTCTTTGAAATTAGTAGAGTTGTCGTGATAATTTATGAGGATATAGGTATAATTTATACATTCAGAACCTTATATTATATTCTATTGGTGTACTTTTCATTGATTTATTTTTCATTCAAACAAGGAGACACCTTCACGAAGGAATTAATCGAGCAAGCATGAAAGTTTCAGATGGAGCGTCCTCTCAGCTCCTTAAGATTTTTTGACATTGGATAAACAGGATTCTATATGTAACTCTACAACCCGAACAAGAAAAAGTTGGTGCAAAAAAAATTGCCAACATCCGCGGAAAATACATAATGCCTCATAAATCACTATTTTTCAGCCAGAAGCTCAACAGAAAGAATCGATATATATATATATATACACACCAGGTTAATCCCAATTTCCTTACCTCATTTGAAAGATCTAGATGGAGAATCTGCCGCAGAGCGAGCCAACACAAAAAGATGGTGAAGACCTTGTATACGTAGTAGAACATATCGTCATACAAATGGATGTCTACATCAACAAGCATGGGCACGTTCCTAATCATAAGTCTTATCGTCCTCTCATCTCTAATATTACGACAACACAACGAAACAAGGTTTTCAGCATCATAGATTTCAAGGCTTCGAAGCACACTACAAAGCTTCATCTCCAAATATTTCAATGCAAGTGATGGGCTGCCCACCACCCTTAAACTGATCAAAGTTAATGAATAAGCCACTTGTAATCGTTCAAGCAGCAGACATTTAGATAACAAGTATTCTATAACCTCTCCATGGACCTTTACACCCACCAAATTGAGCACCTTGAGGGACCTCAACCCAACCTCAGCGTCTCTGTGAGCCAAGAGCTGTCGATCAATAACGTATTGTTTGAAGCTAATGTCCAATTCTAGAACTTCAACTCTATTTTTCATGGCGAACTTAATCCAGTTAGTAATGGAAGATTCAAAATATCCAATTTCAAAACAGACCCGAAAGCTGTCAATAGTCACGCCCGCGTGCTGATTAACAACATTGTTCACACACTTAACGTACCTATGCCTCTCCAGCTTGGACTTAATATAGCGTAGTATAAAATAACGGTCGTGGGTTTATTCACCAACATCGAAATTGAGATTCTTAGTAGGAGTCCAGACGTAGCGCCATCGCCGGGAAAGAGCGCTTGTGGCTGCAGCTTCCTTTAGCGGCAACAGAGACACTATGCTCCCCAGAATATCTCCTGACAAACTACTGATTTTATCTTCTAAATTGTATTCTCTGCTACGTTCCTATTACATGAAATCCAACCCACCCAATACAGATACCAAAAATTAAATAAATAAGAAAAAAGAAAATCTGCACCAGAGGATTGCGAGATTCGAGCATTTAAAAAAAATAAAAATGAAAGAAAAAAGAAAGAAAGAAGTATTTTTACCTTGTCCGATTGAAAAGTTCAATGCGCTGAATTTACAGCCCTCTTCTTCACAATTCTCTTCTTCGTAATTCTCTTCTTCATAATTTTCTTCTTCAGAATTTCGCGCTCCATAATTTTGTACCTCATTGTGAACAAAATTAGGGCTTCCGAGTTAGAGGTCGTTAACATTCTTGCCAATATATATATATATATATATGTGTGTGTGTGTGTGAGTGTGTGTGTGTTAAAAAGGAAATTACACCAAACCCTCTTCAAATTGCGTTTACAGATAGATCATAAACACCCAGAGGATTGAATTAGGAAATCAAAAAGAAAAAAAAAAAGTGTATTTACAATAATTGTTAATGGAAATATTTAAATACACTTATTCTGATTTTTTTTTTTTTGTCTAAGTCTATTCCTTAATCACCCCTTTAATTTAAATATGGATGAAAAACTGTATGACTTAAAATAAACACAAATAATTCTTCCATTTTCCTTTAGTATTCTTTCCATTCCACCCATTTTAACTGTACAAAAAAGAGTATCAAATCATTTACTTTTATTTCCCATTGTATTCCATCAACTGAAAAAATAAAAGCTTATATTTGTAATATTATAATACAACCACGAATAAAAGTTTTGTTGGGTTTGTCTATACATGCAAGTCCAATTATAAAATAAAATTAAAGATACACATATGAACTTGGGGTTTTATGGTCATACAATCAATTATACAATCAATATTAGTAAAATAATTATTTTTTTTTCAAATTCTCTGTCATAGCAAAAGTATACTTTTAGATTCTGTGCATTTACTTTTATACTCTTCTCCCTTTTAACATTAAAATTCCACCAGTATATTTATTTATTTTTGTTACTATTCACTATCAAATCATCTTTTTTTAATTTATTACTGTAATTAAACTTCATTTATTTCAACTTCTCTCGTATAACTTGTATAATCTTTTACAATTGTAAAATTTTAAACTGTAAAATTCAGAGTTTTCTAAGAAATTCTTGTTTTCCAAATTCAAAGTTTTGTTAAAATTTAAAGTCATTATCGTGATCCGACCAAATCTGACTATTTGATGGTCAGATTCGACTATTAGATGATTAAATCACTAAGATCCAACCATCTGAAAGTCGGATTTGACCATTTGACGGTTGGATCCGACCATTCGACAGTCGAATCCGGTTGGATCCTCAAAATCTGACTATCCGACGGTCGAATTTGGTCAAATCTGCCAATTTGACGGTCGGATCCGACCATCTAACAGTCGGATTTGGTCGGATCCCAAGATCGGACCATTTAAAGGTCGGATCCAACCTTTAAATAGTGTATAATTATTATACAATTTATATTGTCTATTTAATATAATATATAATAAATTTACAATATAATTATACACTATTTAAATATATAATTATATCTTTATTAATAAAACAATAAAAATATAAAATGAGAAAAAATTGTTCAGTCGGATGTAGTGCTGTGCAGTCGGATGTGGTGATATGCAGTAAAGTAAAATAAGAAAAAAATTATTTTCGATTGGATATGTGTAGTGAAATTTAAAAGTTAAAAGGGAGGGGTATGAAAGTAAATGCATAATACATAAAAGTACACTTTTACTATGACAGACAATGTACCATGACACACACGCACTTTTACTAATATTGACTGTACAGTTGATTGTACGACTGTAAAACCTCCATTTGAGACTTGAGAGAGCACTTAAATTTTGACCTTCTAGAAATTAAAATTTAGCCGTTTTGAATGGCGTTCTTACTTATGGTGCTCTTACTTAATTATTCTTCCCATATTAAATGTATATAAAATATGTGAAATATCTCTTAGCCATTTTACATTAGGCAGTCTTTGGAGTGCAATTTTGTCTGTCCTTCAGCCAACCCATCCTTTTATGCATGCAATTTCGTCTAGACGTGGCTTTCTTCTTCAACAAACATAGTAAAAACAACAATTTTAGCGTTTGTAAGTTTATATATATGTGTTGCTTTGTGGGTTTTGTAAGTTTATTGGATTTTTGAATTTATTTATTTGTTGTGTTTTATGGGCTATTTAGGGTGAAATCAATGCATGCGCTTTGGGTTTAAGGTTTGATGGGAAAGTTTGTAAAAGCTGGGAAAAAAGAGTGCAAACTGAATAATGCGTCGTATGTATCACTACGAAGCGATGGTGGCTTACATTGGAGTATGGTGGCCCCAGCGTACCCCATCGTACACACCAGCATACCCCTATAGTGGTATGGAAAGCCCATCGTTCCCCACAAAAATTTATAAAATATTATTTATATTTATTGTCAATTTTTATATTAGAAAGATTCACAATTCAAACTGTAATTAAAAATTTTGAATTGATATGCATGTGGAGTAAATATATGGCGTAATCAATTTTTGTAAGTTATCAATTGATATGCACCGGGTACGGTGTGGATTTTTTTTGTAATTTTTTTTTTCTTGCGGTTTTGTGGGTTATTTTTGCATCAAATCAATGCATGCACTTTTGGTTTTATGTTTTATTAACTTATGCACCGTATGTATCGCTATGGGTACCTCCATAGTGGTACGGTTAGTGCACTGTACCCTAATATACCCTCACATAGTGGTATGGTGCACAGTCGGTGTGCACCAACTGTGCATCGATATTTTTTAACTTTTGAGAACTTTGCCATTTTATCTTAGTTTAAATTAATACCTTATGTTTTGAATGCATGCAGGAACAATGGGATTTGATGACATGCCAGCTTAAGACCGATGGCTTTGACGACACGCGAGCTTGTCCGTGATTAGCATTTCGATATTTTATAGGTTTAGCTTGTGTCATTTCCCTGCTAAATTAGAAATAAATAATTAGCACAACAATAGCTTGTAGCAACATATGAAAAAAAAAATTTAAGATAAAACAAGCTCGGCCGTGGGGCACAGTTCACCACCGTACCATATACGGTCACAAACCGTAGGGCTATAGGGTATGGTGCACCCAGCGTCGTGGTACAACGGACAAACACATGCTGGGGCACGTGAATGGGCACAACAGAAACCCTTCACAAGCAAGCGTTGTAGACCCCACCCTCGCACACTCGCACTAAATCGTAGTCACAGCGGCGGCAAAGGCCCCGTGCCTATCCTTAAAAGGCCTTGTGTTAGACCGCGAAGCTTAGCATGGTCCTTACGCGGTGGCAGCCTTGCATGATGTCTTGGACTTCAGTGAGGTGTGCATTGATGGTGCACACCTATGTTGGAACAAGGCTAAGGTTTGGGCGTGGCTGGTAGAATCGGATTGCCAAGGTCTTTGTGTTGATGGTGGCGGCATGGCAAGTGGGCGTCGATGCCTATGACATGCGTGCTGGTTGTGGCGATTGCGGCATTGTGTGCGTGGGGCGCATGCAAGGGTATGGGTCTTGCGGGTGTTGATGGCTCGATGGGCGCGCAACATATGCGCTGCCGGCAAGGATGGCGTGCAACAACGCGGCCGGTAGCGAGCATGATGGGCATTGGCGCAAGTGCGGCTTGGCGTGCATGGCACCGCAGTCGTGGCATGTCGCGGTGACTTGCATGATGGGCTGGGATATTGACGATGTGGAATTCAGGTGAGTGTGATGACACGCGTGGGGCTTGGTTTGAACATGGCCAAGCATGTCTTGTGTACATGTCACATGATGGCGATTCACCGGTTCTTTGAAGGTTAACGTTGATTTGATTATGGGTCGCATTTGAACGACTACGGGTGTTCCCTTATGATTAGTGCCGCATTGTCTTAAGCGGTTAGGGGTGTTAGCTCTTGTACCATGGCCTTGGCTGATTGGTTCAGCTACCAGAGTTTTGTTGGGGTGTCAACTGCATGTTTGGGCTTTGTAAATATGCCAGGTTGTTGTCTTGAGCTATGGATGAGTTGTCATGAGCCTTGTACACTTCTTTGGCTGGTTGTAATCCTATTCTGTGGAAAAAGGAAAAGGTTGGGGTGTTTCCCCGTAAATGTGTGTGTGCCATTGGTGTGATAGTGTACTGTGTGGGCGTTCCTTGACAAACAAACGTGTGTGTGTGTGTTGGTGATCACTTGCGGGAAATTGGCTGACTAAGGGACGCCTTAGTGCCGCACAGGAAGCAAGGAATTCGTGGTGAAAAATTGCCCCTGTGACAGTTGGTATCAGAGCCCGGTTTGTAAGGTTCGATGGCAGGAGGTCTTTGCGTTAAAGCTGCGTGAGCGGGTATCACGGGTGGAGAATTTTAAGGTGCCCTGTCGATGATGATGAGCCTTGTTGTTCAGAAGGGGCAGAAATGAGGGAACTTTACCAAAATCTGAGCGAGTTCATTGTGGAAACAAACCGAAAACATGTCGAATTGTTGGCGGACTTGGCTGCACTTACTGACTTCGGTGCATATAAAGGTGCAGAGGCTTGAAGATGAATTGGCTGCTGTGAAGAATTGTGCACACATCCCCTCAACTTCCTCGGTGGAAGTAGTCCCTTCGAAAATTAAGGTGCTTGACCCTAAGCCTTTCAATGGATCCAGAAATGCGAAGGAGTTGGAGAATTTTCTGTGGGACATGGAGCAGTACTTCCATGCCGCCCACAGTCCTGAGCATGAGAAAGTGACCATCACGAGTATGTATTTGAGTGGCGATGCAAAACTGTGGTGGAGGACTCGGCTTCAAGATGATGAGAACTCGGATAGGCCGGAGATTGAGACATGGGAACGGTTGAAAAAGGAGTTGAAGGATCAATTCCTTCCTTGCAATACGGCTTGGGTTGCAAGGGAATCGCTGAAAAAATTAAAACATACGAGCAGTATTCGCGAGTATGTTAAGGAGTTTAGTTCGTTGATGTTGGACATCAGGAATATGTCAGAGGAGGACAAGTTGTTCAACTTCATGTCTGGACTACAGGGATGGGCACAGGCCGAACTAAGGAGACAGGGAGTGAAGACCTTGCCTGCCGCTATTGCTGCTGCTGATGGGTTACTCGATTTCAAGTATCTCCCATCTTCTTCTTCGTCCAATGAGAAGAGGAAAACTGGTGATGGGAAGAAATATAAGGGGAACAAGGATATATTCAATGGCAGCAAGAAGGGAAAGGACTTTGGTGAGTCCTCGAAACAGAAGTCGTCCGAACAAGTAAATAAGTCGAAGAGCATGAGCGGGTGCTTCATTTGCAATGGTCCCCATCGTGCTCGTGACTGCCCCAAGAAGGAGAAAATCAACGCATTGGTGGCTGAGACATCAAGAGAGGATGTAGACAGTGCCGTTGATGGAGTCCCATCGAGGATGGCCCCATTACAATTGTTGCTCAACGTGCTGACCGTGGACAAGCCCATGCAACAAGGCTTAATGTATGTGGTTGTGAAGGTAAATGGCAAGGATGTTTTGGCTTTGCTGGACACGGGTGCTACTCATAATTTCGTGGCTGTGAGTAGGAGCACAGACTATGGCTTAGTAATTGAGAAGAGCACGAGTCAGTGAAGGCCTTGAACTCGGCCGCTGTTGGTGGAGTCCATAGACATTGGGTTGGGGAATGGGAAGGAATATGTGAATTCCGAGTGGTTACCATGGATGATTTCGATATGATATTGGGCATTTAATTCTTCATCACTGCCCAGGTTGCTGTTATGCCCTACTTGGGTGGCATTTCAATCTCGAATGTCACAAGGCCCTATTTCATGCATTGTACTCTTCCAGGGAGAGACCCGAAATGGAAAGGGAAGAGTGGTAGAAATATTGAAGAGAGTTGCATTTCGGCTTTGCAGCTCAAATCGGTTGTGAAGAGAGGCAAACAAACATATGTGGCTGCACTTGTAGAGATCAAGGGATCGGTTGTAGAAATACCGATCAGATTCTACGATCTTGGAAGATTATGCGGATGTGATGCCCCCTCAGTTGCCTAAGACGCTGCCTCCAAGACGTGCATTCGATCACAAAATTAAACTCGAACCAGGAACTAGACCACCAGCACAGGCTCCTTATTGATTGGCTCCGACGGAGTTGGTGGAGTTGAGGAAGCAATTGAACGAATTGCTTGAGGCAGGATGCATACAGCCATCTAAGGCTCCATACAATGCCCCTGTTTTATTTCAGAAAAAGGCTGATGGTTCCCAGAGGATGTGCGTGGACTATAGGGCGTTGAACAAAGTTACTATTAAAAATAAATATCCAATTCCAAATGCTGCTGATTTGTTCGACCGGTTGTCCAAAGCTTCTGTGTTCACAAAGCTAGATTTACATTCAGGATATTGGCAAGTCTGATTAAGGGATGAACCAAAACAGTGTGTGACAAGCTACTCATACAAATTTTTGTTATGCCTTTTAGTCTTACGAATGCCCACTATTTTTGCAATTTAATGAATGATGTGCTATCACAATTCTGGATCATTTTCGGTTGTGTTACCGACATAGTGGTCTATAGTGAAACACTTGATGATTATGAGAAACATTTAAGGTTGGTGTTGGATAAATTGAGGCAACACGAACTGTATGTTAAGAAGGAGAAATGCGAGTTTTGCCGCTCAGAAATCATGTTTCTTGGTCATTGGGTGAGCCAAGGTCAAATTTGGATGGACGGTAGGAAAGTGAAGACTATTGTGGAATGGATGCCTCGTACAAAGGTTGCTAACTTGAGATCGTTTTTGGGGTTGGCAAATTACTACCGGAGATTTATTGCAGGCTTTCGAAAGTTAGTCCCCACCGATTCTTTGAAAAGGACAAAAGTGGAATTGGGGCGAGAATTGTCAAAAGCATTTGACAATTCCCGGACCGGCATAAGCTTCGATTTTAGCAAGCCGTTTGAAGTACAATACTTGGATCGTGCCTTGGGTGGTGTTCTTGTGCAGGAGAACCATCCTGTTAAATTTGAAAGTCGGAAATGGAAGGAAGCCAAGCAAAGGTATTCGGCTCATGAAAAAGAAATGGATGCAGTGGTGCATTACTTGGATGCATGGCGACATTACTTGCTGGGAACGAAATTTGTCGTGGTGACGGACAATGTGGCAAACACATATTTTACCACGAAGAAGTTGACTCTAAGCAAGCAAGGTGGCGAGAATTCCTTGGGAATTCAATTTTCATGGGCACATCGGCCAAAGCAATCGTTGCGGACGCTTTGAGTAGGCAGGAAATTATTGCATATGTTGCTGCATTGAGCAGTGTAGAATCATATTTTATGGAGCGAATCAAGGAGGAATCCTTGAAGGATGTTGTGTACACCAAGCTAGTGGATGACATTAAGGCTAGCTTGGTACGGCGTTATTGGATTGAGGACAATCTCATCTTCTCGAGGGGGAGAAGACTTTATGTCCCTATTGGTGGGGGACTACGCCGAATTATCAAGGAGACTCACACTCTTTGGGCGGTCATCCGGGTGAGGATGATGGGGTGTCTCGATCTTATTTTTGGCCTAAGATGGAGCAAGATATGGAGGCTTATATGAAAACTTGCTTAATATGCCAACAGGATAAGTCGGACAAGAGGAAGGCTGCTGGGTTGTTGCAACCACTTCTGATTCCAGAGAGGCCATTTGAATCAATTTCAATGGATTTTATTGTGGGTTTTCCTAAAGTGGATGGCATGTGATCTGTTTTGGTGGTCGTAAACAGATTCTCAAAGTATCATGTTCATTGCACATACATGCATGGAACACGGAATTCTTTCACAAGCATTTTGTGAAGTACTTTGGAGTGCCACAGGATATTATCAGTGACAAGGATGCTCGTTTCACGGGACGGTTCTGGACAGTGTTGTTTAACTTGTTTGGGTCTGAACTGAAGTTTTCAACAGTGAACCATCCTCAAACGGACGGCCAGACGGAGCGTATTAACGCACTGCTAGAAGAATACCTAAGGCACTTTGTGACGGCAAGTCAAAAGAACTAGGTGAAGTTGCTTGATGTTGCCCAGTTTTGTTATAATGTACACCGATCCTACGGGGAATGAGTCCCGAGAGTTGGCCATGGCAGAAATACACCTCACGGTGGTAAAGCGGTAATGATAGCGCCGCAGCATATCGGTTTACACACAAGCAAGACTTGATCTTTGGGCGGGCAGCTTGGCCAAAACGGATGAAGAAGTATACGGACCAGCATAGGAGATCGGTGGAATTCCAAGTGGGAGACTTGGTGATGCTGAAGCTTACTCCACAGATTTGGAAGAAGCTTAAAAATCGAGCTATATATAAGGGCTTGGTGAGGAAATATGAGGGTCCCTTCGAAGTTATGAAAAGGGTTGGAAATGTGGCATATAGGCTGAAGTTGCCTAACTCATACAAGATTCATCCTACATTTCATGTGAGTTTTTTGAAGGAATACAATGCAGATGATGATGACCAGGGAAGGCGGAAGGCTAAGAGAGCCCCTGCTGTGGTGCGGACACAATTTGAAAAGGAAATTGAGAAGATCCTTTATCATTGCACCCTAGGTCAAAGCAAGAAAAACCGAAGGATAGATTTTCTGGTTCAGTGGAAGGGCCAGGAAGAGGCAGATGCTAGTTGGGAAAGGGATGTGACTCTATGGCAGTTTGAAGACATAGTAGCGGACTACTTGAAACTCCACACGACGAGGACATCGTCTCCTTCGAGTGGGGGTGGTTTGTTAGACCGAGGCTAGCATGGTCCGGCATGGCGTTGCATGGTGTCTTGGACTCGAGTGGGGGTGTGCATTGATGGTGCACACCTATGTTGGAACAAGGCTAAGGTTTGGGCGTGGCTGGTAATCGAATTGCCAAGAGGTCTTTGTGTTGATGGTGGCAAAGCAGCGATGCCTATGACGAGTGCGGTTGCGGCGATGGCGGTGCTGGCGGGGCGCATCGAGGCGTGTCGGTCTTGGCGGGTTGATAGCTTCGTGGGCAGGCAAGCGCATGCGTTGCCCAGCCTGGATGGCGTGCAACCGCAGCGCGCATGATGGGCATTGCGGAGTGCGGCGGCGTGCATGGCACACGCAGGTCGTGGGTGACTTGCGCGATGGTGGGATATTCGCGGTGTGGAATTCAGTGATTGACACACGTGGGGCTTGGTTTCAAACATGGCCAAGCATGTCTTGTGTACATGTCACATGATGGCGGCACGGCAAGGTTAATTCGGATTTGGCGTTATGGGTGCGCATTTGGGTTGCCGCGGGTGTTCCCTTATATTTAGTTGTCTTACCTTATTGTGTTAAGCGGCAATGGTGGGATTCAGCACACGGCAGCTTAAGGTGTCTTTGCATGTTGGGCTTTGTAAATATGTGGTTGTTTATGTAGCCATGGATGAGTTGTCATGAGCCTTGTACACTTCTTTGGCGGTTGTAATCTATTCGTGGAAAAAGGAAAAGGTTGGGGTGTTTCCAGTAAATGTGTGTGTGTTGGTGTGATAGTGTCTTGTGGGTGTGCGGACAAACACGTGCGTGTGTGTGTGGGTGATCAACTGCGGAAATTGGTTGCTTAGGGGCGCCTGCTGCCAGGAAGCAATTAATGAAAAATTGCCCCGTGACACCTTGTTGGCACATGGAAAAGATAGGATGGGATAGAAAAATATATCTTACATTTCTTTTCTATGTGTTTGGTAAGCCAAAAGTAATTCTGGATAAGAAATCCTATATAAATTTTTCCTAAATTAACTATCAGTTTATCCCACCCTATCCATGGGATTTCATTGGATGAGAAAATACTGCTTTCTCGATAGTAGTAAAGAGATCTACACTACTAGAGGAAGATGTTTACATTATGTAGTAGAGATAGATCGCTACTAATAGAAAGGCAAATATATTTTATAATAATTAATCTTGTCTTCTCGGTAGTGAACTTGCTACTATTAACGAGAAGGCAAGATTAGTTCATTACATGCCTTCTCGCTAGTAGTAAAGAGATCTCGCTACTACTATCGAGAAGGCATTCAAAAAAAATTGTCAGATCTTCAAAAAAGTTAAACACGGACTGAATGTACTTTTAATAATTCACAATTTAATTTTGTTTTAATAATTCACAATTTAATTTTGTAATAATAATAAAAGGTAAATTTTAAATTCATTAATTAAT
Organism: Rhamnella rubrinervis; assembly: GCA_007844105.2. NCBI lineage: Eukaryota > Viridiplantae > Streptophyta > Magnoliopsida > Rosales > Rhamnaceae > Rhamnella > Rhamnella rubrinervis. The sequence goes on from CM017578.2 coordinate 17,071,090, forward strand.
TTAAATTTTAATTTAAACTTTAATTTAACCGTTTATAAAATATAGATTATTTTATTATAAATTTTGTCTATAACTTGAATTATTAAAATATAATTTATATATAATTTAAAATATTTTAATAACTAATATATTATTATAAATTAATTATTAAAATATAAATTATAATTTATAATAATATATTAGTTATTAAAATATTTTAAATTATATATAAATTATATTTTAATAATTTAAATATTAATTCTATATTTGGAGTAATTCTATTCAATATTCATCAAACACCAGTATATCTAATACAATTTTTTATCATGACACCACCAAACACAGAATAGTACTATTATAATTTCAGTTTTTCCTATCCTATCTTTTTCCAACTTTTTTCAAATTCTTTTTCTATCCTGCATATCAAACGAGGCCTAAGGGTACACCACCATACTCTTAAGGTGGGGGCACCGTACAAAGCCCAAACACCCATTTGTACACTGTTTTGCGTTCAAGCATTCAACCATACTGATTTGCATTCGAATATCCATTTGCATGCATTTAAACACCCACCATCCAAAGCTCAGGCATTATTTCAAATATCTTGCATTTATTTCTTCTTTCAAGCATTTAATCAAACACTTTATATGCATTCAAATATAAACATTCATTCATTCGACCACTTTCATTTAAGGCTACACCCAAGCATTATTTCATATACTTTCCATGCATTCAAACAATTTCACATTTTATTCTAAGAAATTACATGGGTCCAAACACCCATTTTCTTACAAATTTCAAACACAAATTAAAAAAACACTCATTCTCCTACAAACAACCTTCTCAAGCCACGAAAACCAATTACCCAAATTCGAACAAACATTCATTATTAGTTATGAATAAGTTACCCAACAAAAAAAATAAATATTTGGATCTCTATATCCTTAAAGCAAGAGGTGAAATGCACTAACCTTGATTAGGAACCAAAAGACAAGGACAGTGAAGGTGGGAACGGCGATGGCGGGGATGGAGTCGATGTTGGGTGACGGAGAAGAAGAAGGGGTTTGCTTGGTTGGCATGGTTTGTTCATCGAAGTAGCCAGCATTCCCATTTTTCATGACCAGGGGTATTGTAGTAATTTTAGGTTAAAATTTTAATTCTACATTATTTTAGCTGGTTCTCAAACATTAATAGTGAATTTGGCTACAGCATAAAAAAAACACAGTTAAGTTAGGAATCCCCACCCTATTAGAGGCGGAACCCGACTGGGTAGGTCAGGGACAGATATTTTTTTGTCATCAGTACTTCTTGTTTCCAAATAAGAGAAAAAGGGTTTCAATACTTGTTAATTAAGGGATACACTCCAGAAATTTTTTGTTATTATTATGTATTTAGATGGTTTATCACATGTAACACTGAATTCTTTGCTGGAGATTCTGGATGGCAACTATTTTAAGGATTTGGGGCTTGTCGTGTTAATGTGTAAGGTACTGATAAAAAGTTACCAAATTAGATTTCTTGATGGAGAAGTAACAAGGAACATATTAGGGTTTACCGACATTAAGATCTAGTGGTTATGTTTGATGTGTATAATGGTCAGAACCCCATGATTACTATCCAAAATTCTAATAAAATAATAGCAGTCAGGAAGATTTAAAACTAGACATTAAATTCGGATAAATAGTCACTGATCCTCCAAATGGATGGATCTATGCCAAAAAAAAAAAAACTAAAAATAATCTTTAACACTACAGAACTAAAAAATAATGTAAACATAATCCAACCTCCAACTGTCATGTATGGGGTCCATAGGTGGTGAATAGCGACCGACACTCGTGTATTATAGGCAACTAAAATCTATAGTTGAAGGGACCTTTTTTTGGAGATGCTGAATAGCATGACGTCTCGCTATGTCCTGTTCCGCTTTCACGGGCTTTGTCGATGAGTATGGCAATTTATCAAAAAGGGAGGGATTGACAATTATTTTCTCAAGCGAAACAGCATTCTCTACAAAGTAGACGATTAGTTCGTCTTCGTTTGGACGCCCACCATACCCAAATACTTCCAATTCCTTAAGGTTATGATGTAGACATTTTGCAGGTTTTATAAACTCCTCAGGTTCCTCGTCAGTGTCCCACTTTGTTATCTGCATCAAAGATAATGAACCCAATTGCACGAAATTAAAAATTTCGGATGTATTCAATGAAGACTTTTAAAACCCACGTATTCAATTAAGTTTCGACTTCAAAAGTCTTAAAAAATTATGGGAATACATTTTAGAAGTCCATGAAAGTCTCGCAATATTCAAAATGTCAATGACTAAAGTCCATAAAAATCAATATAATTTCTTAAAAAGCTTAAGAAACACACTTATAATTTAGGGGTGTATTCAATTTTAATTTTGAAGTATTTTTGTAAGTGTATGGTTTTTTACAGAATTGACAGAATTCTATCAAAAAGCTTATAAGTCATTGACAATTTTTTTTTTTTTTTTGTAATATCCAAACTAGCCTTATAATTTTCACATTCACTGACTTTTTTAAATTCTTACCCATGACTTCTTTTTTTAAATGAATTTTTTTTTTTTAAATGACTTCTTAATTGAATACACCAAAAAAAAATTTTAATGAATACACCCCAACTAAAATTTTTGATTGAATATAGCCCCAACTAACTAGTGTAATTCATCCAAGAATACATACCTTCAACATAAGTTTCTGCAAATAAGGAGACACCTTCATGAAAGGAATTAATCGAGCAAGCATCAAAGAATCAGATGGAGAAAGCGTCACTCTCAGCTCCTTAAGATTTTTTAACATTGGATAAACAGGATTCTCCACGTAACTCTGCGACCAAAAAAGAAACAAAAAAAAAAAATTGCAAACATCCGAGGAAAATACATGATGCCTCATATATTTGCCAATATATGTATATATATATTTATATATACCATGTTAGTTCAATTTCCTTACCTCATTTGAAAGATCCAGATGGAGAATCTGCAGCTGAGAGAGACAACACGAAAAGATGGTGAAGACCCTGTATGCGTAGTAGAACATATCGTCATACAAATGGATGTATACGTCAACAAGCTTGGGCACATTCCTAATCATAAGTCTTATCGTCCTATCAATTTCAAGATTATGACAATAAAACGAAACAAGGTTTTCAGCATCATAGATCTCAATGCTTTGAATCAAAGTACAAAACCTTATCTCCAAATGCTTCAATGCAAGTAATGGGCTGCCCACAACCCTTAAATTGATCAAACGTGATGAAAAAATCACTTGTAATCGTTCAAGCAGTGGACAGTTAGACAACAAGTATTCTATAACCTCTCCATCGACGTTTACACCTACCAAATTGAGCACCTTGAGGGACCTCAACCCAACCTCAACGTCTCTGTGAGACAAGAGCTGTCGATCAATAACGTAGGTTTTGAAGCGAGTATTCGATAGAAAGTTCAATTCTAGAATTTGAACTCTATTTCTCATGGCGAACTTAATCCAACGAGTAATGGAAAATGCAAAATATCCAACTTCATAACAGACCAGGAAGCGGTCGACAGTCACACCCGCGTGCTGGTTAACAACATTGTTCACCCACTGGACGTACCTAATCCTCGCCAACTTTGATCTTTCATCACCGATTCCATAATAACCGTAGAGGGTTTCTTCGCCGACATCGAAATTGAGATTCTTAGTGCAGGTCCAGACGTAGCGCCATCGCCGGGAAAGAGTGCTTGTGGCTGCAGCTTCCTTTAGCGGCAACAGAGATACTATGCTCCCCAGAATATCTTCTGGCAATCCACTGATTTTATCGTCTAAATTATATTCACTGCTACGTTCCTATTACGTTAAATCCAACCAAAAAAAAGACTGAACGTATTATTATACAGACGCCAAAAATTAAGTAAATAATAAAGAAAAAAAAAATCTGAACCAGAGGATTTCGATATTATAGCATAATTTAAAAAAAAAAACGTATTTTTACCTTCTGCTGTACAGGTGGTTGAAAAGTTCGATGCGTTGAATGCGCTCTCTTCTTCGCAATTCTTTTTGGTGAACTCTCTTCTTCCCAATTCTCTTCTTCATAATATTGTGCCTCATTGTGAACTGAGTTGGGGCAACGAAGTTAGAGGGCGTCATCACCTTATATAGCTCAGACCATTCGATCCCATCTACGGCTGAAAAACCTCCACCACGGTTCTTTATCGTACGGCCCAGATTACAGTCTAACGTATATATGATTTTTGGAAACACTATTTAAATAAAAATAAAAGATAAAATAATAATTGCTTCTCTTTTTTAAAGAAAAATGAATGGATAAATATTATAAAAATACATGGATAAATAAATAAAAAAAATAACACGTGCTACAAATAATTTAACTTTTTTTTTTTTTTTTTTTCTCGTCTAATCCGCAGCAACTCCAGAGAAAAAATTCTAATACTCCTGGGCAGTGTTTGATAGCCGAAAAAAGGGGATGGGATGGGAAATAGAATTCTGAATTTGTATTTTTATATTTAAGGTGCATTTTAAATTTTGAAATTAAAAATTTTAAATTTCTCTTTTTCGGAATTTTTGCCTACAATCTTATTTTACGAAAAAAATATAAGAAAAACTGAGAAATGAATACTCTTGTGTTCGATCACCCTCCCACCCAAAAGATCACCAGCTCCACCACCCTCCCACCCTAAGAAATCTCACCCAGCTTCCACACACGCGAGTGTTCAAGCCTCCATCCAACTCTAACAACTATTATTTTTCTCCATCTATTTTATCTTCAACCACAAGTTGGCCTTCAATAATCTTTCCACTTATAAAATCTAACTGTCACGCCTCCATCAAGCTCTAAAACCCATTGGATAGTCATATCTCTCACATCCACGGCTCATCAAACTCTTATCCATTAATTTCATCTCCACTCACAAACTCATTCGACAACCCTTTCACCCATCAAACATTCACCATCGAATAAGGTGGTGTTGTTTTGATTGGTGTAAAAATTGAATTTTTAAATTTGGAATTATAATATGATCAATTTTGAGACTTGTTCTTTTTCTACTATTATCTTTTGAATACAAAATACTTATTGAATATATTTTTAAATAGGTAAAAAATTTATTTTTGAACAAGTAAAAAATCCTACAATTAGCATTGAGAGAGCTATGGTAGCCATAAGTCACCCCTTGGCCAAATTATCGAGGACCTCAGCAGTTTGGATGAGGGATGCACCTACATTAAGTCACCCATATGCCAAACTGTTGAGGACCTTGGCAATTTAGTCGAGGGTCACTTACACTAAGGTACCCCTCAGTAGTTTGGCCGACGGGCGCCTACACTAAGTCACCCCTCGCCTAAACTGTCAAGGTGCCCTGCAATTTGGCCGAGTGTAGGCCCCCCTATAAAATTAATAAAAAAAAAACCTCAAGCACATAAGTATATATGCGAAATTATATAATCAAGACAAGTCCATACCGCCAAGGTGTTGCCCCTGCACAGCGAAACTTTCGAGTCAGACTAAAATTTTATAAGATTCTTCAAATAGCCAAAAAAAAAAAAAAAGTTTATATGGTGTTTAAAAATAAACAACCTGATATATATAATACCTAATATATATATATATATAATATGTGGTATGAATGTCAACAATAAGTGAATGAATTCAATATTAAACTAATTATATAATTTATATATGAATTTTATATATATGTAACTTTAAAATATATTCATATGTTATGTTAATCAATTTTATAATAAAAACTTATTTTAATATTAATGTAATATTGAATATTTATTTTTTATTTCATAAATTTATTAGTAAATAAATAAAAAATATTAGTTAAAATTTATAATAAAATAATTAAAAATTTATAGAATTTGTTAAATTAAAAAAATTATATTTTAATCATTTATATATAATTTGAAATTAATTATATAAATTAATAATTAATATATTATTAAAAATTAAATTATAAATTAATAATTAATAAAATTAATTATTAAAATATTATAAAAATTAAATTAATTATTACAATATAAAATATATTTTAATATTAAATATATTCAGAGCAATTTTATCTCACCACCACGTATCAATATATTTAATTTAATATTTTATTTATCTTATTTTATTTAAAAATTTTTTTCAAATTTCTTTTATCTCAATTTTTTCTATCCCGCGTATGGTGGCGTATCCACCTACTCAGTTGTCAGTACTATTGCCTTTCTTTTAACGATACGTGTAAAAAATTTCCACATAGACATTAATGACAAATTGATGTTTTCTTTCCATCTCATCAGTCTCTCACTTCAGCTTGTGTAGGTTTTGCATCGCACGCCGTTCCACCTCCAGATTGCGTTGTTCCGGCGCTGTCACCTACAAATTTATAATTTTTATTTTTATTTTTTAAAATAGAACCCCCTTTCACAAAAACCTACGGACCCTCCCATCCTGCCACATCAGCACCTTGTGATGTTTGAGTTTGATATACGTAGCCCCTTGTTAACTGTAGGGTTGGAGAAGAGTCGTACATAATCTTATTCTTTTAATATTGGATAATGTTTTGGACTAATTTGTTGCGTTAAATGAACATTTTACCATATATATATATATTTATTTATTATTATTTTGCCTGAATATTGCTTGCGATATTTGAAGTTATAATTTATGGGTCATTGTTGAATATTGCTTTCTAAATAACGGATATTTGAACAGAGTAGGAAACTGGTCGACTAAAATAATTATTTTTTTTTTTTGAAACATTATTGTTTTGGATACTAATTTGTTTAATTGCACAAAGATCTATGTCATTCAATCTATTCAATTTAAAGATCATAATAAATATGTTAGTTAATAGATAAACAAAGAATATATAATTAAAATACGAATTAAACATTGATTAGTGAGAAAACATAAATTTATAAAATTATTTATTGACATTAATAATTTTTAAATTTTAAAGACAGTGATAAATTACTTCAGTTCAATAATACATATAGTATCTTTATCATAAATAATTTTATTTATCTCTTTTTCATTTTTTGATAAAAAAAATATATTTTCAATTTTGCAACTAATAACCCAATCTCTGTTCCTTCGTCTAATGGTTTTGACATAGGTTTATTAAAATTCAAACTGCAATATTCACAAATAAATATAACGACTCGATCGACTTTTTAATCGTTAGGATACACCCCCAAATACTTATTTATCTCAATCTTTAATATAAAAGAAAATACATCTACATATTAAAATATAATACCTTTATAAATCAGAGCAATATGCAACCGCCTTTGAGGATTTATGAGATAATTTCTAAGTGCATGCATAATTGGCACCAGTGTAGAAAACCTCTATTTCTGATAAGATGACGGTTTTACCCTTACGTTGTCTATTTAAACACAAATATAATTGGCGGCCACTGCCTGTGAGTAGCCGCCGGAATTGGGGAGTGAATTGTGGTTGCGCTTCCAGAATTTTGATTATCTTTGCAGAATGAAGAAGCAAAAAGTGCGTCGACAGCTCGCACATGAAAAGGTAAAAATATGAATGCAAAAATCAAAACTTTTGATTTTGTTCATGCTCTAATATTGCAGTCGCTGGTAATTTGATTCTTACAATTTTTTTGTGTTTTGGGATTATTTTTATGCATAGAAAAGCAAGAGCAGAGAGTACAATTACAACGCGGACGATGATGGAATCAGTATATTGCCGGAAGAAATTCTGACGAGCATAGTGTCTCTGTTGCCGCTAAAGGACGCAGCAGTTACCAGAACTCTTTCCCGGCGATGGCGGTACCTCCGGACTAAGAATCTCAATTTCGATGTTGGCCAACAAGCCCTGAATCTCTCCGATTGTTCTAAAAGAAAACTGAAGTTCAAGAGGCGCAGGTATATCAAGTGGGTGAACACTGTAATCAATCAGTACGACACCGCCGACGATGCGAATATTGACCACTTCAGGGTCAGTTTTGATCTCCATGCTAGTCATGGACATTCCATTAGTAATTGGATTCGGTTCGCCATGCAAAAGAGAGTTCAAATTCTCGAATTGGAATTCTTAGTAGGCGGTCAATGCGTGAGATCGAATTGGCCGACATTCGGAAACAACGACAATTACAATCTTGATCGCCTGCTCTTTTTCGCTAGCAAAGGCGGCGACGAGGTTGGGTTTAAGTCCCTCAAGGTGCTTAATTTGGTAGGAGTTAATGTGGATGGAGAGGTTATAGAATACTTGTTGTCTAATTGTCTACTTCTTGAACGATTACAAGTGACCCATTCATCAAAATTGGCCAATTTAAGGGTTGTGGGAAGCAGTAGACCATCATCACTTGCATTGAAACACTTGGAGATAAAGCTCTGTAGTGGGATTCGAACAGTTGAAATCTGTGATGCTGAAAACCTTGTTTCCTTGTGTTGTGATCGTTGTGAATTGAAGCCGATGGGATTGGTTATTAGGAATGTGCCCATGCTTGTTGATCTCAAAATCGATTTTGGGGTTTACGATGTACACGCCATTTTCACCGCGCTTTCATGTTGTCTCTCTCAGCTGCAGACTCTCGAATTAAAACTTGGTTTTGAGGTTTGGAATTAACTTGGAATATGTAGTAGTAGAGTAGTAGTAACCTATGATTTTATTTTTATTTTTAAAAAAATTTGATGGGTTTTAGGAATATGTGGAGAATCCTGTTTATCCCATGTTAACAAATCTCAAGGAGCTGAAATTGGCACTTTATCCACATGATGGTCACATTCTTGCTCAATTAATTCCTTTCATGGAGGTGTCTCCTTTCTTGCAGAAACTTGCGTTGAAGGTGTGTATTCTTCTTGGATATGACCTTAATGACATTTTAAAATCTTAGATTAATTGGTTTTACACTCGTCAGCTGCATGACGTGCTTATATGTGTATCGTTATTTTGCTTTCAACAACAAATTAAATTTTTTTGAATATTTTTGTTATTGCAAATTCAGGGTTTTGATATGTATGATATCTGTGCCTTTTATTATTATTATTTTGTTGGTGCAGATAACAGAGTGGGATGAGGATGAGGAGGAGCAGGAGTTCTTCATAAAACCTGCAAAATGCTCACATCACTCCCTCAAAGAATTGGAAGTGTTTGGGTATGGGGGTCGTCCAAACGAAGATGAACTTATCATCTATTTTATCGAGAATGCAGTTTCCCTTCAGAAAATTATTGTCAATCCTTGCTTGTTCATGGAATTCCCACACATTAGGGTATCAAAACACAAGAAAGACATGATGGAAGAAGAAGAAGAAATGGCGAGAGCTCATGCTATGGAACATCTCAAACAAAAGGTTCCTTCAACTATAGATTTTATATGTCTTTAATAATACATACATATATATATATATATATTAGAGATTTTTATGGGTGATTGCGATTTTTTTTTCTTTTAAAGGTAAGCCTTTTATGTTACCAAATTATTAATTCGTTTATTTACCAAAAAAAAAATTATTAATTCGTTTCTGGAGATTGGGACAATTTTTTTAACAATTTTTTTTTGTCTCGAAAGTTGTGTGTTAATTATATATTAATTTTAGTCTTGACTCAGTATTTTATTTTATCATTTACTTACTCTTTTAAAATAAAAACTTAAAGTTTTTTTTTTTTTGGGCTTCTAATAGCTCTTTTATCCTCTATTTTGTCTTAAAAAGTAAACCAGTTTCAAATTATTCTAGTTAATAGATAAAATATATATATATATATATATATATATATATAAAATATATATATATATATATATAATACGTCGTATACTTTTCTTTTTGAACTTCTAGGTTATTTAAATCTTAATATTTTTTGTTATTGTGTACTGATAGTGGCAGGGATTTTGAGTGGAGAGTTTAGATTTTGTAATCCTTGAAAACTATAGCTGATGGTATTCTTGGTGGAAATAAGATCACATATGGCCGAACCATATTTAATCTCTGTCTTATATATATATTTGTTATTTTATATTTTTAATTATTTGGTGTGTGCTCGATTAATATTCTAAGATTCGAAGATAATTGGACATCGTTCCTTTTTTTTTTCAACCAATATATAAAGAGAGGTAGCCAAAATTAAGTGTGCCAATTTGAAAGCACTAATTTTATTTTTTTTCTTTCCACAATGAAGGGGGAAAATAGGCGTCGTCATTTTGTACATCACAAGGTAAAAATACCAATCGTAAATTCAAATTTTTTTTTATTTTTAATGCTCTAATTCAGAGAGAGAGAGAGGTAAATACAAAAAGACACGTAATAGCAACAGAACATACAATGTGGAAGGAAGAGTACGATGGAATCAGTGGGTTGACAGAAGAAATTCCGAGGAGCATAGTATCTCTATTTGTCAAATGAAATTCTTGGAACTTGGGACCGTCAACTCATAAATATATGCAGAAAAGTGAAAATACATATAATTCAAATTCCTAATTTGTACCAAAAGAAATTCAAATACCTGATGTCGTGTAAACTTTCAATAGCATGAATTTGGCCGTTGATATTGTTCTTGGCGACACCTTGAAATGCATATACTAAATTTTGATGCATTTAAATATCGAGTCGGAGATGACACACCGCAAAACCAAAATATGATAATGACAATTTTAGATTTTGAAGAATTTGGCAAAATGTTTGTTGGTGACATATTCTCTGTATATTTTTCAATGCCAAATTAAAATAAAATGCAAAGGTTATATTGTTCAAATAAAAAATATAGAGATTAAATTGATACCAATCCAATCCAAGGGTGTAATATGCGATTAACCATTTTTTTTTAGTTTAGTTGTCCCGAACTTTAGTTTTTTTTTTTTTTTTTACCTGTCCCTTTAAACTAATTTAAAAGTGACTATTTTTTTATTTTTTTTGGTTAATAATTAATATGTGGTTATAAATTTGATAAAAGAACTACAATTAAAAAAAGAAAAAAAAAAAAGGCAATTGGGCCATTAAGGCAAAATGTTGTAGGAGGCTTGATCAGTCATACACCAATGACCCAACCAAAGACACCCTGCCCAAAAAGCCCACAATAAAAATCCAGTTTTCTATTGCAACCACAATCTAGTTGGCCTACAAGATGTTAACTTTTCTCCAAAAAACAATTGTTCTGTACAGGGGTTTGAAATTTCATTATTACGAGCAACAAGCTCATGGAGTCCTTGCACTGTTGCAGCCGCTATGATACCCAAGATTTTTCAACCTAACCTCAACGTCTTCGTCAACTCAATCCAATTAGTTTCATAAGACCCGGAAGCGGTCGATGGTCACAAAAAGTTAATTCCTTTGACCTGTGAAATGAATACTTATGTTTACTCATATACCCTTTGTTTAAGTTTGGAATTTCCAAAGAAACCCAAAGCATAAGTGTACGCTATAAATGTTTTAATTACGGAAAAACAACATAAGAAGAGTTTAATATCATTGACATCCTGAGGTTTGCCATTTCGTCACTTACAACTCTTGTCGTTGGTAGCCTGCAACGAGCATGACTAGGATACTTTACTTGCTTATTCATTTACAACATCACCAAGATACATATCCTTTTTTATTTTATTTTTTACTTTTTTTTGGGTAAAAACCAAGATACACATCCCAACTCAAAATGAAAGGTAATACCCTTCTTCCACTAAAAATATTTCACCATATAATATACAACTAATAAAAATAATCTAGAAATATTGCATGAGTATGCCAATTTACACATGAATGCAATGTTTTTTCATGTATATAAATTTCCCAAAATGATAAAGTTGGTCTCTGTTACCTATTTGCTACAAAGAATTTCAATATATTTCTTTTTTTCTCCCCCTTCTTCCTGCTTTGTTCAAATGAAAGGTATTGGGGTTATAAAACAGCATCTTCACCAAAAAAAAACCAACAGATGCACTAAAGGAGTCACCAACTCAACAAAAAGAAAGAAAAAAAAAAAAAAAAGTGATTTGTGAAATCATATCCTCTATGATTTTCCAGCTTCCTCTGTATCAGCGTCTTCTGTAGAAAAGCCTAATTTGACAATATCTTCCACACGTATTTTTCCTTCTGTTGAAAAAATGGATGATGTCAAATGATTGCTTAAATATTGTGAAGATTTAGATATAGAACACAAACAAGATAAAAGATTTAGAAAATTTGTACGTTTGTAACTATTAAGATATTGATTCCCATATCACACATCAAGAGAGAGGCACAGCAGTCGGAGAAGGAAAAGGATACACTGTGATGTAGCCAAGCGGCAGCAGCCTTTAAAAGTATTTCAAAGCAAAACCTGATTTTAAGGCCCAAACTTTGAATTGGCATGATCTAGGTGATATTGGGCTTACTTGGAATCTAATGTGATCCAAAGGGCTAGTCAAAGAGTCATAGTTTATATTTATATTAATGGTTTTAATTACATGTCTAGGAACTTGGGGTAATTAATATTTATGGTTTTAATTACTTGTCTAGGACCTTGGGGGTAAGTTATGAGTCCTTGGATTTCTAATTTTATGCACCTACATTGCTATATTAATAGAGTATGAATAGAAAAGGCAGAGAATATTATCATAAAGAAATAAATCGTCTTCTGGTTTAGTGTGATGCCTAAGGTTCCTAGGAGTGACTCCTAGAACTTCTCTAGTGTGATGCTAGTAGTCTATCTCTATAACCTTTCAAATCTTATCTGTTTTCATAATTAAATTTCCATTTCCAAATCTGTCCTGCATCATACTGACCTCTATCTTTGGAAAGGCTGCTGATAAGTTCTTGAATTCCTTCTTTGCCCAAGTTTTCCTTCAGGTACATGGCAGCAGATGCAACCTCCTCAGGTGTCACTTTCCCATCATAATCCCTGACATTCAGACGACAAATATCATTAAACAATTCTTTTATTTTAAGCATTAATGTATTGCAATAGCAGGGTAAGAGTTTCATCACTTGGACAATATGAGCATTTACACACAAAAATCGCATCCACCATTAACTTCTAGGAGACTAAAAAGTTTTGATAGCACGAACCATCAAATAGACCATATTTAACTAATTTATTGTGACAAACTAACTGTGTAGCTTTCTTGGCAATTAATGAAACCAGTGATATAGAGAATGCAACCAGAGAAGCATGACAGAAAAAGTTGGAGGAGAAAGATATTTCAGTTTTAAAGGGTCAGAAGGGATATGAGAATTCATGTAGATAAGAGCTTCCTGGGTCATGGCATATCCACTGCATTAATTCTAGGAGCGGTGGAGGTAGCCTTTTGGAATTCTCTAATCACCTTTTAGCTTTTCTGTAGCTATTGAAAAGACAAACAAGTGGCCACAAGTACTAAAAAAGGTAATTAAAAGACCTGTCAAGCAATCGCCAGCGATCCCCAATTTTGGCATCAACATCATCAATTTCTTTTTCAAGGTTCTGAAGCATAGCATCAACCTGGAATGCAAGCATTCATAAGAACAACTTTAGTTCTTTCCATTTGCACACAGAATGCATAATGATCCACATATAGCTGGCTAATTAATCAATTGCAAGAAATCAATGAAAATGGAGCTTCATAAAACTCAGGATTCTTGTGTATGTAGTTACCCTGTTTATAAGTGCTGAAGAAACCTTATCATCCATAGCCATCTCAGAAGTGTCATCAGTGTCCTTCCTGGCAGCTTGATACGCTCTCTTAGCTTGTTCTTCACCTTCAGTTCCCTCCTTTTCCACCATACTGTTGTACAGCTCTATCTGAAAATGATAGTAGCAGAAAACACTAATAATACTGGGGAAAAAGTAAAAATAAATCTCAATTAGATGAAATTTTTATCTGTTAGGGTATCAGCATCCTTAGTGAAGTCTGTGTCTCAGATAATTCAATATTAAATATCAAAGCAAAATGACTACACTCGCACAGTGTCACAGCACAAGGTAGACCTATTTCAACAAAATCCTTTTGAAGTGGACTGAATTTTCTAATTGATTATGAAAGTTTCCTCTAGTAACATACATGAAGGTCACAAATTGTACTTAGTACACAAGTTTCACCATGAGCCTCCAGAGAATAGATAAAGAAGCAAAGGGCAGAAAAGGAGGAACAGAAAAAGAGAAAAATTTTATTCACAAACTTCTAGTAAACATTCCCCTGCCAGAGGTACATGTGATTGAGGATAAAATGAATGGAGCTGGGCTTATTAGCGAAAAGCTTTATAAATTGTTCAGACAACCATCAAAAAGTCATGAAAAGAATCTCGTAGAAGAGTAAAACCAAATATAATTATAATGGCCTGGTGGGTCAAACACAAGCAACATGCACTCAGCCACAGGAAGAAGATGAGTGTAAAAGTTGTATCCAATATGCAGTGTATGCAGGAGATTGTTTTCAACAGAATACTTCCCTGTCTGTCCATCTACCCATATCCACCAAAACACAACAGATAGGCAAAAAAAGAGTGGCTCATAAATCATAAGAATGCATTCGAAAGAAAAAGAGGACAGAGAAATTAAGTACAACAACAGTTTCAAACATATATTGCGTCCTTTTAATTATAAGGTTAACAAGTGGGATCCTGCAATGGATAGAGAAGTACTTATAAAACATTTTGGTCTCTTATATCGCCGCCGCTGGGGCTTTTTATTTTTTTACCCAGAGTTTAAATGCCCAAAAATCGCATACTGGCCTAGGTCATTTCAGGGCAAGGTCATCTTATGATAAGGATGATGAGATTCAAGAGAATCTTTTGGATTTTTGCTTAGTGGAATCATACAGCATCAGACACAAGATAAACATTTGAAACAGCAGGCTACTCTTAAAGATCTACTCTTAATTATGTCTTAAGTGCTAATATTTCTCTTTGCTAATTTTATGTCTTTTATCTTGAGACATAAAAGTATTTAATTGGTATTTTAAGCCAATTTAGTCGGGACCATGAAGATCTACTCTTCTTTTGTTAAGACATAATGAAGCATCTGCTCACTAAGATCTTCCAGTAAATAAATTTACATTATTTATGAACTCAAAAATCAGAAAAACTAGTTCAGGAATTCAGAAAAAGAGGTTGGTTATGTTCACCTCCTTGTTGACAAGTCTCAGGAACTCTTGACGCTCCCGGCTGACTGACTGGAAGTAGTAGACAAGAAAAACAAAGACATTAGATTTCCCCTCCAAGAAAAACAAAAATTCAACAAATTTACTTCTGATCCTTACAGATGCTGAAGCTAAAACAGCCAATGCGCGACTGAGCTCACAAAGCTGTTCTTGCTTGTCCAGTATTTTTCCTTTTGCCTGTTCTTGTGCTTCTCTAGCTGTTGGAATAGTCATCTCTTCCAAAGCCACATCACGTCTACTAACAGATTCCTTCAACTTGGCCTCTTCCTCTTCCTCTTTCTCTTCCTCCTCCTTTACACTAAAATAGTTAGTACCACTAAACAAAATAAAAGCACTTAAAATACAATGCAACAAAGAATTAGCTAAGAGAACTATAAACTTCAGATATAAATGCTTCTTGCAGATTAATATACTCATGTCACAGTGAACTCTTTCAGGCAATTAAATAATATTATTATACATAAAAAATGCAATGAATAATTCCCATGAAAAAAATCATGACTTTACATGGTAAATACAAATCAAATTAAAATTTTAGGACCAGAAGCATCAATGAAAAGCTTCTAAAGTAACTCTTGAGTTGCATATTTTATCAATAAAAGAAAGTATAAAAATAGTTAATAATTCATGTTAAGTTTAAATTTTGATTTTTATTCATTCCTAAAAATTATTGTAGAGGAAATTAAGAATGGAATATCAAGAGACAGGTCAACTACATCTTAAATAAAGCATTAGGGTTTCATTCAATAGAATAAGATAGAAAAACAATATGCTAGCAGGGTGAGTCTACACGCTAGTACTAGTATATAAAGTACCATTTTCAAACACCACAAAAAGCCTTACGATGAACTAAAGCATAATAGTATAACATAGTCAACCTTGATCAGTTCTTCCTGCATTTCTAGGAACTCCAACTTCCTTCTCCTTTCTGAAACAGAATCTTCTGATGGCAGAGCAGTAACCCCAACAGTCTCCACAACCTCATCTGGGAGAGAAGAAAGGGTAGCTTGAACAGCTTCCTCTGGCCTAACTTTACCACGCACTGAGAAAGCTCTGCAAACATTAACAGATAAAAGAAACTTACATACTATTGTATTTTTTAAAACAGATATAAACAGGTGATCCGTTAAAATACCTAGAAAGAATCAAGAGGGAAGATGGAACAGAGTGGTTGAGAGACAAATCCAACCATTCACGCAACTGCAAAGAGAAAGAACATCTTACATGCCTGAAGAAAATAAGCTTTCCTCTGCCATTTACCAGGAACACAACACAACAAAAAAGTAAACCAGTGGTGTTGTCAAAAGTGTTTACTATCTTTTCATTTTCAGGATTAGTAAAATATGACTATGGCTATGGGAAGGAATACTGATTCAAAAACTAGATAGAGATTAGATTGCTTTTAAATGGTTAGTAAGCAAAGTTCTTACTAGTTAGCATACTCGACATTGTTCAAAAGACTAGCTTGGATAATCAATGCAGGGGCATTTTCAGAAAAATTATTATGCTTATTTATGCGAATTTGGTTTGTTGGCTTGATTTAGCTCACCTTGTTTATTTAGCATCCCACTTTAAGAAGTTTTTCTGCTCAGGTTGGTAGTTTTATGGAAATAGGACTCTCTACAACTCTATAAGACAGACTATTGTGATTCTTTCTTAGATCAAGGTTTCTTTCCCTCTAAGGTTTTCCCTATTTTCTCTCTCTTCGTTTCAGCTAATTCTCCCAATATTCATCTAATTTATATCCCTTGTCTATCCTCTCCCTTCTAATTCTCACCCCCTTTCATAAAATTCTATCTCACTCCCCCTCCCCTCTCTCTTATTTTTCCCTATCCTAGTCCTACAACAATAATTGATTTTATTAGTGGGAAAATCTGCTCAACGTATTGAAATGTATCAAGTGACACAAATGCATGATGTCCAAAAGTGTGAAAGCAGTTCAGTCAGAAAGCAAAATTCTCCAACAAAGGAGCAAAAACTAACATAGAAATAAGAGTTATCTAGTAATTATTACGGGAAGGCATGTAATTGCAGCAGGTAAGAACTTACAATGGATCACGCTAGTCTAGATCATTGACATTCCTGAGGTTTACTAGTCAATTAACATCAACCATATGAAAGGATTTGAAATTATCATGAATTATCTAATTTTTTACAATGAGAACTTGATATGAAAGCTTTTGTTTAAGAATTTTTATTTTTTTTTCAAAATTTTGAGTAGAAAATAGACACACCTTAAAAAAGAAACTATATATATCAGAAATTCTATAAGAATACAGATTAAACATCAACCTCTTCCCGCATTTCCTCCACTGACTGTGGTCGTAGTAAGCCTCGATCTCGACAAGCCATAATAAGCTCTCTTTCTGACAGGGACTCAACACCCTCTGCTTGAATCATCTTATCATCATTCTTGATCCTGCAAAATCAAATTACAGAAGTATAAAAAAATCTAAAGACTCAACTCAAGAAACTTTTCAAGCATAAAATGTTTTTATGCATGCTCCATAATTTTTGGCATCTCCTGAATCCTGATAGTTAAAAAAGAAAAAAAGAAATCTTCAAGTCTCTAACAGATCTTCAACATGATTAAATGTGTTAGCACAAAATAGATTGTAATGCATAACGTTCAAAAAAAAAAAAAATTACCATGTTCACAATCACAGTAAAATATGTATTATGCATACACAAATTCCAAACAATGAGGAATATATTAGATCAAAGCAGAAGCTTCTTTGCACCCTAAGAGGCGGTGAACAAAAACCTAGTTGTTTAAACATAGGTGGCTTCCAATGTGGACAATAACTTGAATAGCTAGCATGAAAAAGCAGTTTTAAACACATAACCATAGAAGTCACAATGCCATCACTCAAACCAGAAAAGAAAAACTAAAAGGGAAAAAGAAACAAAAAAAATCTTACTCTTGCAGTCTTTTCCGCAGCTGAAAACGCAAATATGCATCTGTCCCAAATGGTATGATACCCATATATTTACACATATTTACTAACCGTGGCCTGTATATAATGACCAAAATGTTAAGTTCGTCAAATGACCACAATTGCACCCAGCAAGGGAGAAAATGCCTACTAAAGTTGAATGAATTCCAAATTAAACCTATTCTTTAATAGAAATACCTACCTGCTAACATTATCCAAAGTAAGTTCATCATTGAATAACTTGGCGAAGCCTAATATATCATCATTAGAAACACGGACACCTTTCCTAACCTGTTTAAAAGGAAATCTAAAGTCAAGCAGAAAAGGTGAAACTTAAAAGAAAGCCACTTTCTCTTCAGGAAGAAAAATCATAAGAACTTACCTTGTTCATAAATTCATCAAGATCTTCTGCTGTCTTCCTAATTTCTCCACTTCGTGAGTTTTGTACTTCCTTTGCCATTTCTTTCACTGTGCCCTGAAGAAACTTTGCATACTCTAATCTTGCATTTAGCTTTCTTTTCAATGCCTCCTACAAATTTTAAATGACACAATTATGCTCCTCAACAAATGGACTCACAAAAGCCAAAGGATAGAATATGTGTGTCACAGGAAAAAAATACATGCATGCATAAAAATCTCGTACACATACATAATGCCTTTGTGAGTGTGCAAAATCATGGAACATGAATCCAAATACCAAAAAAGTTGACAAACAACAATTTTTCCAACAAATGTAATGAATGTTGAAGTTTAATTCCCTAGCAATAATCATGTTATTCAAAATATATAAAAGCAGAACGGACAGAGGAACTTTTAATCTACATTGCATGAGAATTCTGATCATCAAAAGGTCAAATGGACAATGAGTTGAGCCACTGCTTAGGAATGAAAGGCTATAGACAGCCCATGGAAAAGGATACCGTATAAATCCAAAAAGCCACCTACTCATTAAGCGGGATAGGGAACCATTGAAGATCTAAACTTTCAGGATCTAATATACAGAGTAAAACTCTGACTCTCCTTCAAAAGCATAGAACTGGCATCGAATGATTTGTAGGTTAGCCAGTTCATCATGAGTACATCAGTTAAGAATTTCTAAGAGTTAATAATCATTACCTCTTCTTTCATCTTGTCCTGAAAGGTTGAAGGTAACATGTTTGGAAACAATTTCAAGAACACTGGCAACAAAAATTCCAGGAATGGAACTATAAGGAAAACTGCAACAGGAACTAGCCTGAAAATATCAGCAATGGTGCGTGTGAGTTGTTTCTTCTCCCTTCTAGAAAGACTCTTCCCACTAGCAAGTTTCAACAGCAACCTTGAGCTGATCCTAACATCAGCCCAAAGGAGTTTTGTACCCAACCAGTAGTGTTGCATCGTAGACTTAAATTCATCCTTCCAATGACTTAACTTCTTAGCCCAGTCCTCCCTGAAATATCATATATAATTACCAGATAAACTAAACAAGACCAAGCACGGCATATTGAAGAAAAAGTTTTAAACCTGCTCATGGATGCAACAGCTTTTAGAGCGGGACCAATCCCCAAAATCTTAGACCAGATTGTCATCAATGGAGATTTAGTATCCTTTTGGGAATCTTCTATCTTCTTAGCTTTTGCTTTGGCTTTCACTGTGCTCAAACCTTCAACCGCTTGATCACATTCTTCTGGTGAAGCTTCCTTTTTCTGTTTAGGAACCTGTTGTCCATTTCCATCACCACTACTCCCATATTCAGGTTGACCAGCTGCGGCTGTGGATGTGTACCGTATAGATTGTAACGTCCATTTAACCCCCGCAGCAGGAACAAAGTCTGCCTTTCCAATTCCATTTCCTAAAGTTGATATTCTAAATAAGTTATGCTTGAAAGACCTAGACGCTATAAAAGCTGACAAGTCATCCTTGGCAACTGGAGATACACTTCCTTCATTCCTATAATCAGAAGTTGCAGATGGTAGGCTTGTAACCCAATTCACACGTCCTAGGTCATCAGATTGGGATGATCGTCTATGCTCAAAAGTGGAGAATCCTCTAACCAAGAAAGTGGGCTGATTCAAGGAATGGAAGAGCTGTCTCTTCCTTTGCAAGATTGCTCTCAAAGCCATGATCTATATAGAAAAATGGTGACAGATCTCATGCAACCACTTGACTTAACCCATCTATAGACAATTGAGAAATAGCTTGTGAAGACCATGCAATTGACAGTCAAATGAAAATAAGACATTTTGATTAATGTGCAATGCACCCAGGCATTCCATTCAACAATACTTTCAAAATTATACTTGGATTCTATTCACTAGTATTCAGCAAAAAAATACCAACAACAAATTACAAATTAATGGGACTGGGACCTCAAATTGTTTGACAATTATTTATCCCACACATTACCCTTCTACTGTCCTGTTAATTTAGTCGAACACGCTTGTATATTTGCTGTGTAATATATGAATTTAAGTCCTAATATTTTAACCTTTTTGGTCCCCTTCCCTTTATTTTTGAAAAAAAAAAATTGTAAAAGAAAAAAAGAGAAAATAAAGAGAAAAATGACTGCACTAATTCATTAGAGTAAAAGTTTCTCTAAAAGCATGTCTTAACCTCCAACCTTAGTACTGCTTTTCTGGTGAACCTAACCTCAGTACTTTACTTTATACAAATTTCTGTTCTTGGTTTTGGAGTTTGAACTGCATATCAAAAGATTATTAACTATAATATCAAATGTAACAGAATATTATTTCTTATATCATATAAAAAAATTAAACATATTCAATACAATCATAAGGGGTGAAGTTTTTGAAACCACCAAATTGAACATGTTCAACTGTTTATCAAAACTCTCTTCAACTTTGTGCAATATATTAACTACCAGGCGTTAACCATACCATTGTGTGTCTCATCAACACAAAGGTTTATGCACTATATTTTGTTGAACTTAAGAAGAGGAAAAAAGCGCACCCAAAAAGAAATAACTAAAAATAAAAAAGCAAAAAAAAAGAAAAAAAGTTCACACTCATACCTAAAATAACAAACACAAGTATACACGCAAAATACACTTCTCTCTGATTTCCTTCATTCAGTTAGAAACCTCCATAGTTGATTTTTGAAAGACCAATAATCAGACATACAAATGTGCAATATGTATACATTTAGTTCAACTATAAGAACAATTAAGCAATTCATGAATCAGATTCAAATAAGAAACTGAAGGAAAATTCATCACAGACAAAATTTGATGCAGAAAAGCTTTCAATTGTATAAAAGAGGTGCTTGGTGAAAGCAAAAGAACCAGACAAGAGACGAATAAGAGCTTCCAATAACAAAATACCAGTAAATGAGATTCATTACAGTCACCGCATGGATCAATCAGAGAGAGAGTAATTATAGAGAGAGAAAGTTGGGTTTTAGAAAGAGGAAACGAGTCAGAGTCAGAGAGAGAGAGAGAGAAAAAGTGAGGGCGAGAAGGAGGGAGAAGACTGGACTGAGCCTGCGCGGGTGACGGTGCGGGTGGTGAAAATACTAAGGTGTATGCAAGGACAGTATGTTAGGGTGTGAGCGAGTAACAGAGCTTGAACTAATGATGAGATGGAGGGTTTTGATGATTGCGTGGCTCGCAAGGACTTTATATTAGCCGTTGGACTGTAAGAAATTTAGGGGTTTGACTTATAACGAAAAGGAGTCGAAATGAATCAGAGCGGACGATAAACGGATCTTCCTCACTATACTAGGTTTTTAATTTGAAAGGATTATGAGTCATTTCCAGGAGTCTTGATCAAAATTTGCTATCCAAAACGGGAAATAAAAATGAAATAAAAATATTTACTTACCATTATAATACTTTGTTATTATTAATTATTTACTTTGAAACTTTTTTTGGTGAATTATTTACTTTGAAACCTGTCATGCATGTTGTATACATTTCTTTTTTGTAATAATATCGTACAGATTGTTCGATCAAGATTATACCTTCGTAGATTATGGGTTAAGTTAATAGGAAATGTAGCCACATAAAATAAAATCTCTAAAATAAATTTTTACTTCCACCCATCACGTCTGCATATAAGTATTGCTATTTGGCATTTTTTTTTATAATTTAGGACCACTCAAACTTTCATTATTTGATTCATCATTTAACGCATGACACATGTCACCTGTTTATTTGTTTATTCTTTCAAATATGTAAAGTATACAAAAAAAAGAATGAGGTAATTTAAACACAATTCACCATCGCTCTCTAAAGTTTTTTCTCTTTTAATAGTCTTCTTCTTTCCCTATTTTTCTTTAAATATTTTCCATAATTTTTATCTTTACACATAATGATTTAAGTGTCGGAGGATATACATCGGTGACCACACTGGCATGTCCTCTAACCCATTTGCTCGTACTTGTAGCATGAAAGAATTACGAGAGAATTTTCAAATGGATGAGAAAACTCACAAATCAACATTCAAAATACCTTTAAATTGAACCTAAAAGATCAAAATCTTGATGTTGAGAGAGATGATGAAAAATCAATCACAACAAAACCTATATTTTATCAATTAGATTTGTTATAAAAATAATTTTCTTTTCGTATTCAACCATATATAAGCAAAATATTAAAAAGTACTTTTTTTCCTGATTGATGATTAAATAAAATCTTAAGTATAAGTTTAAAAAAAAAAAATAATTTGACCATTAGTATGGTATTGTTTATGCAAAAATTTAAACAGTTGTAAAATTGATACCCAATTATCGATCTAAAAACTCCATAGTCAAATTATGATAATTATTTTGAGAAAGTATAGACTTTGTATATACCTCTATTCATACAGGCTTAATATTTATAAGGCTTATATAAGGATTGGTATGTATTTCCAAATTAAGGTTTATGAAACCTTAACCATCATAGGCTTGTTTGGTAATTGAGTTTCATTTAGAGTTTCTCAACATAATAATTTATTAATAAGTAACTAAATATTAATATAATTAATCATTAGTCTAAATAAAATGTAAGTAATACATAAATATTTTGCCCATACAAGTATGCAAATCAATTGAATTATTATTACTGCATAATTTTTCCTCTTATAATAAACAAAGGCTCATCACCCTTCAACAAAATATATATATATACATAGAAATATATTATTAAATCATAAACAAATTAGTGTCATAGGCCCAATGGGCCATAACGAAGATTCAGGATGGAGGATCGTTCTATTTGCACTACCATACAAGCTGAATCCACTTGTATTCACACAATTTCTTTAGAATTCCTAAAATACCCCCTGTATTTGTTCGGTCGTTTATAACTGGACATTTTAAGTTCAATCATAAACCAAAAAATGAGAAAATAAACATTTCAAAAATTTTCAGTTAAAAAAAACTTTTTTATTTTTTACCAACAAACCCCTCTATGATTCTTTTTGGTTGCTTTTTTTTTTATTGAAATCCTAAAATAAACATTTTAAAAATTTTCAGTTAAAAAAAAACATTTTTTTAGCAAAAAAAAAAACCCTTTTATGACTTTTTTTTTTGGTATTAAAATCCTCTTCAAGCCACGACAACTGAAGATAGACAAAGCATGTCAAACACGTTATTATTTGTTTATCATTTTTAATTTTTTTGAACTTATCGGAGAGGATGAACATGGTGAATTCCTGTGGGGGAGAGCGTATCAAACCACACTGACCGCGCAAGGCTGAAACTTGAGGAAAATGGGATAGCCCATAATCAAGTTGGACAATCCGGCCCAATAACCTTCAACATGCATACCAAATCAACTGTACACACACACTTTCTTTCGTATCAGCACTCAGCTGATGTGAGATGTCCTTCTAAATAAATAGTGGGTCCTAAATGCTTAGTTTAATCCAATAATTCAATTATCATTATGCTAATCTCAATGCATCCAATTAATCAGATAAGTGTGTGAATGGGATTTGTTCATTATTCCCAACACCTACTTGAGCATGAGTTGTCACAAGCTTAGTGCTAATTAAATTAAATCCAAGTACGATTCAAAAAATCGTCAAACAAAATATACGACAAACTGAGGTCCATAATGTGGGCCCGAAAATTCACATATATATATATATATATACATATAAATAATAAAATAAAAAAGTTTATAATAATTTTTTTAATACATAACTTATTTAATTAAAAGTGTGCCCATCTTGTCACTTGCTTGTTTCGATTTTCAGTCCTTTTCCATTTTTCTCGTTTTGTTTCGATTTTCAGTCTTTTTATATTTTTGTCGTTTTTTTTTTATCGATTTTCAGCCTTCTTCTATTTTTCTCGTTTTATTGAAACATATTTCCAAGTTTTCTTTTTTCCTGTGTTTGTTGTAATTTGTTTGTTTGTTTTTGCTTTTCTTTTCTCATTTATTCGTTTCCACCCAGTGTATATATCTAACAATAGATGCTACTTTTTTACTTTGTTTTTCTCTTTGTATATGATTTTCTTTTCTTACGCATATATATTTATGTGTTTTGTGATCATTAAAGATTTTGAAATGAATATGCTGACATGCTGCTTCAAAGTATTTATATATTAGTTACGAATTAATAATTATAATTTTTATTTTTCTATAATGGGAAAGTGAATTACTCATCAATTAATTCCTTTGGGTTACATTGATTTTACCAAAAAGGAACCTGCATAATATGCAACTATTGACTTTCAAGTATTGAAAAAAAACTCTGGTATTCCTTACGGAGAATGTACTTCTATAATAAATAATAGGGTTATTCGGAATAATATTAATGTAAATTTTTCATTTTATAATTGTATTTGTTTCATTTCTATGAGATTTGAAAAATGTTGGTAGGAATGCTTCTGATATATATCACTTCACTTCTTTTCCCCTCGGATGGTACTCCCAGTAGTGGGTCCAATAGGAAATCGACCCTATCCGATCGTTACACGGGCCAGTTTGTCTATATTATATATATATTATATTCATTTTTTTCTTTTTAAAATTTTAAAAAAAAATCCTAAATAATATCATGTAATATTTTATAAATATTTATATTTATGTGAAATAGATTTTTTTTTCAATTATCGTGTGCTTCTGACAGGCCCATCTTTTTCCTTCTCGGATGGTACTCCCAGTAGTGGGTCCAATAGTATGATATCGACCCTATCCGATCGTTACACGGGTTTCAGTTTGTCTATATTATATATAATTATATAACTACACCCTTTTTCTTTTCTTTTTAATAATTTGTGGAACACAAAATGTAAAAAAAAATTCAGAAAACGAAATATTTCAATTTTACCTTAAAAATAATAATAATAATAATTAAAAAAACACAGACAGACCATTCAGCGACCGCCGTGAAACTGAGATTGTCGGGACGGTTGCACGTACAGACGAGCACGTGTAAGACAAGACGTGTTGGATTTGTTGTCATTTAAATGCGGGGCAATTCTCATTCTTTTCCACCCCTACTCGAAGACTGTAAACCAATTTTTCTGTATAACATCAACCATGGCGGCGGCGGCTATTTCACAGTGCCCAACTTCAATGGCGACCAGAAAACCTTGTTTTGGTGTAGATTTGGGGCGTGGGTTTTCGAAAAGTTTGAATTATGGCCATCCCAGGTCGCCCAAATGGAGGAACTTTGAGTTCGAGAAGCTGGTAGTCTCTGCAGCTGCCAGTGAGAATGCCGTGTCCGTGACTAACGCTGTACCTCCTGCCACTCGGTCTCAGTAATCCTCAACTTTCTACTCATTTTCTCTAGTTTGTGCTTTAAGTTCACATATTTGTTGTGTGTTTATATGTACAGCGTTTATTGTGTAAAGCCTTTCCTTTGTTGATTATTACTTGTGCTTTTACTTGGTTGTATTTGATGCCTGCCTTTTCAATTGGCTTGGTTTCACTTCATTGTGTTTCAGTTTTTTACCAACTTGGCATTTTTATTATGATTTTAAAGAACTGCTAGAGAAAGAGTATTGTCTAACAAGTATTTGTGGAACTTAATTAGCCAATGATAGAGGAAATAACTAGTTTACAGTGCGTAGACAGAAATGTCTATGACTGTATACCTGACTAAAGATTAGATACGGCTTTGGTTAGTTATATTGCAGTTACTCTTCTCTTCCAATTTCAGCATACTCAGCCGTTACGTCAACTATAATTGTGTGTTTGATTTCAGGGTGAAACGTCATACAATTTCCGTGTTTGTTGGGGATGAGAGTGGAATAATAAATCGAATTGCAGGGGTTTTTGCTAGGAGGGGTTACAACATTGAATCCCTTGCTGTTGGATTGAACAAGGACAAGGCTCTGTTTACCATAGTTGTGTCCGGAACTGAAAAGGTTTTGCAGCAGGTGGTAGAACAGCTGAACAAGCTTGTGAATGTCATGAAGGTCATGATTTACCCTTGAAATTCTGCAAGTATTCCTTAAAGATCTTACTTATTCTTGTTGATTTCTACGTGGCTGTTTTGTTGTTGTTTTAGCTTGTGAATCCATTCCACGCTCACCCTAATAGCCTCATTTTCCTTAGAAGTCTTAATACTTTTTATTGCTTTCTGTGTGGCTTCTTATATCATCATCTTCATCGACATTACGATTATCCTTATATATTGATTTTGTTGTTATTATTGCTCTTGACGAGCTTTTGAGGAAGAGGGTGTGAGGCATAGTTCAACTTTCTAGGTTTTGTTCTCAAATGAATGTTAAAAATGTAGTTGTACTTGTTCTATCATAGTTATTTTGAATGGAAGTGAATGAGGTTTAATGCATAATTTTTATGATGATTGTACATTATTACAAAATGAAATGACAGCCATTCATCAGTCTTTTAATTAGTTGTTGATAGCAAGAAGTTTTAAAAGTTTTGGACCTGCTAAATTTAAGATAGATTAAGAAGTAACTATAACAAAACATATGCAAAGATTTTCAAAATTCATAGCCTATATGAATTGGGATTTCAATCTTGTTGCTAGTTATTCTTTTACAACAAATGATAAAACAAATATGTACAACCCAGTGCTGGATGGGGATTGAAAAGTAATGCATGGGGATTGTAAAGTAATGTTTATTTTGTTATAAGTTCTTGGTGCATTGAAAAACAGGAGGTTCTTTCTAAACTATGATAGCTATAATGCAGAAGAAGCATGTCATAGAATAATTTTATGCTTTTTGTCAGACATTTGCTCATTTTTATTCGGTTGAATGATGGCAAATAAATGCATGATTTCATGATTTTGTCCTCTTGTGAACAGGACAGATAGGAGAATGAACGAGATATCAACTTTCTTGATTTGGTTGTTTGTTTCTATTCTCTTAACACACTGAATTTTCCCATAGTGTAAGCACAATAAAAAATACATGCTAATATTTTAACGTTTTTTTGTTTCTGCTGGTTTACAACAAATTTGTGGTGTCTGGTTGCACGTGCTCTCCTTCCTCTCTTCGCTCAAAACTGCACATGCGTGTTTGCTTGCTTCTATGTTGTCACTGATACTTGGGTCCACTATATCAGGTGGAAGATATCTCAAGGGAGCCACAGGTAGAACGTGAATTGATGCTTATCAAACTTAATTCAGATCCTAGTACCCGTGCTGAGGTAATGATTTAAATCATCCTGCTAAATTTCTGATAAAAAATCTCATTCACAAACTACTCTGGTTTGTCTCATGGTTCTTGTTGACTGTTTATTGTGAGTTTGATATACATAGTTGGGTAACTTCTTAACAACAAACTACTAAGATTGATCGTAAATTAACATGGTGTCAAAGCCTAATAATCAAATTGGGCTTCTGTTTAACAGTTCTGAAAACAGTTTTCAGAAAATATATTTGGTAGCAACGATTTCAGTTTTAAAATGTTTTGTTTCTGTTTTTGTGTGTTTTTTTAATGTCCAAACAGGTCTTTAAGTGCTGAAAGGGGATGTCACTGCACTTTCCTGTTTATTATATCTTTATCTTATTATCTCTTCAAGCATGTCAAATCCTGAAAACAAGCACTGTTCATTTTACTGTTTTATGCCATTTTTCCTACAGTTCTATCCCTAATCTTGATTTTGTGCTTTAATTTTCAGATCATGTGGTTAGTGGATATCTTCAGAGCAAAAATTGTGGATACCTCCGAGCAATCACTGACAATTGAGGTGACTGTTTTAAAAAATCCTTGTCTAGTTTTAAGGACAATTTGGCATCTGTTTCTTACTAACATTTTGGCATCTGTATCTTACTCTGAAACTTGAAAAATACATTTTGTTTTGGAAGAATTGTTTGCGTTTGCAGAATGCCTCGAACCTGTGTAGGTATAAATACATTACAAATTCTATGGCAAATTCATAGGAGATATTTTTAATACAAAATTTTTAACATCCTTTTGTGGTCTAGTATATTAAATTTAAGATTGCTATGTTGATTGTAGTACGCGAAACATACATTTAGTTTGATAACCATGTAAATTTTTTATTTGCCGACCGTGCACTCCTGGATCATTGGTTTTTATATGTTTCATATTTTAGTTCCTTTGGCTGCTTTTGTCAATTTGAACAATTACTAATCCTTGTGGTAAAGTTAGTATCATTGTATGAGGACTTTTCTTTTTGAGTTTATATACTCTATATTGTTTCCTGGTCTAGGCTGATAAGTGTCAGCTCATTCTATGTGGATGTCTCAGGTCACTGGAGATCCTGGGAAAATGGTTGCTGTTCAAAATAACTTAGCCAAATTTGGAATCAGAGAACTTGCTAGAACTGGAAAGGTCAGATGCCTATTCTAAGTTGAATGAATACACATGCACTCTCACACACACACTATATGATATCTCTTGCCTGCTGCCCTCTCACGTGTAACTACAATTTTTCGGGGCTATTTTAGAGTATAGGAAATTTGCATATTAAACTTAAGTGACAGTGTCCTTTCCAATCAATTTGGCTTATACAATATTGTGTCTTTGTATACATCACGAGCATCTTAAACTTGGGTCCAGTATGCTTTCCAGCACACTCATGGTCGTTTACCTTAAATAACTTGTATTCTTGTTTCACCATATCTCTGTATGCAACTTCCACATGCTATCAAATTACTCTGGTAATGACTATCCATATGAATGAAACTGTAAAGACAAATTAGGATTCTTCTTACCTGATAGAATATCATTTAAACTGGTTATGTCTGATGGCGATCTCAAATTTGATTCCACTTATAGATTGCTTTGAGACGAGAAAAGATGGGTGAGACGGCTCCATTTTGGAGATTTTCTGCAACTTCATATCCGGATCTCGAAAGGGAAGTGCCTGCTGATGCTCTTGTAGGCAAAATAAATCGTTCGTCCAATGGTGATGCCATTTCACCGTCTAGGGTATATACCTTCTTCTTCAGTAAAGGCGATCTTACATGCTATTGTTTTTTCCTCCCCACTTTTGTTTAGTACCATCCATTTATGCCACTTGTGTGTGTATACCTTGTGTTTTTGTACTTTCATTGTACTTTGTTATTGGGAACTGACTTATGGAAGCTCTATTATTGCTACTAAGAAATGGTACTGGTTATGTATATTTACCTAAAAGAACAAACATTACCACTTCATGTCATGTGTAGGTCCATTGAATAATTATAAATTGACCTTAGACATTCAAAATTGGGTGGGGATTTTTTTTTTTTGGGTTGGGGGAGGGGGGGGGTGGTGTTTCATTGAGCTCTTCTTGAGAAAAAGTAGGGCATAAAAATAAATTATGATTTGTAACAACCTAGTGCCTTGTTTCAAAGTTCTAGCCAAAAGTTGGTTGGATCTCTAAACTTTACTTGGGTATCACACTAGGCTGTAGACTGTAAGTGATGCCTTACACAATAATTGGGATGTTTGGCTTCATAATTTTGTTTTTAGGTTTTATATCTCTATCAAGAATGGTCATTATCTGTTGTGCAAGCGGATTCCAATCATTTGATGTGTCTATAACATTTTTGTACTTATTGTCTTGTTGACCTTCATATGTTACTGTTGAGTTGTGTTCATAGTAAAATTTAAATTCCTGACAACTATTACACTAGATTGATCAATTGTTACATTTTCATTTCAATATTGAAGGGTGATGTTTATCCCGTGGAGCCATATGATGACTTCTTAGTGCATCAAGTTCTTGATGCTCACTGGGGAGTTCTCTTTGATGAAGATGTAAGTTTTCTTTTTTAAATTCTAAACATAGTAGTTTTGATTAACACAATGCATTTAATTCACACCAGTGTAAACTCATAAATAGCAATGCCTTTGTTAACATAAATCTTTGGTCATCCTTTAAAATTTCAGTCAAGTGGGATTCAGTCACACACTTTGTCTATGATTGTCAATGACTGCCCCGGTGTTCTCAACATAGTTACTGGGGTAATATCTCGAAGAGGGTATAATATTCAGGTCAGTTGGTATTGAAATGTGCTGGTACCTTTATTTGGTTTTGTGACCTTGATCAAATGATTATTTCTCTTTTTACTCATAGAGCCTTGCTGTGGGGCCTTCTGAAAAGGAGGGGCTTTCTCGCATTACAACTGTTATTCCTGGTACTGACGAGTCAATTGGCAAGTTGGTTCAGCAACTTCAGAAGTTAATTGAGCTTCATGAGGTAGGGTCCTGAATTATCATGTTGTGATTATTTCCTCTTTATTTTATTCGTTATTTTAATTATTAATTATTTAAAATTGATAATTATTCTTTAGTTTATCAATTAGCTCTTCCACTTAAATACTTTCTCTCTCCATTAAGTATGGCAGGTAATTTTCCTTCAGATGCAAAAAATAAATTTCACTTATGAGAAAATACAAATTCTGGAATCTCCAACATAAGAGATATTAAGTTTCTTGAAGACTCCCCACAAAATAATTAAGGAATTTCAATTTTGTAGCTTTGGACATTGAATTTAGTTGAAGGAAAAATCGGAGAACATAATAAAGGCTTTTCAATAATTTAGCTATACTAGGATTTGATAGTAGTGGGGATGAAGTGGCTGCAGGCTTACAGATGGGTTTTTCCATCTGAAGAGCACTTGGCAGATGTGCCTTCCCACTGAGGCAACTTTCTTTGTTCGGAACAGGATCTGTTATGGTTGATATTCGGATAAAGGTTGTTCTGCATGTTAAGGTTTATTAAAGTAAGTAGATGATTATTAGCTGGAAGGGAGGTTTGGAAAAGGCAGAAATTAAATTTTCAGTACCTACTTGATCATGTTGGCTAGTTGTGAGGGAAGATTAGAAATTTCAGAGGTTATTGAGTTGAAGTACCTATAGAACTGTTGTTCACTTTTTCATTTTAGTACGAGTGGAAGTAGTATTGACCTAAAAGTTGACCTTACATATGCACCCGCTCAAATTTGATGTACTTTTCTTCTATTCTTCTTATATTGTTTATAGTTTATGTTATTACACTTATCTTCTTAATTCTTGAATGGTTCCACATAAGTTCGAGAGGAGTTCGTAATTTGTGTAATATCTGGGAAAAGTACGTACTGATTTAATTATGTTTCAGACTTGATAATTACATGCTTAATGGTGTATTTCATTGTGTCTTTGTTCAAACTCCTAAGAAGAGCAGTGAATCAATCATTATTAATCCATTTTGATGTAAATACTGTACTTCCTCATGATTAGTTGACTCTCTACATGAACCTGTAATCTGAACCTAAATGGCTGATGTGTGTGGTTGTTGTTTCTTCAGGTTCAGGATATCACTCACGCTCCATTTGCTGAGAGAGAACTGATGTTGATAAAGGTTGCTGTGAACCCTGCTGCCAGGAGGGATGTTCTTGATATTGCTAATATTTTCCGGGCAAAAGCTGTTGATGTGTCTGATCACACAATAACCCTTCAGGTTAAAATGCTTTCCTGTCTTCCAATCAGCGCATTTTTTAGTATACTTGGAGATTCTGTAACCGGATTTAGGCACTGCAGCATTCTTATTAGATCTTTCCTTTAAAATAGATTCAAAATCAGATCTACTTTCACTCGATAGTGAAGACCTTCCCTCAGATCTCACTCTCATTTGAGTTATAGTCTGCTTGAAAACTTTTGGAGCTTGCCAAAACGAGGCTCTTTTCCTCCCTCTATTGTAATGTTTTATAACAAGATTCAGTAGTTTTCGGGTGTGAAGAACTTTCTCCCTCTCTTATAGTATTTCAAAATCAACACCCTTAACAGACCTTGCTATAGTAATTTACGAATACCCAGAGGATTATTCTTTACTTCTTACAGTCTTACTTGCAGTCTTTTAACTCTTTCCTTTTTCTCCAGCTTACGGGTGATTTCAACAAGATGGTTGCACTGCAGAAGTTATTAGAGCCCTATGGGATTTGCGAGGTCTGTCTTCTGATTCTTATTCTTATCACCAAGTTTCATGAATTTACACGTTGGTTTTAAATCATAATTACCACGAGGACTGGGTTTAAAATGATAATTTGACTCGAGATTAAACAAAATGTCAAAATTTATATCACAGCTTATGAATTAGATTGTCAATTGTGTAACCAAATGCAATCAATAAGCAGCCTTTTGCCAGTGAGTGAGGGGTTCTGTTTTAGCATCCATTGAATTAATAACAAGTACTTGAGTTGATTGCATTTGTATTATCATGAAGATAATTAAGTACAACCCTTATTCATATACTTGTCTTCAACCCAAACAGGACCTGCTAGTTTCTATGAAGGACTATATTGGAAAAACAGAAATCAATGGACACATAACCTGTTGCTTGTGGGGATAAAAACTTAAACCATAGCAGATGTAATTGGTTCAGTTATAGGTAGCTACCTTGCATTAATGTGCTTTTCAACATCTGAATCATTTTCTATTTCTTGAAGGTTGCAAGGACTGGAAGGGTGGCATTGGTGCGGGAGTCGGGTGTTGATTCCACCTACCTCCGCGGATATCCTCTTTCCTTGTGATGTCTGAGTTCCAAGCTAGCTCCTTGTTGTGGTTTTAGCGTCCTTAGTTAGTTTCCCTTCGTCCCCCTATGGTGGTTCCTTTTTGCCAGCTATATTCTCCTTTCCATATGGAAAACGAAAGAGAAATGAGTGGGATTTTCCACTTATCCAGTTATCTGTGCAGGTGTAGAAGTGAATCATTAGGCTTTAGGAAGTTCAATCTCTGATTAAGAGAGCTGGTTGAAGCTTAGCATGAATTTTCGGGTTTTCGCCAAAGTTTAAGATGAGATTAAAACAAATCGATGTCTCAAGCTAAGAACTTTCATAGAGACATGTTTTGGTTTTGGCCTCATTTAGTATTTTAGGAAGACATAGCTTTTGTTATTTCCTCTGTATTTTATCAATTTTTGTGTTGTATTAACATGTTCAGTTATTTTGTTTTAGTAGTTAAGCTTAAATTGTGTACCATTTCCTTCCATGTAAGGGTTTCATTTGCAACTGAAGTTCACGTCTGTCTAATAGATTTTATTACTTATTGAAATTAATAACCAAGTCAATTTTATCTGTTTTATTTTGAAATCTAATAGCATCAAATCAAATCGAAATTGACCAAAAAAGAATTAAAAATAATAATTATATATGCAAAAAGTAAACCATTCTAAATCATCAGCTCCAATCAGAGTTGAAACGAATTTGTCCACACACACAAAAAAAAAAAAAAAAAAGGGAGTTGAAAAGAAATGAGTGTCACTTTAAAATCATGAACTCGTAGAAGAATCTATAATAAATTAGATTAAAACCAGTTTAAATAAATGGGTTACATAAAAACTCAAACGTATGCAACTTTATCAAACAAAAAAGAAATGTAAATGTGTAATTAATTATGGTCGTTTTGGTGTCGTTACCTCCATTTTATTAGTATATTTATTTTATATTTTAGGTCCAAAAACATTACTTCATCTTAGATAAAAAAAAAAGAAAAAAAAGAAAGAAGAGAATTCACGAACACACATCAAACCACATGAATCGAGTTAGGATAATCACATGAAGAAAAAGTAACATTAAAAAGTGATTTTATAGGCGTTGACTATTTTTGAACTGATAAATAAATTGGTTAATTAGATTTATTACCCGTATACCTTAGGAAGTGTGTCAATAATAGTTCTTTTAATTTAATCAATTTTACTCTTATATTTTAAAAAGTGTATCAATATAATTTCTGTATTTTTAATTTAAGCACTCGCCCCTATATTTTTTAATATTATTAAATAGAATATTTTGTCAAAATAACAAACTATACCATATCAAAATCCACAAAACACTTAATCAATAATTAATATTATATATATATATATATATATATATTAAAAATTATTATTTGACCAAAGGACATATTTGATACGCTGTCTAAAGTGTAAAGGTAATTACTTTAAATTAAAATATAGAATCTACATTGATATATCCTATAATCCAAAAGTGCTGGATGATAAATATAATTAACTTTAACAATATAAATATTAACATTTTATTCGTACTTTTCTTTAGAGGAAATTTTGGATTTTTTAATTTTATTTTCACTTTTTGTCTGCTGAAGTAAGTATTCTTCCCAGTAACAGCAGAGTATATGTTCATTATTGTTACATTTTTGTATGTTTTACTTATCCAATTGAGCAATGAAACAGATTAAACTAAATAAAGCGCGAAACCTTTTGTTTTTGTTTTTGTTTTGGTCATTAAGACATCTGTTAAACAACATGCACTAAATTTAAAAAAGGGTTGGGGCTCCACTAAAACTCCCTATCCATGTTAGTCATTCCTTGATTATATTCAAGGGAACATCAATCCAACATTTACTTTAAAAAAAATCAAATCAAATCCACAAAACTATACACCGATAGCTGCCCTGATACAAAAAAAACACTACTGAGGAAACATCCTACAATCCTCGCTTCCTGCCTACAAAACTGGTTCATGTACTGGGCAATGCTAATTACATTGATCATGAACACTGAAAACCACACATAAAGCTGACTTAGTTTTCATTTACCCCATCTCTTTCTCTTGGTACCAGACCCTGAACCACGTGCGCCTTTTTTCTGTGCGGCACTACCAGAACCATCTTTTCCTCTGGCAGCTGGTGTTTTCTTGGCACTTGAATTTCCTGAACCCTTCAAATCCACTTGAACTTGTACTCCTTCAAAGCATTAGAAACTTATTAGTTACTTTTTCAAGAATTGCCCGCAACTATAAAGGTTTTCAACACCTAGGTCCCTCTATATGAAACAATATCATATTTACCTTTTGAGCTCAGACTTTGAAGTTCCTGTTGCAACTTCTCACCAACGGCGGAGTCTTCTGAAAGTTCATGATAGAAAATAATCAAACATTCAAAAAACATAATTATATCAGATTCAGCACGAGGCAATACGCCATTCCGTCTTGGAAAAGTTTTTCAAAGCCCCAAAAATGCCATCTGATTCTAGGGTGAAAGGCTGAGTATGGGAATCACTCTGTGCTAACTATAGACTTTGTGTATGAAAGGGTCTTTGAGTTCATTTTTCTCCCTTAATAGCTTAGCAATATCTGTAATTACTCGACAAAATAGCATATCAAAAATTTGAAGTCGAATAAGAAAAACACTTACTTATGTCCTCTGCATCTGAAGATTCTTCTTCACTTTCTTCCACTGGATCATCATTGTTTTCTCCTAGTCCATCCTCAACTGGTTCTAGAATTGCTGCAATCCGCTTCTTGGGTGCTTTCTTAATTCCAGGTAGTGTAATCAAATCTGCAGCTCGTACCAACCGTGTTTTGCACCCTTCTTTATATGCTCTTGTCAGAGCTGCTTTAACAGTAGATTGTACACCATCCATTGGATTTGGCCGCCCCTGATTCATACAGCAGCATAATAATCTGTTAATTTTGAGAACAATTACAATAAGCCTACTGCAACTGACTTAGGTAAGATTACCTTAAATTTGGATATCTCCACGATAGTATCGAAGTCATCCTGACTAATAGAGTAGGTATTCATGAACTCTACAACTTCCTGAACAGCTTCATCCTGGTAATTAATTCACAAAAGATGGATGTTCAACTAGTATTGCAAGCGATAAACCTCCTTACTATAGAAATGACCGGTAATTTATACTATAAAACAAATGAACTTCCAACCTTAGGCAGCACCCGTAGCGGCTCAGTCAATCGTTTCAGAAGAAGAGTATTGTATTCAACTCGAAGGGTTTCTCTGAGCCAATAACACAAGAAAATTATGCAGCTTCAAGGAACAAAACTTAGGACATAATATTAAATGAAATACAGAGGGCCACCAGAAGATTTTGTTATAAGTTACCACCAAACCCAAAAGTTTAAGCTATGAGGAATTGGACCTAACTATGCATACCATGATAAAACAGACAAATAGAAAGTGGACCTAAACGGGCAACACAATCAATTAACAGAAGTGAGGCTAGTTAGACACAAGACTATGATACCACATTAAGTTACCATCTTTCTGAAAAGCCTTAGTTGCTAACAAAAGTACCATTCTATGTATATCAAGCAATACAACACATTATAATTACCAGTTTTAAAATGCAATCCAAAAGAATGAAGATACAAAGTAATAAAAAAAAAAACTACGTAAACTTTGGTGTACTTTCAAGCAACTTCAAGAAAATCAGAAAAATCAAACTTAGCAAAAGGGAACCACTAAATGAAACTATAAATAAACTTATGATACCACGGAACAAAAGGGCCTAATTAAACTTGAATTTTGTATAAGTGATGCAGGAAATGTACTAATTTAAAGGCCTAAGCTCAAGGATACTGAAGCAGCAAGGAAATATAAATAAGAACAGTGCCAAAAGCTCCACAAATTTATGCATCTCTAAAAATGATAACATGTCAATCTGTTGTAGAAACTAGTTCTATAGCCTAAATAAACCATTCAACCTTTTACTGACAAAAAGACTAACTCCAGAGACACAGGAATGTGAGTTTATATTGACCAAGATCTACAATACATAATGTAACAGAGAATAACCTGTCTGAATTAGATTCGCGAGAAGCAAGAAGATGGACATGCAAATCCTCCAAAAGCCTCCGGTTTTTTCCTAACGTTGAGTTCTTTCCCAGCCACCCGCCAAATCTATTATAGTTCCTTTCTCCCTGCATACACGAGGCGAGCTTGTTATAGTAAGCATAAAATCTAAAAGCGTCTCCAAGAGGAGAGCTAAACCACATGCCAATGCCAAAATTTGGCATTGACGCCTAGTTTTTGCACTCCAACAGGAGTGCTAAAAGTATGTGAAAATATGGCAGTGGCATTTTTGGTGCCATATAAATGCCAATTTTTAAACAACAGTTTAGTCATAGATAGCTGTAAACATAAATACATAGATAGCTGTGTATAGCTAACAGTTTTCACTATTTAATGAGATCCTCACAACAGTGAGATCACATGCCCATGCCAAAATTTTAGAATGGCAATACTATTATAGCATTTCCTGCTGGTGATGCTCTAAATGGAAAAGGTTATATTCATTTTATATCCGAGGACAAAATCAAAGTTTAAATTTTCCACAGCCCTTTTAGTCTTTCTATAGAGTTTTTATTTTAGTATCCTAAATGAGGTTAAATGTAAGAAGAAATTCCATGTGATTCACTATTAAGGTTAGGGGAATAAAGGATTAAACAGCAAAAACACTTAGAACAAACATTTGCATGAAATGCAAATACATTACCTGCTCAAGTGTCTCCCTTTGCCCATGCAACAATGAAGCACTGATTGTTCACAAAAGAAAAGAAAAAGGGGAAGAGAGAGAAGAAAATAAAAATTAACAGCATGAATTAGAAGGTTAAAAGAAAACTTAAAATAAATTATTTAAATCCCTCGAACTGGTATCAGAAAACATACGGAATTATACAGGATGAAAGAGAGCCACTTTGAGAGAGCTGCCATTGCCGGTACTTTCTAATCTGTACATTGAAGATATCCCCATCGCCAATAGACTCAGCAGCACGGGCAATCAAACTCAAACGTTTTATCCCATTGTCATCTTTACTAACCGAACTAGGCCTATAGTTAATATAATTTTCCTACCACACATCATTTGCAAAAAGGTTATTTTGCATTAGGTTATGCAGAAATACTAATATTTTTATGTTATAACACTTTAGATTTGACAATGTGAACAAATATAAATTTCTTTGAGAGTGTTGAGTTTTTGTTGGGGGGAAAAAAGAAACAAGAAGAGAGAGAAGAGTATAAAGGGTGAAAAACATTTTTGTCCACTTATGGCCAGAGAAGTATTAGTTATATATCATTACATGATATGCAATGTGTAGAAGAAAGAAACGGACAGAAAATCAAAATTTTAATTCCTAACGTATGTTATTTGCTAGGGATCCATATCTTAAGGATTCAATTTGGACAATTAACCTGTATTTTAGAGAAAAGGAAAGAGGAAGGGTAGTTATAAAGGTAAAAAATGGAGGTCGATGGCAGCTTCTAAAAGACATACCAAGCTAGTTCTAGTTCCCGACCAAGAGGAGCCAATTTAGAACACCAAGTCAGATACTATTTGATATGTAGATTCATAATCTAGGTTTTATTTATGTAGGCATGCTTCACAGATGCAGGTAATAAATGATCATCTTGTAGTCTAGAATTTGTATAAATGATAACTGAGAAAAAGAGTGCTAGCAAGAGTTTAAAAAGAAAGAAAACCTGAATAAGAAGAGGGACTAGATCAGGATCACTCATGCTTAGGTCAATCCGCTCATCCATTCTCAACTTCCCCGAATTAAAACCAAACAATCTACAATGCAAAAGATGAGTTAGCATGAGCTACAGGACTACAGTACAGATTCACAGTGTTTTCTTGATTATATAATGCTTTCATTAAACTTCACCATAAACCTACAATTTAATGCTCTAGAACTTAATAATTAAAAAAAAAAAAAGAAAGAAAGGAGAAAGCTACAGCTAACAGATGTATCTACAACTTTATGATCTTTATGAATTGGAAGAATGTTGCTAACTTAGGTTTTTGAGTTTTTTTAAGTTGTTTGCTCAGCATCATTTTGTTTATAACTTTAGGAGTATTCCGTCCCCCCATATTTTGTATTTCATTTATTTTTCAATAAAGTTATACTTGTTATCCAAAAAATAATTACATAGACAAAAAAGGTCATGCACACGACACAAGTACATGTAAAGTAAATCAAAAGCACACCGTTCAAATATATATAACCAAACATGAATTATACCAGCTTAAGTATCAAAATGCTTAATCAAAGCTCAACCACAACAGTTATACATATCAAGTTTAGGACTTTGTTGACTTCTATTATTTAGTCTGTAGACCATGCAAGTTTGAACTTGATCAAAACTGAACGATAAAATATCTGGTTTAAAGTGTAGAACATAAACAGTAATAATTTCTAAGCACTCGCACCAAATTTGTTTACTAAGTTATGTTTACCAACTGATGTGGCAGTATTAGTACCAAAAAAAAAAACTGATGTGGCAGTACATTATTGTTTAACAAAATAATAAAACCAAAATAATACATAAATGAACCCAAATGGATGCCAATAGAACACTGCCGCATTAGTTGGTAAGCATAATCCTGGTAAAAAAATTGGTACCTGTAGCATAATCTGGTACATATACTTAATAAATTATCTATCTTTGTAGCACCTTCTCACAGATAAGTAAACCTCTTTAATAAGTAACAGATTTAGGATCAATTGAGGGGAAAGCTGAAGCTTAAACAGGTCTGTTACTATTGTTTATGTAAATAAAATAAAGAGACTAAAGCATACTTATGGCATGCAGAGAATACTTCATAAAAAGAGACTAAAGAATGCCATTGAGAGCTTAATGCAAAGATCATGTGGTAAAATGACTGTTAGAATCATACTTATCAACAGCTGTAAATGGTGAAATATCTTCATCCTTTCCACTGGAAAGCAGGCGCTGCCTCACATCATCATATTTTATGACTGACATTGAGAGGCTCATGTACTGCAACTGATTTAATGCCATACGCATGTCTCCATTAACTCGTTCTGCAAGTTCCTCTAGGGCAATCTGAAAAATGAATAAACAGGTAACTGGCTTATCCACTAATTTATAATTGTCATTTGAGTATAGGATAGCTGTCAAGGCACTATCAACCCCAAAAATTTCAGTTAGAAAGTGAATCCATCTATTTATATCAAGATTAAACAAAACACACATTTAACCAATCTCCCTCATATACAGATCAAGCAGGCCTTGCATGCACTGAACTAACCAGTCTCATGTGAGATCATAACACCAAGATAATTGATTATGTCATAAAAAAGAGCACTAGTTCCCAAATTGAATTAGGTATTTAACCATTGCAATGTGTGTGTGTGAGAGAGAGAGCAAAGTGAAAATTGACAAGTAAAAAAAAATAATTAAATTAAATTTATATCATTATTGTTTACAATGGAGGAATTTTCCAGTTAACCACACGTACAAATTTTCAGTTTGTATCAATGAAGTTTCCCAATCATTTTGATGAGTCCAAAATTTTTATTGACTGTACCCTTATAAAATGACTTGGTACAAAACAACATGAAATAAAACATTATAATGGAACAAACAAATTTATCTCAAAACTCCACGAAAAAACAATAATAATTCTTATGAAAATTATTTTTTAGTAGTTACCTCGTTAACTTGAAGGCCTTCAGCTTTCGCAACTTCCATTAACCTCTTTGCCATCTAAAATGAACCAAACATGTTCTTAGTAACTATATTATTGAATAACTATCTTAAATGTAAGCATATATTAGATTCCAGAAACCCAAGAATACAATTTGATCGGATTGCAAATGCAAGAACATGTGACAAACATGCACTTGCCACACATCCACATACACAGACATTTACATGAGAAGAAGACATGTGCTGCAAGTATATGCACCTTCACAAGCATATCTTATGTTTAAAATTACAACTGGAAAATATTCTAGACAGACTGAATGAAGAAAAAAAAGACTTGCATAGCAAAACCTATATGGTTATGATCATGCTTTGTTAAGTTATTTGTGTACAATGCTTACAGCAAATTGAACGAGAATATTTACTTCTTATAGTCAAAGTTTGAGGATACATACATGTAAAATTTTCCATTTCCAAATGAACAAATGAATTTCAAACAGTAACATAAATAATCAAGAAATGAGTGCAAGAAAGCACCAAATTGTAATACATATTATTAAGGTTACATAAAGAAGCATTTGACAGGATTCTTCTGAATAAATTACTTATTACCTCTGGAAAAATTGATATGCATATGAATATATCATAATATCCAGGAAAGACATCAAATAGATATTTAGTTACGCACTCACACAAAGACGAAACATATGGATTATCTCATTCAATATTTTATGAGCATATATAAGCAAAAAGATCCAAATATATGTATTAAGACCATGTCTAATTATAATACAATATAAAAAAATCTTATTGCAAACATCTTATCAAACGTGAAAAGTAAACTCTAGCCCATCTAATCAAAATAACCCTAACAACTTATCACAGTCTCTAACTACTTAGACATATTCCACAATAGATAAAACCAAATCAATAGCATATCTGCAAATGAGAAATGACTGCACCTCAACTAAATAACATTGGCCATTGTACTTTTAAGCAACAAAATGATACCATTACAGGCAAAAGAAGGTAAAAACCTGTTGTTTGGTAGGCTTCCGAAAGCTGAGAAGCAAACAGTAGTTCACAAGACTTTTCAGTTTTTGACTGTAACGGTCATTACAGATGCAGATTATAGGAACCTTAGAGATCTTGATGCTGGAAATAAGATCGGCAATCCCACCTCTATCTCCAGCAGACATCCCATCAACCTCATCCATAATAAGAACAGTTTTAGGATGCTTCGACCTGCAAATTAAGAATGATAATTATCTAGAGCCCAAAATTCTACAAGGTATATAGAATGCAAAAGTGCAAGCAGTAATAAGAATGAGAACCAACCGATCCATATTAATATTAAGGGCCTCATTGTTGACAAACTCTTTTATAGAATTTGCATTGCTTCCACCAATCCCTTTTTGAATCTTAGCATCAGCTTTACCCCGAGTATCACTAGCATTAACCTAAATGATATTTTTATTGTGGATGAGGAGAAGATAACAGTAGATATTATTATATTGAAAGACAAAATTTGGCAAACTCAACTACTTCCGTAGTTTATGTATATAAATAAAATTTACGCTACCTCAACTGCCTGGAAACCAAGCATCTGGCTAACCAACTTTGCTGATGTTGTTTTCCCTATGCCAGGAGTTCCACTCAATAGTACAGCCTTTTTAGCACCAGAATCATTTGCTTTCTTACCCTTTTTCTTACTTCCAGTATCAAGAAATTGTTCATGCCAATTTACCAACCAATCATGAAGCTGCTTTACCTGCCCACCATACAAAAACTTTATGAAAATACATGTCAAATCGAGATATATATATATACCAATCCATATTTCATTACATGAAAGATAAAGATTTAACAATTGAAGTGATGGAAAATTATGATTAACACATACCAATGACTGATTCCCAATGATGTCACCTGGAACTTTTGGCCTATACTTTTCTGTCCATGTCAATGCAGAATGCTGAGTAGATTGACCACTTTGCCTGGCCGCAGAAGCACCTGAGGTCATGCCTTTGTTGGCTGCACTTTTGCAAGGAGCTGCTACTGCGATCTTCTGGATGAACCATTGTGCCCAAATAATGTGAGAAAGTTCCAAAGGATTATCAACTAATTTATTAAGCTGCTAAAAAAGCTCCCTACAGGACACTAACAATGGACTCCTTAAAATAAAAGAACATGCAAGGATGTGAATTATACATCAAACGGTTGTCAATAAGTGTGAAGAGACAAACTGATGCAAAATGGAAACAGCCTGTGAAAACCTATCAAAGGAAAGAGAAATCGGGATCCAAAGCCCAAACTTGATTTGGCATGATTTAGGTGAAGATGGGCTTATATGGGACCTTTAAGAATCCAAATAAGCCAGTGGTCTTTGGCTTGTTTTGGGTTAAATGTTCTGCAGCCCATATTTGTTCTAGTCAATGTCTTTTAGTTTCTAGTCAAGGGTCTTAAGTTAGCATTTATAAGTCTTGGTAATGTATTAGAGCATTTATGAGTCTTGGTAATGTATTACAGCATTTATGAGTCTTGGTAATGTATCACAAGTATTAATGAGTCTTGGAAATGTACTAAGAAGTCTCTATAATTAGTGCACTAAGTAAATGAGAAAATAGAGTAATATTTCCTGATAAAATACCTCTTTTTTCTGGTTCTGTGTGATGCAAACCTTACTTGGGTGTGATACCTAAGGTTCTAGGAGTGATTCCTAGGATTTGCTAGAGTGATTCTAGCATTCTAACCTTCTAAATCTACCAAACCCTACCTGCCTACGAATTTTCTTTTCAGTACACAATCTGTCCTACATCACACACACATGCAAACAGAGCTAAAAACATGAATAATGTGAAAATAAACACCAAGAATAAGATAGTGACTATCACAACAACACAAAATATCAAGTTGATACCAATAAAGTATTTATCATATTTAGTTCAAAAAGTAAAATTTGTTTCAGACAAGTAACGTTTACACTGAAAGCCATAT
This sequence comes from Rhamnella rubrinervis, assembly GCA_007844105.2. Taxonomy (NCBI): domain Eukaryota; kingdom Viridiplantae; phylum Streptophyta; class Magnoliopsida; order Rosales; family Rhamnaceae; genus Rhamnella; species Rhamnella rubrinervis. The sequence continues at coordinate 17,114,625 of CM017578.2, forward strand.
ACTAATCCATACCGGCCCCATTTAACACATACAATCAGAGTTAAAAACATGAATAATGTGAAAATAAACACCAAGAATAGGTTAGTGACTATCACAACATTACAAAATATCAAGTTGATACCAATAAAGTGTTTATCAGATTTAGTTCAAAAACTAAAATTTGTTTCAGTTCAGATAAGTAAAATTTAGAATATCAATATTGCACTAAAAGTCATATACTACTTTATAGTGCCCCATTTAGTAGTAAATGAACCAAAGATGAAATTAAATATAAAAGAATTTATAGCAATGCATTTTATCATAGAACAGTTTCTAGAGCCCCCATGCTATGCTAAGTAATATTTCAGGTTTTCACTGCAATTTTTCCTTGGGCATGTCTTACTGCTTGCTTAGGCATTGATACTTTAAAAAGAAGTCTCTACAGTATCCAACTATACGTGCATTAATATTTTAAACAGAATTCTCTACAAGTGTCCAACTATTTGTGCACCCATCAATAGACCACTAAAGAAAGGTGTACTGGAAGTAGAAATACAATAAGATACATGCACCAAAAATACTTCATCCTTTTTCCATATTTTTGGAAATTAGTACATCAACCCTAATCAAAACATAAAAATTTTAGTGCTGAATAGAATCAAGAACATAGAGTTTAATAGTTTACGTGAACATGGATAGCACATGTTCACAAGCAAGAAAATCAGGCCACAGAGAGGAATATAGTAAACCCGGCTACTACAACTATTAAGACATAAATCAGAAGCTACTAACAGGAGCATACTCTTTGTTTCTACTTTCTTTGGGCTCTTCTTTGGTAGAGGCACAACAGCATTATCCACAGATTTCTTTGATTCTTGGGCAGGTGCTTTAGCATGATTTGATGCACGGATCATATCAAACAATCCATCTTCGGTAAGAAAAGCCGTACTACATGAGGTGATAGAACTGGATATAAATACCAGAAAATCCACAGTTTTAAAAATCTCATATCATATGTATAGGTCCAAGAAACCATACCCAAGCTCTTTAGCTTTAGAGGATTTATTTCCCCCAATATCTTCGTCACATAGGAGATAGTTCTGCAAATAGACTATGTTAATCCCACAAATGTAGTTTTACATGAAAACGAGCAACTACAAGACAGAAATGAGAAGTGACCGTTTTCTTGCTGACAGATCCAGTAACACGGCCACCATGGCGTTTGATTAAGTCTTCTGCTTCTTCCCTTTCCAAACTGTAAGCATGGGGAAAGTTCAAAAAACAACCTGAAGCTAGAATATAAAAATGCCAAAAGTTTCAGATATGAAAAATAGCAACAGTCAATGTAATAACTACAACTCAGCCAATATTTTTTTCTGAAACAAGAATCTCAAAACTACTTTTGGTTTACAGTTTAAAGCTTATTTCAGAGATACCAAGCAAAGGATGATCAAAATATCCTAGAAGGTATGAAAAGTGATAAATCTATTGAAAATTTGAAACAACACCAAGTAGGTCTAACCCATTGTAAACTAATAGAGAACTCTTTAGTCCATTCAACCAAGCCTCTCAAAAATTTTAGCCTTCAACGACAAAGTATTCACCCATAGTTGTATGAAATTAGCTTGACAAAGCCATAGAAAGATTACAAGAGTTACCTGTCAAGTGTACCACTAATTACAAAAGTTAAACCAGCTAAACAATCTGAAGCACCTTCAGGAACTTCCTGAGACAAGAAAAACAGGTTTGAATGCCAACATAAAGAATAGAACCATCATTTCACTAAATGAATTCAAAGCATTTCATTTGTGTTTAACCTTTTGTCCTTTGTTTGGAGGATCTTTCCTTTCGCCAAAATTCATAAACCCACCACGCCCAGCTCCTCTGCCTCTTCCGCCAGCTGGAGCTGCAGAGGCACCTCTTCCACCACGACCTCTTCCACTAGACTTGACAGGAGTTTCCTTATCTTCAAGATCATCTTCATCACTTTCATCAACTTTAAGAGGTTTCTGTACAATTCCCCTGCCTGATCCACCTTTCAATTTCTTTCTTGGAGTAGCATCATCTGAGTTCTTTGAACTAGGCAAGATAAAGTCATCATCACTATTCGTGTCAACTTTTCGAATTTTTTTTGCAGGCAAGGGTTTTACTGATTCATCATGATCCTTTTGATTCTTTCTTTTGGCTCGTACCTCCACTGACTCTTTTTCCTCTTTTGGCTTGTCTGTAGAAAAATACTTGCTAGTTTTCCTTCTGCCTGAATTTTCTTGGCTTGCTTGCGCCTGGTGAGTCACAAACAAATAAAAAAAAATAAAAGAAACAAAACAAGGTTAAAGTTCCCTAAATCTCTCCTAATAAATAGTTTTTCAGTATTTTCCCCATACATGTGTTCTTGCAGGAGACCAGGCAGCTATACATGGATGGATTTCAAAAATTAAAGTGTGCCATCCATTAAATGAACCAGCAATCCAACCAAAATTTCTATCTAGTGTTAGTATTTCGATTTTCACCCACCTGATTTATTATACGTTTGACTCCTAAAAAAAGAATGATACAAACATTAAATCTAGATGTTTGATGTTTCATCATTTTGCGAACCAAGAAATCTAAATTTTATGAAATTCACACAATTAAATATGTAAAAACGCATTTTTCTTTTGTTCCATTATTCTCTCAGCAAGAAAAAGTGGGCTACTACGATAATTTATTACAGATATTAATACAATGTCAATAATAATATTTGTAGAAAGTTACTAAACAAAACTTAGAGACACAAAGCATCAAGAACTTATTAGTCTACTCAAAACCCAGATACTAAATCCTACTTAAATTTACAAACACTAACTAGCAAATGGCAAAAAGGCCTTCTTGAACAGAAAAACCACAGATTCCAACCCATAATAACTCACCGCCTTAGCTTGAGAAGGCTGTTTCTCCGTTGCACATTGCGCAGGTTGTGCAGGTTTCGCAGGCTTGGAGTCTGTGTTCCCATTGCCCTTGCCCTTGTCATGCGACTTCATAAACCACTTCCGAATATCCGACTGTGACTTTTTACATCACAAACAAAACCCATCAAACAAAATGCAAGCTTTCATTGTCCACATGAAAGAAACACTATCAATAAACAAATAAAAGTAGAATAAACTAATTTCACTCTCCTCAATTTCACAAAACAAGAAGAAGAAGAAGAAAAAATTAACAAAGGAAAAACAAAATTCTAAAACATAACTCACCATGATCAAACTTAAGCTTGAGCGGAAAAGTAAAAGATAATATGTATTCCGTCAATCGGCGTCTCTCCCTCCCTCCCTACCGAGCAAGAGTACAGCGCCAAAAATATTGTGAGAGAAGCTGCTTGGTTTTTCAAAATTAAGAAAATTACCCAACTCGTGAGGGGAGTGAATACTATTTTTTCCACTTTTGAGAGTCGTATAAGTGAGAATTATAAAATTACCCTAATTACTCCAAATTAATCAAAATTAATTTCTTTTTTTTCTATTTTTAGAATTTGACGAAATTAACATATAACTGATCTCTATGCATCATTTTTTTTTTCTAGCAAAAAAAAGTTCAGATCTCTATGCACCATTTTGATAATTATGATGATGAAAATTTACAAAAATAATGGAGTTTGCAGGAAATATCTATTTTATGCAATGTATTGTTTCTTCTTCTTCTTTTTGATATTTAATTTCGATGAATAGATTTTGGATTTGAGAGTTTGGGAATTTTGTGTGTGTATATATATATATATATAATAATAATTATTGTTATTTAACAAACATAATCTTAGCACAAACATGTAGTTTCTTTTAAAATGATTTATCTTTGCTATGTCTCCCAACAATTAGAAATAATTTGAAAACTTTAACCCCAAAAAAAAAAAAAATAGAGAAAGAAATAGTTTGAAAATTGAAATATAAAGCTTGATGTAAACAAATATTGGAGCAAATTTAAGAGGATGACATTTACAATATTGAAGCAAGTAATGGTTACTTCCTCAGTTTCTAAACAACTAAGAAGTAAACTCAGCCTAAAACATAAAAACCAAAAAAAGGCAACACTAACAAAATATTAAATATTTCATAGATGTATATGGAATTTAGAATCTACTAAAGAAAATAATTAAAGAAAAAAACAAAGAAGGAAAAATTGAAACGTTTACATGTCTTTAGTACGTTCATACACTTCTTCAACACACCATAAAGAATGGTGAAAAATCATTCATCGGCTACACGAATGATCTGCTTACCGACATTTTTACCCGAAAATAGCCCAACAAAAGCAGATGGAGCACTTTCCAAGCCTTCATTCATGTCTTCAATGTAAATAATCTTCCCCTGCTTGTAGTAACTAACAACCTGTTCCAAGAAGCGCGGGAATATGTCCAAGTAATCACTCTGCAAGAATCCCTCCATCCGAATGCGCTTTGTTATGAGACAAAACAAGTTGTGTATCCCTTGGGGATTGTCTAGGCTCTGCTGAGACACCATCCCACAAACAGCAATCCTGCCATGAATCCTCATGTTGAGAAGCGCTGCGTCAAGCATGTCTCCACCCACATTGTCAAAGTAGATGTCGATGCCTTCTGGGAAGTACCTGTACTAAGTAATAAGTGAATGCAACTAATAACAAACAGGCATATTGCATCTTCATCGACAACTCATCACTAACCTTTTCATAGCCGCATCCAAGTTTGGCTCTTCTTTATAGTTGAAAGCTTCATCAAACCCAAGCTTATTTTTCAAAAGATCAACCTAGTCATTTATTTAGTTAAAGGTTAATTGTCTATTGGACATAGATATATGGTGAATATCTAAGCTAAAATTTTCTGTCACATTATATTCATATATATATATATATATTTATATATAACATTAATTAAGTTATATATTTATATATAACATTAATTAAGTTAGCTAAAATTTTCTGTCACATTATATTCATATATATATATATATTTATATATAACATTAATTAAGTTATATATTTATATATAACATTAATTAAGTTAAGAACGAAAGAACCTTACCTTTTGGCTTGTGCCTGCACTTCCAACTACATAGCAGCCATGCAACTTAGCAAGTTGGCCAACAAGTTGACCAACTGCTCCTGAAGCTGCGGAAACAAATACATATTCCCCTTTCTTAGGGGAGCAGACCTCAAAGAATCCTGCATAGGCAGTAAACCCTGGCATACCTGTACGTATACATGAGTTTCAAGTGTAGTCAATACCACTGATTTGGACAACTAAATATACTGTATTATGATAGATAAATAGTTAAATCAATTTACAGTTAGAGAGTTGCACCACCAAGTACATCAGCCAAAACTTCCTTCCAGTCCTAATACAAGTACTACCAGCAAGATATTTTTCTCTTTTCTTCTAAGCGTAGCAAAGCAAAAGGGCAAGAATATTTTGAGTCCCCAGCCCCTCCCATTTGCTTCCTAAGGGGATAATATCATTGAAAGCAGAAGGAAAGTATTGTAGTAACACTCAATGAAAAGCAATAATACAAAACAAAGCACTAGCTTAAGCAATAGATAGTATGTGCTATAGAACAGCATAATATCTCTGTGTTGTTTTCGTATTCACTATTAAGTGTGTATCGCTATGACTAAGAAGTAATTGGATATCCAGGAATTTTAAAGCTGCTCTGGTTCTTAAAAGTGGCCAAATGACTGAGAACCATGAGCCAATTAATCTAAAAGCAATACTTGATGATCTTGTTTACCCAAGTAATCTCCCAAAAAAACCAAGGGCACACTTAAAGATAGCAAATCTGTTTTTGATGCTTGAACTGATGTCGGAATATTCAACATGCAAAACGAGCACATTTTTAATAATTAACTAGACATCAAAAGTTGCACCAGCTGATTCGGAGTCTCTCAGCTCAATTGCAGCATAGCATTAACAATTGGTGGATAAGAATTTGTAAAGAAAAACTCTTATCTCAAAGCTAACTGACCAGATAAGCTGTATCATTTCCACATTTTATTATACATTTTTAACAAGAAAAAATCACATACAATGGGGGAGGAGGGGGAACTCATAACTAAATTTGAAATAAGTGTTACTCATAAAAATAACTTAATTTGAAATAAGTGTTGTTGCTTATGAATGCAACTGTTCCTGTAAAACTCTATCTATGACTATTAGACCATACTGTCAAATAATTTTATCAAGGGAACCCATATCAAATTCTTCAGCATTCAAATCTCAATTAGGATGACATAAAGTATATCAATTTAATGTATCGAACCATTCAACTAAACAAACATGTGTTTCTATGTTTTAATTGTATGAAAGGAAGAAACTTATTCATAGATTCCTCACATATTCAGTTTTTGTTTCATCCTGACCAGTGCCATTATTGTACAGGATGTAATGAAACAGTTACAATCTGTGATGTCTGCACAACTTAATATATAAGTTACACATACGTACCCAGAAAAGAATAAAGACATATAGCACCAAAAGGACTGGCAAATTGTAGTAAAAGCCTACATTCTTAATCTGTGTGTCGAAGAAAAAGAAAAACAGTTGAATACATTATGCATACCAATTTTATTGCACCAAATCGATAACATACCTAGAAGACCCACATGAAATGAGAGAGGGATGTCATCCTGCTGAATTTTTCTCAACTGTTCCGTTTTACGAATCAAGCTGTACTCTTCCCATCCAGTGAACCCAGAGATGAAGTCGCCAGGCTTGAAGTTTGGATTATCAGAATCAATAACTTTGGACACTCCAAATCCTTCAAGTGCCTTCACCAAGGTGCATCATTGGTTCGAAAGTTAGGAAAAAGATTTGTATAATGAAATTAAACATTTTGCAAATCCGTCAGCATAATGCTACCATTGGAATTTCTAGTTTGCTATTTATGGTTCTAAAATCTAAGTAGCAGATATGTCATAGGAAGCAGCGCAGGCGAGACAATTTCTTACATTCAACATAAAAAATTTCCAAGATCAACTGAGCAAACTGTCAAAGATACAAGTAATGTGGCCCATGGAATTAGCAAAAATATGATTGTCAAACTCAAAGCTCAATGAATTGATAGGGAAAGTAGATAGTATGTGTGACCTTGTAATACTTCTCCTCAATGAATTGATAAGGAAAGTAGATAGTATGTGTGACCTTGTAATACTTCTCATTAATATAAGTTGACCCATGATTTAGTTGTTACAAGCTCAATGATAAATCACACACCTAATCATAGTAGCTCTCCAGCCACATTATTAAACATATACCAAAGAGTTAGCATTTCTCACTTTGATTGGTGGCATCTCAGATGGAAATTAACATATTCAAGCAACTAAAGTTCAAAACTTCAAAATTTCAGGATCATTTTATCCTTATTTTCTGAACAGGGACTCGTATATATTCTCAACATATCTATGAGCATTTGCTAGTTGAATACCCATCAGCAGAAAGTCGTAAAATAGAAATATAAAGCAACAAGAGGAAACTCCAAATATGGTATAAATTCTACTGTGACAAACTGAAATACCAAAATACAGACAAAAAAAACTTCATCAACCAGAAAAATAAATTGGGTAAACGAAGACTACACAATTCAAAGGCAACCCATATTAAATATTAGGATTTAGGAAAAATAAATACATAACGATGACAGTAGAAACAGGGAAAGTGGATCGGAGTTCATATACCTGTCCAGGAACAAATGGGGGAATATAAGAACCATAGAATTCACGCATACGACCCCTCATATATGGATCACAAGAGAGATACAGATTCTTCACCAAAATTGCTCCAGATCCTTTTGGAGCTTTGAGCTCAATCTTCCCAACCTTCACTTCCATGTCTGTCTCCTTTGGAATTCCAACTATGAACCCCTTGAATATCACTTGTTTGTTATCTTCTTCCGCTGCCTCCATTACAAACAAATCAAAAATGGTAATGTGGTGTGGATTGGAAGGAGATTGAATAGCAAAAGGGTCTGGTTTTTTGAGTTTGTAGTAGCACAACTCCTTGTTATTTCCTATATTGCTACGTGGTTTTGGAGTGTGTCACAGCCTCGTGGCCTTCAAGTTCAACTACCAAATTTACGCCTGCAGTTAGTGTTCTTGGTCATACCTAACCCCATGCTTTCCAAAAGGTTTTTGTATTTTTTTTTTTAAATGAACATCAAAAAGGAAATTCGGCATTTTTTTAACTTTTATAAAAAATATGGATCGGTGAATTTTTTTAAAATTGTATTATTTTAGTAGGTATTTATCTAAAAAAAACCCTTTTCAAAACTCAATTTTTTATTTGAGAATTTTTCCATCTCTTTGATTTCTAAGTAAGTCAACTGGAGAAACAAGCTGAAGGACCAAAGCAATTTAGCTGCCATTTGACTATCTTCGATAATAGTTTTTAAATTAAAAAATATATTTTTATAAGTAAATAGTATTTTTAATTTTTATTATATTAGTTTCAATAACTACTTTAATTTTTACTTTTTTTTAAATAAAAATATTTAATGTAATTTTATAAAATTAAATTCAAATTAACTATTAAAATCAAATTGAAAATATATTTATTATTTAATATAAAATCATAAATGAGTTTGACTTTTTAAATATAGAAAGTCAAATATATCATTAATATTTAAAAATAAGAGTGTGTATTGGTTAGTTATAATCGGTTTCAGCTAGTATTGATTTTTTTATTGAAATTGATGGTTGGTCGGTTTTATAATCGAAATTTTTTTTATTGGCATAACTTTTCTCCATAACCTCTCCACAGTTTTTCAATTTTTCTCCATAAATACATTGTTGTTTGATGAGGAAAGGAAGAGGACGAACACTTTTTGTGTGGTGCCAGCACTTCTTGTGCTATAAAAAGTAATTAAAATAGATGCCCTTTTAACAATAACGTGAGCTACTGTATACATTTGTCGTCTTCTTCCTCTGTTCTTCACTCAATATTGCTATCAAAAAAATTCCCAATAAATTAAATAACATGTTATTAAAACTTTAAGGATCTTCTACACAAACAAGGACCAAAAAACCAACTCCAACGGATAGAAACACAAACCCTCCAAGTCAGATCAAAGATGAAACAAAAATTATTTACTACTAGAAAGAATAATCAAAATCTAAATCTTTATTATGAATCATCTAACTTTCAAAGACACTATTATGGGTCTTGCTTTTTCAAATCAAAACTAGAGAAAAATAAACCCCAAAAACACTTTTTTTTATTGACAAGACGATGACAGAAAGGGATATAGAGATGCAAGAATTAAAGAGAAAGGGGAAGAGGAAAGAAGGAAGACGATAAATTCGGCCGGTTTTGATTACGTTGGTGTTGAAAACTCCCTATCAAAACCGACCGTGTCTTCCTTCGGTTAACCGGCTAATTAATAAGTGGTCACCGAATATATTAGTTTTACGCCAGTCCTTCCATCGGTTTCCATGGTTACATGGTAAACATGCACACCTCTATTTAAAAATTAAAATAATATTGGAGTAAATTTTTTAAAATTAAATTTTTTAAAAAATAACAAATAAAATTTTTGGAGATCCTATGAAAAGTATATAAATGAAATTGATATATTTATACCATGATATACAACACTAAAAGCCACATTTATATGATGAATTGACTGGAATATTCAATATTTGTTATTGTATTTATATTTTTTTTCTCAAAATTTTAATTGGGTAAATACAATAACTATATACTTATATAATTTTAAGCATATTTTGAAATGATATATTATATATTTTCCATGAAAATTCTACATAAATTTTTAAAAAATTATAGAAAGAGTTTATAAAGTTAAAAAAGAGATAAAAAGTTAGTACTTATGAACATTTCTTCTGGTAAAATCATAAGGTTTTGAACATTTTTTTGTTTTGGGTAAAATAAGAATTTGGACGTATTATTTTGTTTTAAAGTAAAAATATTTGATTTTTTAAAATCAAATTTTTTATTTGGAAAATTTTTTCAAACCATTATGTAATCAAGATTAACCATTAATTATTCTTATTAAAACCAAAACAACCAGTTGATTATTCTTACTTAAACCAAAATAAGATTAAATTTCAAACATATTATTTTATTTTCATGTAAAAATATTTGATATTTTTAGCCCAAATTAACCATTGAATTTCAAATTTTTTATTTGGACAAATTAATTCTCTAACCATCATCATAATAAACCAAAAACAAGTTGTTCAAGGTCTAGACTTCATTTTTTTTGGTAGATTTAGACTTTATTTTTGTTTTTTTTTAAAAAGGTTTTGGACTCCATTTGATAAACAATAAATAGATTATGTTTAAAACCAAGGTGATGTGATTGTTCCATGTAGGTTCACTTAGATAGTTCCATGTAGGTTCACTTATGTTTACACATGTAATTTTGCAACTAAAGCCAAAATACCTAAACATTTCTTGTAATTTTAATTGGATAATTTGTTTCATTTGTATCCATATAATTACATAGCATGGCTTTATTCCTATATATATATATATATATATATTTCAAAACTCAAAATATATTTTCAATTAACTAATAACCTTTTATTAAACAATTAAACAGACACATGTTTAATATAAAATATGTCCTCTCACAATTAATAAAAAGTACAAAGATTGAAATATACAAATCAATTAAATCTTGCGAAACAAGAAACGCTTTAATTTCGAAATTAAAACACTTTTGTTACGGCCGTTCTACTACGAGTAAAGAAGAATTTGTAACTAAACCCCTTTAGCTACGAAATTTAATGATTTTGCCACAAGTATAGCGCACAATTTTTATTTTTATTTTTTGGTTTTTGTTTTTGTAATATTCTTTGATTTTCACTTATTCTTAGTGGAAATTTATTAATACAAATATCAGATCAATCCCATTGTAGACCATATGTACAAAAAAGAAATCCAAAACAAAATTATGTTATTGATCATCATTTCACAAATCCGATCTCTACGGATTCCTGATTTCATATATATATATATATATATATATATATATATATATATATATGCAGAAAAAACACACAAAGCCTCTCAGTTACATGTGATTGTAATAAAAGTCTGAATATTAATTCTAGCTAGCTATAGCTAATATTTAAGCTCATATATAATTGATATTGGAGAGAAAGTGACACAGAGAGAGATGAAGAAGTAATCAACTAGAACTTATTAATGGCATAAACATGGAAGGGGCTGAGATATTGGTAGGAGGCGGCATAAGTCCTACCAAATCCAGACCCATCACTACTCATCTGATGATCATCATCGGCCTCCATTTTCATCAACACCTTGTAGAACACATCCACGCTGCACGGCAGTGAAAGTGGGCCATGGCTGTTGAACCCGTACTCCGATTCAGCTTCTTCAAGCAGTTTCTTGAACAGTGGGTGGTTTGCGTACTGGGTTTCTATCACAAATCTCTGTCTCTTCGGTCCAACGTACACCGTGAAGCAACCTTGTGGAGCCACACGACGCCGTCTCTCCTTCCCTTCTTTATCTTTTCCACCTGATGATTTCTTCATGTCTCTCTCTTTTCCTAAATTACTTCACCCAAGTCTCAGATCTGGTTTTGGTCGTTATAGTTGAAGATGTATATTTATATATCTTATAAACAATATATATAATATTAGTATTTCTGAGAAATAGAGATGCAACTCCACATATTTCGATATTTTCAACTTTGCTTCCTTTACATATAATAATATCTCAGAATATACTATACATAGGAGAGAGATGAGACTGAGAGTGACCCTAAATGGGGTGCAACACTTACAGCCACTTAATATTAATGGCGTATAAGATATGCAACATCTACCAGTCAACTTTTATATTAAATAATTATTCTTGTGCCTATACTATATATATGTATTCTATATCCTTACAGTGATATGAAAAGACAGGGTTAGAATATGGAGCTTTGGCCTCTTGCGCTTATCACAAAGAAAAGCTTCGAAGTATCATGGGGATATTGGAAAAGTCTAGGAGTTTTATGTTGTTAATTACAATATAATCTTCAAATAAACATTTTTGTTAATATATTAGAGAAGAGGATTATTCTTTTTCAACATGTACGATTGTTATTTGAATAGATATATAAATATAAAATATTTATTGTACGTTAATGGTACGTGTCACCCAATATGTAAAAGGTAAATTTGAATATTCGAACTATATAAATTTATTGCTCAGTATCCACAGCCAATTTCACCTTCAATTTATTATTAATTTCGTTATTAAATTAAGGGCTTAATTTAATTTGATATGGTATTGCACATGGAAAAAAAGAGAAGGAAATGGAAAAACACAAAAATCGTAGTCATAAGAGGTACACTTTGAAACTGACCAAAACCAGCCTTGAAGATTCAATTCAAAAATGGAGTGAAAGTAGTATTCTTACAGGATAAAGAAAGTTCAAAGAAAGTCACCACCAAAACTCACTGAAAATATCAATTATTAATATTTCGATAAATTCAAAATTGGAGGCTGCATATAAATTCTGAAGTTGAAGGAAGGAAGCATTGGTTTGAAATTATATACATACCAATATATATCTGCCATATTTACTCTGTCAATTTCTTCCCTGTTTGCCGTTTGAATATTAAGCATCAATTTGTCAAGTAGATGACAAAGCTCATCTTCACGTGGACGACCACAATATCCTAAATATTTCCACTTCCTTCACAATATCAGGGTCTTTTGGTACTTTCACAAACTCCCCTTTGTATTTTCCATCTTCTCTAACAATCCCTTTAAAAAATAACACAATTTTTTAAATTCTCATGCAACGTGTATATTATAACACACACACACACACCCTCCCCACAACAACATACACAAGAACCACGAAAGTTGTGCAACGCCAACGCATATTCCAAATACCCCCAACCAAGTCCACAACGAGAAGACCAAATTGAAGCTAACACAAAAGTGGTTTTTATTCTTTTTTAGGTTTTCCTTTTTCTTATAGCTTTCTTTTGTGGTTAACGATGAAAACTAACGTCGTGATTAAACATAAGAAATTTGCACTCCATATAATTTCCAACAAGAAAATCAAAATTAATGTAATTAATTTATATATAGATAGATAATTAATACACAATCCTAGGTATTGGTTTCCCAACCTTTAAAAATTTATATTACCAAAAAAAAAAAAAAACCTTAAAAAATTTTAAAAGAGGTGAAGAATCTGTAGCTGAGAGAGAGACAGTAGTAAAGCACGTACGGCGAATATATATACGAGGCGCGGCAGCTGGTAGTGCCTCTAGTCTGTCTGACACATCGATGTTTACTTGGAAGAGCATTAAATTGGCACATTTGCTGAGAAAAAAATAATTGGAAGAGCAAAAAACAAAAGAAAAAATGAAACAAGGTTAATTTGTTGAACCAGACAGCGTGTAAACTAACGTTCAAGAAGGACGACATTTAGACAACTAGTATTCGATAACCTCACGGATGATTTCTATAAGCTATCAAATGAAAGCACCTTGAGAGACTTACCCTACGTTGTCGCCGCAGCCAAGAATGATGCCTTGGTGAGTATTAAATGTGAGCCCTCCTATCATATAAAAATAACTACTCCAGTAACAGGAATTTTAAAACTCTCTTTTTCCATGGAAAATTTGATCCAATTTATCAACAATACAAGGTCCACATATAGACGTCCATCTCACCACAATCTGCCAGTTGGTTATATTATTCACCCACTTTATATACCTACCTACACTTCCCTCCACCGGCAGTTGCCTGTTTCCGTCGTCCGGATTGTGCTTTCTCTCGAGGAGATTGTGAATTCTTATATACGTATGTATATAAAAAAAATGTATATATACGAGTACAAAAAAAAATCTGTATTTGAAAAATAAACTAGAAGACTCACCGCTCTTCTTCCTTTCAGTTTGATTACCACATGCACGAATAGTTCAACCTCGTACGGAAGACTCACCTGTACATCTATGAAACATATTCGCTCAAAGCAAAACTCCTTTTCCATATCAGTTTTCGTTAGTAAACTATAAAACTCATAACAGAAATTCTGTAAAAAATGTGAAATTACAAAATTAAGCTTGGAGAGTATGATATTATTTGCAATTAACCAATTAACCAAGTGATCCAGCATGCAACAAGAAGAATTGTAGCAAGAACAAAACAAGAAAAGCCAAAAAGTTACTTTATGTTATTCAATTGTCCCAATGTCAAATGCACCTCACTCTCAGGACGAACTCGGAAAAATGGGAAAATAAAACTCATTACACACCCTCTATGCGCTGCTTTTTGTATTCCCTTTTCCTGTACACTTAGAAACTGATCAGAAACACCTCTAAAGAATATATAATGGAGCTTTTAGTTTTCTTACAAACTGAAGAAACTCCACAGAATGACTCAAAATGCTAGACTATACTCGGTAAAAAAGCATAAGAAAAAACCCGCCAAAGCCAACCAGGATGTTCATGTATTTACACCAAGATTCTTAGAGAATTAATGTTCGAATAAATGGGTGGATTCTTCAGCCTCAAGAAGTGGATCTTTCTATTAAAAAGAAAAGCAAAAAGATCTCCTACTTCAAGGACTATGCAAATTTCGCAGCTGGTCAACCACATCATAGGAACTGCTAAGGCGTTGGACATCAGACCGGTGAAGGACAGCTCCTTTGATTTGCCTTGTGTCGGGTTCTTGACCAATTTGCTTCGTCTTGGCTGGAAAGCAGTGGCGAACACGAATGCGGTGGTCTCTAGTCTCAGTTGCATACTTTCCGCGCACCTTAACCACTAATATAACTTGCTTATCTCTAGCATCTTCACACCACCAGTTCTGTGGGACACCATCAACAAATTGTTCCAGGGTTTGGAATTCCTCATGATGAACAGACACCTCTACAATATGATCTGGTCTGATAATGCCAGCTGCTGGAATGACCTGGTTCAAAAGCAATACCAACAATAAATTTAGCTAAAAATTTTATCTAGGATTTTGAGAATCTGAAGAAAAGTTTCAGTGTGTTTATGTTCGTATTTTTGCCAAGTACAGTTTACAATTAAAGTTTGAAAGAGGCAACAACATTAGCAACTTCTACAATGATAAAATTAGTTAGTGATGCTGGCCAGTTAACTAAAACCTTTATAAGTTGGGGCGGGGATGAAATAAATTCAGTATAACTATACAAACCCAAGTCTTTTGACAACATGACAACCAAAAAAGTTAACTTCTTCAAGCAGAAACTTTTGAATGTGAGGAAGAGCAAGGTTATAACTGGGCCACAGGTCTGTGGCCATACTCATTTTATATTCAATTTCCTAAATTCCCTTCTTTCATGGAGTTCACCAAAATATAAAGAAATGAACAACATGTAACTTTCTGCAAATCACATAACACCTGAAATACTCTATATGTTCACAATTCTTCAGTGGCTACAAAAGCCACACCCTAGATGTTCACACCTCACATCTACTTATTGGAACCTGAGGAACATAAAATTATTGAACTACCACTATACCAGACATCATCATCTTTAATTTCTAGCATGAACAACGACATTTTATTCAACTCTTAGTTGTTTGCTCTACATCTTGAGAGGAAGCCTCCACATACTACTGTACATGGAGATGGAAATCAGCCAGACAATACATATATACATAAGGTGCAAAGGGAATGAAAACTTTGACATTAAGGTATTTGCTCAAGAATAGCAATCCTTTAGCTCTCGGACAGGTTAATTTCTATTCAACTTACAAGGCTCGTTCAATAATGCAAAACTCAACCCAATAATTCCTTTAATTGACACCAAAAGGACAAGTTTTTGTCCTGTTGAAATTAATGATTTAGTTAATCGAACTGATTACAGAAGAATTATTGATATGTACACAAAAGAAAGTACTTAGATTTTTAAGCCACAGGCCCAGAAATAAAATGGTCAGTGCAGATTTCAAAACTTTGAATTTGGTGCAAATCCAACCTAAGAACAATTAATATAAAGAAAGCAAATATTTCAGAGTAGGGTCAGTTACCTTGAGCCATAGTGGAAAGCCAAAGGAACCTCTCGAGGAATGATTTGATGCAAGCTCATCATCCTTAATAGTAGACTGTCCTTCACATATTATTTCAAATAAAGCATCTTTTTTCCTGCATTTATTTGTAATTCGCAAGATGGCTGTGTCCAGGTTTTGAAGGATCATGTTATTTGTACTTACAATAGTCTCCGGAATCTTGCACAATTCTTCAAGCATACATTTGATTTTCTTATTTGATCCAAAAATTTCTCCAAGCTCTTGTCTTCTAACTGATTCATCAACTCGAGCAATATCAACAGAAAATATGCATCGAACAGGCTTATGATCACTGTCTGTCACACCCATGCAAGCCTCATACCTATGAACATGAAATGTCAAATTTAAGGGAAAAGAAAAGAAAGACAGCATATGCTCTGTGTGTGTGTGTGTGTAGAGATGAGAGAGAGAGATAAAGAAGGCACAAATTGCACCTGGGTGGGTGTCAATAAATTCAGCTAAATCATGGGATGGACCACGCATGTTTTTGTCATTTAAGTTATATCACGTTTCCTATTGTGTCCATTTGGCGAACAGATCAAACACTAAGATGCCATTTAATGTAAACCAAACAGCCAGAATATTCCAGCCAGCATGAAATTTGATGAGCACAATTAAAAATACTAGGGCGACCAATTTACCAACTTATGATGTGCAGCACGTGATTGGCTTCCATTTAGGATTCACCTATCTCTATTAGTTTTCATTATTTTGTCAACCAATAACATGTTGCCACATCATTAGTTCGTAAATGAGTTGGTGAACCTAGCAGCACTCAAACACAATACTAATCGGGACAATGTTCAAATGAATTAAACAAGGAAATAAATGCTAGATCCTATTCCCTGTGAATGAGGGAAATTCTATTATTACTAAAAAACCTAAAAATGGCCTTGAAAAAAGCACAAGTTGCAAAATTGTTAATTAGGCAAAATACAATGTTGATTCTCCACAAATAGAAAGGAATATGTTGTGCTAAGAAAACTCACTGCAATACTGAAGAGACTACAGGACACTCTAAACTGCATTCTAATACTGAAGTTGAGCGGCTATCACGGTAGAGGATTCTATCACACCAAGCTGGAATGCGCTTCTTTTCACCAGAGTCATACCCTACAGATAGACAATTCAAAAAGAATCTAAATGAAGAAGCTTTTGAGCAGCCTACATCAAGAAGCCCTAAAGAAAGAAGCAGTGCTTTTCAAAGACAATTTCTCCCCCTTCAAATATCTGGATGTAAGCATAACCTTACAATTGAAAGACTTTCAGGCACCAAGACAAGGTTAAATAAATCAATTAATAACTATAAAACATTAAACAGTTCACTAGGATTCAAATAAGAATATCTTATGAAGTTCCTCCCCAATAAAGTTATATTGAGCCTAGATGCATAGGGAAACACACCTGCTAAGCCAACTTGGTGTCTTTCAAATTTGTATGTGGGAGGAAATGTAATAACTGCTTCGCGCATGCCTTGAAAGGCGTTTCCAGCTTCCATTTCTGCTCGGAGCTGATCCTTTTCTCTAAGCCAATCAAAACATCTTTGTGAAACAAAATCCCTAGCTTCATCATATGATATACCATCAAGCCGATAATTGAAATCACCAAGAAATATGACCATGTCCGCTTCAGATAACTCAGGCATCCCTTCTGCAGAGTGAACACCGATACCCTGTGAAAGAATCAATCCTTAATCACGCTGGAAGAAAATTAATTCCATAACAAATAACTTAAAGACCAAATTAGCTGATGTGCAAATTGTATACATACATTGGTACCACGAAGCACTTGAGCAGCAGATGAAGCACTAGCTGCAATAGAAAGAACCAATGGCAAGCCAGATCTATAAACAAGCCTTAATAAATATATTAAGAAGGCAAGTGAATGGTACAAGAATAGGTACAGCACTGTACCAGCAGCAGCATTAAAAATGTTGGTCGGTCGGCTGAAGGTCATTGTCCGATATACATAATCAAAGTCTGCATTGCGACGAGTAACTGCTTCTAGATGTGCAGCAAAGTGACAATTAACGAAGCACATTATTCGATCATACACTCTGATTCTCAAACCAACAGCTCCCTGCTCAGACAACCTTTAGCCACATCAATAAAAAGAATAGCCTAAATGACAAAAAGATAACTCATTCCAGTAAGAAGAAACTATAGCTCTATATGACTAAAGGTGTGTGTCATATGCATGAAGTGTTCTGAACGTAAAAGGAAGGAAGAAGCACACCATCTAGAGGATTGCAACACTTAAATTAGGACAAGAAAAGGAACACAGAACACTTAGATGGATTAAGAATGGTACTACATGTCGTTCAGTAAATAGAACAGCAACAAATCTAAGAAAATTGAAACAGCATCTCATCTGTAATTCATATCTGATGCTCCAATTAATTTCTCACCAAATATATGGTTTGACCTCAAAGTAGCCAAGTGCAAATGTGCAACACATAAAGTTAATATAATCTATCCCAATAACAAAAACTAAATATCATCATGTAACCTAGTCTCTTTCATTATTTTTCATTTTCTTTTCAACAAGCCTTTAAATGAATGAAAGTGATACAGCCCAATTTATTAAGAAATCAGCTGAAATAGTCAGCCAGTCAGCCAGACCTTGTTCCCAATAGCACGCCCAAAGCCACATGGAACTGCTGCAGCATCAACATCTCCAACATGAGCTTTAAGATTATTTCTCACCCTGAAAGACAAAAATATCAACTATCATCTGTGAAAATCATGAAGGATAGAGTTCATAATAGCTTGAACATTAGATAAATAAATGTGGTGAAAAACGACAGAAAACTGCAATAACTGTGTTTTTCCTGAACTTCAGAAGAAATTTCTATCACTATATTGTTTTATATTCCATTTTGATACAAAATTATGCAACCATACTTCAAATATAAATCAATGAACAAAATAATTTACGCCTGCATGCCATTGAATAGTAAAAATAAATAAATAAATAATGTTATATGATCTGTCCTAATTCCCAACATATTCTTGTTAAGCATGAAAAGAAGAAGGAACTCACTTCTTATATTATATGAGGATGATTCAATCAGACTTGCAAACAGCTGATGTATTTATGTATGCATATGAATATAATAAGAGGCTTAATTTCTAGGATATTAAAAAGCAACAATAGTTTGCAAAGGATGTTCCTATGGAAATCACTTACCACACAGCAATAAGCAAGCCTGCCAACTGTCTAGAACCAGCACGTTCAAATGTTGATCCTTCATCCAATGTTTTTCCAATCATTTCCAGCCACCACTGCCCAACAGAACTACCCTCAAGACCTACCTACAGAAAACAAAAATAAAAGCAGTGACAAATGAAATATTTAAGAATCTCCATGCATCTAAGTATTCAACAAAGACAACATGAATAACAATCACCTTGCCATAATTTTATATTTTCATCCTTTCATCCACAAGAAAAAAATTGCAGGCGGGATGTATCCCACCCACCAAATTAAAGCATTCTAAGGAGCACTTAAAATCAGTAGATAAAAAACATTGTGCAACAGAAATAAAAACAATCTTAGATTTAATGGCAATAGAAACAATCTTATGAAAGCTAGGATTTTAATTACTTTCAGCCAATATTAGGACTGATGTAGCCAAGTTGAGACATGTTTAATAGAGACAACTTCAAGCATATCTCCAAGCTGGACTTATGATTCAGTGAGCTTGAATTTGTTCACTAGCTAGAAGCTTCATTTCTTTTCTTAGCAATGGACAACATAACATGTTTAGAATTTAAACATGGACTTCAATTAAACTCAGTTTCCACGCTTGAGTTAATTTAACAGAGTTTTACTTGAGAAGATATTTAAATTACATACCCTTAATTCACCTATACACTTGGGACATAGGATATTATAACACAATTTTGCTGGAATACACAAGTTCAAGAAAAAAATACAAATGCAGTTTCTTTATAAGAAAATATATATCTGTTTATGTTTCTATATGTGTTTATGTGCTTGCTAATACATATATTAACATGCTTTGATGCTTATACCTAGCTTGTTTATCAACAATCCTATAATAGGTACTAGGTCCTTCAGTTTGGTTCTAATGTTAAATAAACGAATAAGAACCTTCTGAGAGTCAACACAAGCCTGAGTTGCAAAGAAAAACTTTTGTTTGTTTGCATCCTACCCAATATTATAAACTTATAGTAATCTTCTATAAATGAAAACCAAACTTTCTTTTCATTTGCTAGTGTTCTTTTGCAAATGCACTAATTTGTCCAAGTTTAGACATGTCTTTTGGTGGAGTCACCAAAACAATCATCAAATGAAAAACCTGTGTAGCTAGGTGCTTGAGTTTGATTTCAATGTTAAATGAATAAATAAAAACCTCCAGTGACGAACCTAAGAGCTATGGAAGAGGTTTGTTTGTTTGCATTACAGCCCAATGTTAAAAGACTTATAGTAATCTTTCATTTAATAATTAATCGAGCTTTCTTTTTCATTTGCTAGTTTTTGAAAACCCTGCGTTGTCCTAGTTCAGCCTTTTCTTTTGGGGAAGTTCAGCCATAACATTCATCCAATAAATTTTAATTTCTTCACCCAATTTTCTTTAGTTATAGGATGCATACGCCTTGAAATAATTTTGACTAGAAATCTAAGTCTCATGAGAAAGAAAGCATAAAATAATGTATTACAACTTACGGTCTCTTTAGCTGCAGACATGGCAAGAAAACCAGCGCCCATTTCAACTTCTTGCAAACCAACAACAACAATGCCAATGTCACTGGACACAGAGCCTAGCCAGGATATAAGTGAGTCATGAGATGCTCTACCCTGTCCAACATTCCAAGTACCACTCAATATTTTCAGATTTTCTATCCTAGTATACAAAAACTCTTTGCCAGCCAACTCTGTACGCACAATACTGTCAAGAGGTCCTGGTGATGTGACATTCCATCCGTGTATACCACCATGATTAGCCAAGGAAAACATAAAACCAGCTCCAGCAGTCATGTTTATAACAGGACTACTGTGAGCTACCCATTCTCCAATCAGATTACCCTCAAGGTCCAGTACCTGGACAGTACCACTTGCATAGCCCACCCATATTCGCAAACCAAACGTGCAAAAGCATTGGACAGAAAAAGAATGGTACTGGAAATCTTGTATACGATTTCCATTTCCATCCCACTGCACAAGTAAGCCACTTGTACACCCAGTCCAAATCATACCATCTATAGTCATCACAACTGCTTCAGTCCTTCGATTATCATCTCCAAAGGCACCCTTGGCTGCAACTCGACGTACAGCATCTGCTGCTCCCATAATGGCATTACGTGAGCGCTGAAAGAACCCAACGGAACTTTGTGCTTTCTCCTTTTTGGATCCAGAAACAAATTCCGCAGAGAAGTCCTGTACTGCTGATATATCCACGCGATTCTCAACCTGACCATCTGTATTGAACACTTTCAGTAATTCCCTTGTACGAGCATCCCTGTAATATAACAACTAGTACAATAACTTAAATCCATGAACTTAGATATGCCATCAATGAAGAAACCTTCACAACATTACATAATATGCAATAATACTCAATAGACATATTTGGCCACACACAGGACATGAAGCATGTATTGGGGGAGAATACTACTACGCATCAAGACAGCACCCTATTCAGCTACTTGTGAGATGTGAGCTATTTATTTATTGATAAATTACATGGTTTACAGTTACACCTCAGTATCCTACAGAGACTCAGACGAGGATAAGGGCTCTAAGCCCACAATTCAAGCTCTAAGTAAAAGAATTCCTCCTCTGAAACTTACAAAGATAATTTAACCATTATTGAGTATTGTTACACTTAATTAATCAAGTCATTCTCTTAGGTGCCAGTTAAAATTATGTACGACAAAAACTTCCCAAAAATATGGAAAATTTCTATAATTAAAAAAGTGTAAAGTTTTTCATCAAATTTATTTTATAATTGTATACAAAGAAGAGACAAGTTGACACCAAAGAAAAATGTGCAAAATGCACCAATAGAAAATATTTGAAACTTCAAAAGAACAGAACAGAGAAGTGAGAATGTGTACCATAGTGCAAACGACAGATAACCAGCACTCCACACTTTTGCTCTAGAAATATCTGATAACAAGTACCTAACATCTGAAGTTAATATGTTACCAAAACCATTTACAGCAATTTGGCCCCTAGGGTCAATAAACGACCTCTCCACAGATAATGCAGCCAAGGGCCTTTCTTCAGTGGTTAAAGAAAGAGAATTTTCAATAGCTTCCCAAGGCCATATTTTAATGGCACCAGCCTCTGAACCAGACCACAGATCCCCTGCAACAAAGGGAGGGAAAGAAGAATGCACAATAATCAAAAAAGCAAAACTAATAGGAACTTTTTTTTTTTTTGTTTATTACCCAAAAAAAAAAGGAACTTTGTTTTGTGTTGTTGAGGAGGGGGGGGGGGGGGGGTTGGAGGTGTTTTATATTTAACTGTGGAAGGGCAGATCCTAGTTGCTAAACCTGACCAGTTAGTTCAAAGGAACACATCTAATATTATAAATATTTGCCGCTAGAAAGGCAATATGATGTTACAGACTTAAAAGTACTAAAAAGTAAAAACATATTTTGTTGCATTACAAGTAATATTTTCCCTTTCTTTCCTAGCCAGGCAATATTTCTTTGTGCATTTGTTTCTGTTTATATAAAGAATTTTTTGCTTCACAAAACACATACCGCCACCAAGATTTTGCATCAAATAATGTCATAGATTATTTTCTCTCAGGCAGTTTCCAGTTTCAAATTCAACACAGGCAATGGAGAGATTATTCCATTTAGGGAGGTCAAAGACATGTATATTTTGGCTGACTTTTTGGGTAATAGGGTAGGTCATTTACTTCTTACTTGGGCCCACAACACCTCTTCCAAGTGAAAGGTTTCATGGTAATTGCGAGGTTCATTAGGGTATTGGTAGGATGGAAGAGATAATAAAAGTCGAAGGACCTAAGGTCACTCTAATTCGGACCACCTTCCCTAGCTTTTTTATCTACACCTTATCCTTATGCCTCTTTTCCTATTCTTGTTCTGTGGTTAAGAGCTTGGAGAAAATACAGAAGACCTCCAGTCGGGAAGAGTTGAAGAAACTATTTCATTGTGTGGGATGGAAGTGGATGTGCATGTCTATTTCTGGGGAAGTCTCGGGTTCTGATGTTTGAAGAAGTTATACAAGTGGTTAAGGAGGTTTGAGGTGGAGAGAAGGAAGTAATGGAGGGGGGAGTTTGGAAGTGTTGATACTCCACAGAGTTCAATAGTCACATGGGATGGGTGCCAGGAAAGGTAAAAGGAAGAGCTGGGAAGATTTCTTCAAACAGACATTTTTAAGGTGGGGTTATGAACACAAATGAGCAGATGGCTTTACAGTTAGTTTTTCTACGCTTGTTCCTAATTACCCCCAAAGAATACAAGCTTTAGTTAGATAGATAGAGGCTGGAATCACCACATTCAATTTAAAAGAGTCCTAAAATATTGAAAGATATGATAGGGAGCCTAAAAGAAAAGGTGTAAATTAACCAATTGAAGTTATGATGGTGGAATGGGTTTGTGGAAAGGATTATCAAAGTTAGATATTCTAAAAATTAATTTAGGGAACACAACAAGCAAGTTCTCCCTGGATGGTCATTTGGCGGACAATAAGGTACCATTAAGGTGGTTTTGACAGCTGAAAGAACAAGAAAATGCCACATTATTTGTGAACCAACACTTTTTGGAGGCTTTTGGGTTATATCCGGCAAAGTGCAACAGGTGCTTTATTCTGGATAGATTTTAGGATTGACGGGGGACCTGCAGTTTTCATGGAGTTGCTCCCCTCTACATTAGTGGGCTTGTAATGGAATTAATATGATCCATTACAACAACAATACCGCAGTGAGTTTTGCCAAAATACAACCTTATATTCTCAATTGTTGCAGAAAATTCTCTTCAAATAATTTGTTTTCCTGGCAACATGTAATGGGCTCAAAACTTGTGACTTGAAGTTAGCCTAATAGTTTTCTGATCCTAGATTCCACCTCCTCTTAAACCAAAAGGTAATTTTTAATTATCTTATATCAAGTATATGCAATCAGCACTTATCACAAAATATAGGGTGGCCTACTTGGCTATATGAATAATGCGGGTAAATGTGTCAACAAAACATTAATGTCGATTGACTAACCATTAGATCACATTTGACTAATACAAAGAAGCACGGGAGCACATCGTACAGAATTAAATTCCACGGGTTACGGATGTAAAAACTAAATCTTATAAGATTATATTTGAAAATCTCTAAAACTAGAATGAGTGTTATTGTAAGTTTCTAATTTAGACTAAAATGGCTTTTGAAGACATATTTTGGAATTTGAATAACCAAATTTAAGTTTCAGAAGCTACCTAATTTCTGGTTCATTTTGTCTGTGTAATTGTTTCTTCTAATAAATTTTGTTCATTTTGTCTATGTGATTGTTTCTTCTAATAAATTCTCTACATTCATTTAAGAAAATACTTAAGGGACAAAACTATACTATCAATATAATGAAGTAATAGGAAACACACAGATGTATCAAAATGCATCAATGGCATCAGTAGAGCAGAATTACCGTATGAAGAAATGACGAGGGAAAGAACAGGACCCCTATGAGCCTGCCAAGACAACCCTTCCTTGAAAAGGTCCCGCAATCAAACTCAGACAACCCAAGTTCAACCTCTTGCTCCATTCTCCAACACCTAATCCTACCATCTCTATGTCCGCTCCACACCACCTTGGTCCCCTCGTCCGCCACCAAGCACAGAGCCGGCGATGTCTTCGCCGACTCTGTAAACGGCAGCGTATCCTCGTGACCTTTAGTCGTCGAAGCCGCGTACAGATGGTTCAAGTCCCAAACACGAAGGCCGCACTCGGAGCTAGCCCACAATTGAGAACCGACGGCGACAATGTTCCTAAGGAATCTACCAATCTGCGTCTCTCTGAGCGGGTGAGGCCTCACATCGAGGCTCGGAGGTCGATTCGGGTGTACGGCGGCACGAAGAGGAACCCTGAAGATTCCGGCGCCTCCACCTCTTGCGACGAACTCAGGCATCGGAGCGTTTCGTTGCCGATTGCCGTCGCTTTGGTCATAATCGCTATCTAAAATAGAATTCACATTCACAAAGTCGGTAACATCATTATCGGAAAAAATAGTAGTATAATTATTGGCACTATTATCGTTGCTGTTCATGGAGAGCTTGCGGTCGAGAAATTGCAGCATGTTATCGAGCCGCTTGGAGGTGGACTCCATTGAAACGGCGCCGTCTCGGAGTACGTCGTTTTGGCGCTCGTCTTCATCGTCGGAGGAGTCGAGGAACTGTGTAGAAGGAGCAGATTGCGTGAGGAGGCCGTCGGAGTACGACCGGGTGGTTCCGGCGCCAGCGCCGGAGAAGAAGTCGTCGTAATCATCGAGGTTCGGATCCATTCGACGGATTAAAAAGAGAAACTGAATTTTGATTGATGTCGGAAGCGTAAGAAGAGCGAAGAAGAGACTTTTTGAGTTGGTGAGAAAATCTAGGCAAATATATAAAAGTTACAGTTACAGTGAGTTGTTCCGTGACGATAATTTCTCTACGAGATAATGAGAATTGATACGATATAATGATGAGAATATCTAGAAGAGAGACGGTGAATTCAGAACGTGAAGGTCATGTCCAATGATGTGGATGTCTATCTGTTTTTATTTTATGTCCTACGAGCGATATCCACTCGCCAACTCAGCGCTCTGCTCTCTGATCCTACGCTGGGTGGATAAGACGTGGAACCCAAAAAGTTTTTACTATTTAATTAATCTAATAAAATTTGTTTTAATTTCACCCCAAAAAAAAAACTAAAATTGTTTTGATGTTTTATAAAGTTGAACAGTAAATCTGAATTTCAATATAATATTCAATCAAATATTATTGTAAAAAAAACTTAGAGGCCGTTTGAAAACGATTTTGTTTTTTTTTTTTGTCCTCTATATTTTGACAATAATTATAAATGTTTCCTTATTTGAAGAAAAATATAATAATATCCCCTATATTTTCAATTTTGTTATGCTATTTTTTTAACGGGAATCAATTTTGTTGCATTACCTTGGCTATTTTGGTGGGCAAGAACATACAACTCAAACATATGACAATATGCATTACCTTGGCATAATTACCACAAGAACATACAACTCAAACATATAACAATAACATATTCATCCATTTTTATTTTATTATAAATAAATTAAGTTAACTTATATAAAAAATATTTTATTTTTATTTTTACTATAATATATTTAAATTTTTATTTAATTTTAGATTATTTATCTTACTTATTTATATTTATTGTATTTATTATATATATTTTATATTATATTCTATTAATTTTTATAAATATATATATAATAAATAAATAAAAAAGTTTATAATGAATTTCAATTAAATCATAGTTATTATGGTTATTTTTTAATTTTAAATTATATGTAATTTTATTAATTTAGAGATTGATTAGAATTTGTTAAATGTTAATTAAATTATTTTATTGAATAAAAATATAAAATACAAATAGAAAATAAAAATCACATTTTTACTCAATTAAATAATATAATTAACAATTAATAAACTCCAATCAACCTTTAAACTAATAAAATTATACATAAAAAAAATTAAAAATAATAAAATAACTATGTTATTAAATTACTACAATTTAAAACTTGAAGATATAACCGCTACCATTCTAAGATCCATGGTGCAGTTGATTAATCGTAAATTTTTTTTATAATTAAGAAAGGGATATTATAACCAATGGTCGAACTCAAGACCCTAGGGTGTGCCCTCCGTGCTTTATCACTGAAACTACCGTCTACATCGGTGAAGTGTGTAAATATGCAGTAAAACCTTAATAAATTAATTTTAGACCACATAAAATCTATTAATTAAGGGGATATTAATTAATCGTTAATTTATCAAGGTAATTTTAATATTGGGAAAAGTGCAATGCAGCTTGATGACCAAATAAGTTTAAAGTAACTTTTAAGAGTGTTTAACATGACTGCTGGAGAGAGGTTAGCCTCTAACATTGCCAGTCTAAAGACTATTATTTTTTATTTTTTTTTTATGAATATTAATAGTTATTTTATATTTTGTCGGCTGATTAATTTGAAACACATTGTACCATATCAATTATTTATTGTGTAATTTTCTACATCAATATGGAATATTAATTTAGCAAAATTTTACTGTACGAATGTATTTTATGGTGAAACGGGATACAAAGTTTTAGTTATGAAATTATAAGCAGCTTGGTTGTTGTGTTTCATTTATGAATTTCTGGTCAATGCACGAATCGCCTATCTTTTTTCTTTTTTTTGATAAAACCGCCTATCTTTTATTTGTAGGTGAAAGTTAGCTGCATGATACATCTTATTCATACGGATTTTGTTTTTATTTTTCATAATATTTATTTATGAGAAGTGACACACAAATATGGGTTTGGCTGACAACCCATTGCCAATATTAAAAAAAGAAAAAAAAACTATAAAAACAATTATCAAATTTATAAATATATCTTATACCTTGTGCATTTTTCTATTATTTCTTTAGGAAAAGTGAGACCCAGACGTTGGTTTGAATGACAACTCATTTACATTATTAAGTATTAACCCCTTCTCAAAAAAATAAAAAAATATTCAACAATTATCAAATTTATAATATATGCTATCACTGAAATTTATGTCATTTAGAGCCTAGACAAGTAATGCAAAGTGGCAAGATTAGTATGAGATACTAAAAAGTGTTAGAAAATAATATGTCAGAGTAAATTAACAATTAAAATAAAAATAAAAATGAGAAAATTAAAGATAAAATAAACATAAATATTTTATGTAAAAAATTTCTAAATAAATTGAGTGTAAAAAATCATGGATAAATTTGGATAATTTCACTATAATAAATAAAGATTTATAATATATTCTCTCTAAATATAAAAAGAGAACAATAACTTTTTTTTAAATAAAGAAGAATAAACTCTCTTCAAATGGAATTGCTCTGAAATAAAATGAAATGCTCTTAAACTCATTAATTAATAGGCTTGACAAATAAATAATTAATGGGTTAAACTTACCCATAATAATATATTTCATCCCATTCGTACTTTCGTCACACACACATATATATATATATATATATTATTTCATTAACATAATTTATTGTCCTAATTGTAGTTTTTGTTTTTGTATTGCAAAATATCATGGATTACAGTTTAATAGAATTTATATATATATATATATATATATATATATATATATATATATATCCGAAAAGGAAAAATAGATATCTACTAAAAAAAGAAAAACAGGTCATAAACTATTGTTTGTTCTGTATATCTATTTTTCCCTCTCTTTTTTTTTTAAAAAAAAGAATTTAAAAAATTGGAAACGACGTAGTTTTAACTTATGGCACGCAAAACGACGTAGTTTTTGACTCGTCGTGAGTTCATTTCTCTTTCATTCTGGATTCTGATTGTGATATCCTTATAAATACAACATGCGTGAATATGGATGCTTGACTAAATCTTTCATTGCATAACGATGTTTCTTTATTTTCTTCGTAATTAAATATAATTTCTTAAAATTGGAAGTAGTAAGAAAATAAATTTCTATAGTTATTATTTTTATTGTGAAAAATAAAGATTCTTTTTCCTGGTAAACTCGTTATCTGCAAAATAAATGTTGAAAAATGTTTGCATGAGCATATATTATAATATAAACACTTGAGGTTAACGTTGGCATGCAATGCAGCAACAAAACGACGACCTGTGATGGTTTGAGACGTTTCTTTCAGCATATGCATACTTCAGTTGGACAGTATTCCACTTGTATGTTGCTCTTGGCATTCTTGTCGAATCAATCAATAGTTTCTTGTTTAGTAACACGGTTGAAAATTTGTATTTGGAAGAACCCTCAAGTCAAACATACACTCCCCAAGTTGTTGATGAATGTAAACCTAAAGTTGGTCAGGAGTTTGAAACAATTAAAGCAGCCTATGCTTTTTATAATACATATGCAAGAGAAGCTGGATTTAGCGCTAGAATGAACTTGTTTGGAAACAACTTGTCTGCTACAAGGAAGGAGAAGCAAATGAAAGGTAACAAGAGAAAGTGAAACATAGAGTTGAACAAAGCGGTGAAAGAAATCAGGGAATTGTCCGGCTAAGATAACTCTGGTAAAGTGGAAATCCTCCTTAAATTGGGCTGTTAGTTACTTTGCGGAGGGCGGCCACAATCATGAACTTGCAACTACTAATAAAGTCCACTTGTTGAGATCCCATCGTCAATTGTCAAGCATAAGAAAGTCATTGGTTCAACTTCAAGGGTTACTTGAAATAAATGTACCAACGAGTCTACAGAAAAGGGTAGTAGAAGTAGGATATGGTAGTCCTCAAAATTCTGGAGATATAGAAAGAGACAATAGATACTACGGAAGAGGGTTGGGAAAAGAAGTGAAAGAAATTGAAGCAGAGACACTGGTTGAGTTTTTTACATTGGAGAAGGAAAAAAAAAATCATAATTTTTAGTTTGAGTAGGAAAAGGTCAAAGAAGACAAACTACGTGGGTGTTTTTGGGCTGATCCTTATTCGAGGAGATCATATTCTTTCTTCTGCGATGTTGCTGTGTTTGATGCAACTTGTGACACAAACGAACATGGGATGATTTTTGCTTCACTATCAGGGGGTTAAACATCATGGACAAGCAATTATTTTTGGTTGTGGGGTTTTTAAGTGATAAGACAATATAGTCTTTCCTTTGGTTTTTTGATCAATGGATGAATGCAATGCCAAAAGGTGCACCCCAATTGACAATCACAGACTACAATCTAGCAATTACAAAAGCTATTGTCCAAGTTCTTCCAAGGAGCTTTCATCATTACTGTGTATGGCACACCTTGAACAAATTTTCAGAAAAGTTTAACCCACTAATCTGTCAGGATTTGTAGAAGAACATTGTTTTGAACTTACAGTTGAAGAATTTGAAACAAGATGGCGGACTATGCTGCAGACAAGTAAATTGAAAGATAATCTTTGGCTTTGCCAAATGTATGAGGTGCGTAATTGACGGGTCCCGATATTTGTTAAGCACGTATTTGTAGCAGGAATGTCAAGCATCCCAAGTGCAGAAAATTGTCATTTATTTCTTAGAAGGTACATGTCAAAGAAGAACTCATTCATAGACTTTATTACATGCTTTAGTGGAGCACTTCAACACCTACGGTACAAAGAGTTGAGGGCTGACCATTCTGATATTAGTGATGAAGAATCAAAATTGAAATCTACGTGGCTGATGGAAGTACAAATGGAAAAGGTTTACACGAGAAAAAATTTTCAAACTTTTCAAGATGAGATTTTTGAGAGTCATGCTTATATCGTAATTATCCTAAATGAATATGAAGCAAATGTGTCACACAATTCAAAGGGTTGACAAATGTTCTTCATCACGATCTCAACAACATATCTATTCATCAAAAAAAGATCTCAAAAACTTATTTATGATGGGTCTGAAGACTTTGTATCTTGTAGTTGTCAGCAATTTGAACATAAAGAAATTCCTTGTAAGCATATGTTGACATATTTTAGAATTAAACAACCTGTACAATTGCCAACTCAATATATTCTTCAAAGATGTACTAGAGGAGCAAAAGTTGGTCAATTTGTGATAAGAGGGGTGGAGAAATAAATGGTATTCATGACCAATCATTGATGTCATGACATTCAAGATTATCTCAATTGTTATGGATGATGCATGTCTCACCATGGAGGGTGCAAATCTCTTACAAAATATGGTGGAAGATATTCATAAAAGACCGAAGATCAGCTTAAGACCTTGAAGATGACCCTCATCTCAACTAATAATTGCTCTCTTGAAGAACACAGGTGTTTTTTTTTTAAATATATAATTATTCTGTTTTATTTGTGTATGCATAGGACCATCTTCAGCTGTTCTTTTTCTGATCCATTAGATTTCCGAGAAGAAAGTTGGCAATAATATAAAAGGTTGAGCTTGTAGCTTTGACTGACAGAACGTATTTTCTGAAATTCCCATTGCGAAAGAATTGGAATTTCTCAATGTACTTCAGTCAGCTTCTGATAACTTAGAGCAGTTTAGATTCTGATTTTCAGTTTTCTAGGAAATGTAAAATAAATTCTCAAATTTAATGGGTTAGAGGACTGGACCTATATATCTTTTATAAATTGTGAGTGATTAGAAATCCAAATAATTTGATTTTAGTATCTGTATGTTATAAGGTTTCTGTTACTTGGCTGTGTGACCTTGTGATTTCTTTTTCCTTCTCTCTCTTTTGATGGCTTGGCTTGGACTGCAACAGCTTCAAACCCGAACCTTTTTAGAGAACCCTTTTCAATGGGAACTAACATGGGCCTAATTTTTCTCCCATTTGGAAAAATTTTCCTTTCACCGTCTCACATTTTCTTTTTTATAATGAAAGTGGGTGATTACTAGGCATTCCAAAACCAAGCATTAGAATCATCTCAAAATCAACATCCCAAATTCTCAGCCCCAAAGTGATCAACCACTTGATACCTATCAATCCCAACAATATAATATTTCCCTACAGCATTGTACACAAAACTCAAGGCATTAACATCTTCATCACTACAATTAATTTAATTGCAAGCAAAACCTACCATTTGAATTAACTTTCAAGATTGGTGAATGATTAGCTTGGCCTCAAAATTTTAATGGGTGCACCTGCCCCTCATATTTGAGGCCATTTCTCTTTGTACTTTTTCTATTCTCCATTGGACGGCCTCATGTTAATTTATTTAATTATAATACTATTACATGTCTAATAAATCTGTCATGTAATCTCTAAAAGACAATTAAAACATAAAAAAGAACCTATCACAAACCAATAAGGATATACACTTAATCCAAATTAATTACAATATTATATATATATATATATTTTTTATGGTAGAGTGGAGGGCAAGTTTTTTTTTTTTTGATGAATGAGTGGAGGGCAAGTTGATTCTTACAATTATATAAAATTTGAAACGAGGAGCGTAAGCTTTGTTACTTTCATTAAGAAAATATAATTTTGGTCAATACAGGGATTTATTTATAGGTGGAATTAGCTACATGCCTTTTTTATACTCTTAACGTATTTTATTTTATTTATTTTGACAGCAACTTTAGTATAGACGCCATCCTAGCTAAAGGAATACGTCACATGCTACGCAATCTTAATATCTCTGAATAGATGCTCACACGTGAATGACAAGCTGTTAAATCTCAAAAATATTATTATGTTTTAAACAATGTCACATGTGATACACACACACACACACGCTCTTCGATATATTTTTAATGATATAAATATGACACCTTATTAAATATTAAATGAGTAATGTGATAAATTTATTAATTTTAAATTTATTTATTTTATTAAATTCTGTATGAATTGTTTAATTATACTTTATTATTCACAATATATAAACGATATATAATATTATATATATATATATATATATATATATATATATATATATATATATATATGAAAATGCTCTTTTATGCTATGTGGTAAATATGTTCAACATAACATAAAGGTGAAATTAAGAATGATCTCATTGTATCCAATTTAAATGTATTATATGTAAATGACTTAATCACATATAAGACTTTTTTTACTCCATTTAAAAATATGTCACGTCATTATATTATAGAATATGATATATGAAGATGTAGTGGTTAGAGAGTATTTACACACACACACACACACACACACACACACACACATATATATATATATATATATATATATATATATATATATATATGTATATTTTTCCAAACTCAATTTTTTAAAGAAAGAAATTTAGGTAAATATTGTTTATGTATTTGGTCATTGGTGATCTAATTGCTTATATAATTATTTTTGGTAATTATTGTTTGTTTAATTGCTTATGTGGTTACATGTCTTATATTAAATATAGTGCATTAAGGCAAAGTAGATTATAAAATTGTCCATCCACTGTATTTGTTTGAATATATTTTATTATTGTATTATTAATTCAAATATGAAAATAAAAACTATTTACAATTGATAGTGAGCAACACCATTGATGTAAATGCTAATATGATATTTTCCAAAAAAAAAAGAAGCTTATAATTAATAAATAATTAATAAAATAGCAAATCAAGATCTTATGATAAGAAAAACTTCAAATTATGGCATTGTCTTAAATTCACCAAACAAAATAAACAACCTTGTACTTTTTATGTGTTGATTATATTTTAAGTAACAAATTGTATATTTTGAATAGTACTTTCTTTACATATTCATATATAATTAATTTATTTGTTTTGCCGTTATTCAACTTTGATTTGAAAAGAATTCTCATAATGGCCGGACCTTTTCATATATATATAGAAAAGGATATTAATTAATTGTTATTTGGTAATTGTAAGGTGTAAAGTGAAAAACATTCAACAAGGAAAGGCCATCAAAAGAAAGAATAAAATCTTATCTATACAATTATTCATGAAATTTATTTTTTTATGACAATAAAAACTCACTTATTAATTTTTATCACACTAAAACTGGAGCCCAAAAGAAAAATTAAAAATTTTCATGCATCCGAAAATCCGAATATTATTCCATAAATATATACACACCTATCTCTATTTTGCTTGGCAAGTTGTTGGATTTTGCTGTTGAAAAATTTCCAAAGTGGGTCATAATCAAGTCAAAGAACGAAAATGAATTGAATAAGACAAAAGTGACGTCCGCTAAAAGCATGCAAATGAAATACAAAATTATTTACCAAAAAAGAGAAAAAAATGAATTACAAATTTTAAGGTTTTAAAAAAGCAAAAAATGAGTCGTATTAAGATTCTCGTAAGCAAACACGCGAGTAAACAACCATTGTTTCATTCACTGTCACCGCGCAGATTGCAGTTTTGTAAAACTCTCTTTCTTCTTCTTCTTCTTCTTGATATTCTCTCTCTCACTCACTCCTCATTATTATAAAATTGTATAATTGTTGAGATTCCAGAGCTTACAGACAACAAAACCAATCCCAAACAAAATAAAAACCATAATACCCACCACCCACTGGCCCACAAACTAACCCCACCACCATAAACCTTTTCTTCTCTGTTTCTCGTTTTATGGAAAGTTGTTTGCTTGTTCAGCTTCATTTTCTCGTTGTTTTCATTACCCTGCCAAGATATCTGTGATGGGGTTAGAGAGAGGCATCAGCTTTGTGCCTCTGTTTCTTTTCTTCATCTTTTATTCATGGTGGTGTTGGTGTTGAAATTTGGCCATTGCCAGAATCAGCCAGCAATGGACATCATACTCTGGTCATTGGCAATGATTTCAAACTCAATACCCATTACTCTGATTCTTCTTCGATTCTCAGCGATGCCTTCTCTAGGTTGCTCAATCTCATTCAAGCCCCTCATGTTGTGGAGGCAAATATCTCCCTCTTTCACCATTCCCTCATCCTTCAGGGAATAACCGTCGTCGTCTCATCCAACAACGAAGAGGTCTCGCTTCTTCCTTTCTTTCTTAATCTGCACTCAGATCTTGAACTGAGAAATAGATTCTAGAAGCTAAAAAGGGTATCCTGAGCTTCTTCGGACAGAAGAAAATTATGTAAACACTTAGGACAGTGCTGGAGGCTCTAAACCCATTTCGTGAATAAAATGTGACCAATTAACCAATTCTCATTTTGCTGAATTGGGTTTAGTTGGCTTAGCATTGCAGGAGTATACCAAGTGTTTTTTTTTCCTTTCTTGGTCTCTGTTTTTGTCTTAAACTATGTTTGGTGTTTCTGATGGGAAAAGCGGATTTTAGATGCACTTTTTAGAACTTCATTATTTTAGAAATTGGAGGACTTTTTTTTGTTCTATACCACCTTTGTTGTTTTTGGGCTAAATTAAAACTTACATACTTTTAGTTCATTTTCTTTTGGGGAATTTTAATTAGTTATGTGCTTTTCTTCAACTTCAATATTAAAGTAAACGGCCTCTGAAATGTAATGAAAATACCTTGCTTGCCTTGCAGCTACAATATGGTATAGATGAGTCTTACAAGTTATCGGTTCCTTCTCCGGGGCGCAACCAGTTTACGCTTATCTTGAGGTAGGTGTTTATGATGTTTCATCTGAGATTTTTGTTCAATGTTGAAAGTTATTGGACGGTTTCCCAAACTGCTTAAATAATTATAGCCTTTTCCAAAAGTTGACCTTTGCTCATCTAAGCCGGCGGGCTTTGTTTGAAAGAATTTTCAGTATCGTAATTTTTATGTTGGTCTCTAGTTTGAATATTAGACATTTGAACAATCAATATTTAGCTCCTTGAAAATACTTAAATAATGTTTATCTCTTTTAACTCATGCCTGTTCTCTGGTAATTGTTGTGTTATGTTGTACTAATTGAATTACGTAATTAATAGTTTTTAACATGAGTGGTTTTTGATGAATTATCAGTCAGTCAGTTTGTACTGTCCTGTCATCTTGTATTTGAGTCAGGTTGCTGTTGTTATGCGATGCTTATATCTACCCAACCAGAAAATTTAAGCATGATGCTGTCGGCGTCGCAATGTGATGTCTATGTGTTATGGCTGAGCAGCCTCAAACAGATCCAAATGTCGCATTCCCATTCATGATATATTAGTATGAGTGGAAAATGATTATTATGTTGTAACGGGAGAAAACATTTTGTTTGAAGTTTCCATTTACTTACGAAAACTCTGATACACATATTTCTGTCGTGAATAATGCAGGCACGGACAGTTTATGGTGCTTTACATGGACTACAGGTTATATTTGTTTCTAATGTCAATAAAACTAGCGCTGTTCTTGATGTTTACAAACGGAAAAATCATAGATTTTTTTCCTGTATTAAAATATTGCAGACGTTCAGCCAATTATGCCATTTTAATTTTACAACCAGGGTAATTGATGTTCCTCTGGTACCTTGGACCATTATCGATCAGCCAAGATTCTCTTATCGAGGGCTTTTAATTGGTGAGGTGCTTTCTGTAAACTGTGGAAGTCTTATACATTGGACATGCTGTAATACAAAACTTTCTTATCTGTCCATAAATTTGAAATGCAGGAGTAGAGCATTCAGAAAATGGTATATTAATTTTTTAAAAAAATCTAACTTGTCTGATTTATGGATGAAATTTGTACAGATACATCCCGACACTATCTTCCACTGCTGGTGATCAAGCATGTGATCGATTCTATGACCTATTCAAAGCTGGTATGAAATAACAACTAGCTGCATTTAACTGATTCTTATTTTGTAACAATGCTTATACTCACAAAGCAAGTTTAAATTTTTTAATATGCTTCAGTCTATGTCATGTCAATACTTCACTGCACGTGGACATGTGCATATAGTTTCCTTATAGACTGGAAATGCAAAGTCATGCAACTTTTCATATCACTTATTAATGAAGCAATGCTTCAATTTCTTTCAATTATGAGTTTCTCTGTAGACGAGCATTCTCTGTCTCTCTCCCACACACACATTTCATGGAGAGAACATTCTCTCTTTCTCTCTCTCTCACACACATACTCCACAGAGAGACGATTCTCTCTTACACACACACACCACACAGAGTTGAAGCAGATGGAAAAATAGAAAATTGATGACTTAAGTAAGGTCTATGTGTACTGTGCTTTGCACTCTAATATCAATCAGAAAAATTTTAGTCAGTTCAGAAATTTATCCATTTATAGTGATATATCATACTTCGACCTGTGATTTATGTAACCAAGAACAACTATCACATTTTTGTTGTAGAATACAATGAAAAACTAATTTATATGAGCAAGCTTTCTTTATTTCATGCAGAATGTGTTGCATTGGCACATTGTAGATACACAGTCTTTTCCTTTGGAGATACCTTCATATCCAAAACTGTGGAATGGTGCTTATTCTGCTACAGAAAGGTATACAATAGAAGATGCCAAAGAAATTGTGAGGTAAGTGACTTCTGTGCCTTGCTTTTTATTATGTGTAACACTTATTCCCTCTCCATCTCTTTGTTTAATATCTTAGGTTTAAGTATTTTGCAGCTATGCTCAAAGACGAGGGATTAATGTGTTGCCTGAAATTGATGTTCCTGGACATGCTCTCTCATGGTAATAAAACCTGTTATTCTCTATTCCCATATTAAATGTTTTGTCCTTTAGTTCATGGAGTCAAATGCTTTTAGAATGAATTTTGCACCATGTTGTTCAAGGAACTTATGATTTCAATTTTTAGGGTGTTGGCTATCCATCACTATGGCCATCAAAGACTTGTCAGCAGCCACTTGATGTTAGCAATGAATTCACTTTTAAAGTAATTGATGGAATTCTTTCAGGTAACGACATAATTTCTATACACAAATATGGTAAGTTTTATATGCTAATGCATTAATATTTGCTCTTATTTTAATTAATATTTTTTCTCTTACTTTTCCAGACTTCAGCAAGATCTTTAAGTTCAAATTTGTTCACTTGGGAGGTGATGAAGTTGATACAAGTAAGTCCGATAGACTAAAAAAATTATCTAGGATTTAAATTATCTTAAAACTTATTTTGTGGACTGATAAGCTAATGCATTTGTACTTTCAGGTTGCTGGACATTGACTCCTCGTATAAAAAACTGGTAATAAAGCTAACATGGTTCTTATTTTGTTTATAGATCTTCATAGAAAATTCACTTTCCTATCGACTAAAGTAGAAGTTTCCAGCACTGTTTGCGTAGAGATCCTTAGGCAGGGTTCAGGGTTTCAGCTTCCATTTTTTAAATCTTTACCTAATATTAGTTACTGGAGAAATTAGGTGAAAACCTCTAACATTTTCAACCATCCTGGTGCACAGGTTAAAAAAGAAGGGAATGAATGAATCTGAAGCTTATCAATACTTCGTCTTGCGAGCACAAAATATTGCTTTGTCTCATGGATATGAAATTGTTAACTGGTACGAATCTTAGCCAAAATGTTTTGCTGTAATTAGTTTTTTCTTCTCATCCACTCATGAAACTTTACAGGGAAGAGACTTTAATGACTTTGGCAACAAGTTGAGCCGAAGACCGTGGTGCACAACTGGTAAGTTTAACTTGGTAAGATTAGCTTAGTTAGAAGCTCCTGCATTATATATACCCAATGCATCTTATTGTTAAACCAAATGATGTTTAGGAGAGCTGTTTTTACTTTCTTCTCTCTCATAAAAAAGATTCGAGGCTTTACCCTTAAGCAATTCAATGAAGTTCAATAGTCACTTGAAACTTGTCTCTGTTTATGCAAGTCCACACTTATTGAATTACATGTGGGGTTGATCTCTGGCTTAAAAATTTCCTGGCAGGCTTGGGGGTGGTGTTGCTCAGAAAGTGGTAGAATCTGGGTTAAGGTGCATAGTAAGCAACCAGGACAAGTGGTATTTGGACCACTTAGATACGACATGGCAACAGTTCTATATGAATGAACCACTTGCAAATATCACGAACCCCAAGCAACAGAAACTAGTTCTTGGTGGTGAGGTATGCATGTGGGGCGAACGCATTGACGGGTCAGACATTGATCAGACCATATGGCCTCGTGCTGCAGCAGCTGCAGGTACTAAATTCTGTTTTATTTTAATAAGTCAAAATTATGAATCTTGCAACTGACAAATACTAATTTTTTTCTCTCCTTGTCTGTGTCCTTGTCTTGAAGAGCGGCTGTGGACACCTTATGACAACCTGGCTAAAGATGCAAGGACAGTTGCTGGAAGGCTGTCGCATTTCAGGTGTTTGCTAAATCTTAGAGGAGTTGCAGCTGCTCCGTTAGCCGGACCAGGAAGAGGTGCTCCAGAGGAGCCTGGCTCATGCTATTTGCAATAGTAAGTTGAAAAAATCATCAGAAATTTATTCATATTGTATGAATTTGAAATGACAACGACAAATAAATACAGGCTACTGAAAAAAAATCATCAGTGTAGCTTTGTTATTTATCTTTATAGAAGGTGTTCATGATTGATTATGTTGTTCTCTCCATGTCAATGCAAACAAGCTCTTATTAATGAAAATTATTTATTTTCTTTAATCTTTATAGTAGCTGCTTTCTTAAAAGGAAAAAACTGTCTAAGAGTTGAAAGAAATCATTAGGACTCCATAAGTAATACATGTTTTCTAAACTTAAGGCAGCACACAGAGAATATATTGGTTGCCCAGAAAAAAAAAAAAAAAAAAGAAGGAAAAAACTTAATAGAAGGATATTCTGAATAAGAGACTAGAAAGCAAGCATTTGACAGACCCAACGAGTCTAATTAACTAATCCCAAATGATATTAATATTAGATGCTTAATTTACTTGTATATGACTTTGTGGTGGGCTTTAAACTCAGCTCAAACACTGTTTTGTGCCAAAGTTTAGCTTCCTTTGCTCTACATGTACGTGGAAGAGTTGACTACTTGTTTCTATGGTGTACAATAATCATCATTGTGGCCTCTGTCTGACCTGAATGTATTAGGTCAATTTGCATATATATATATATATATATATATTGGTCTGTGAGGGTAGCCAACCTAGTCTTAAGTTGTAGCAGATCACAAAATATCTCTTAAATGGTCACAAAATGTTTCATTAAAATCACAATATTAAGGTCGCCACAGAACGTATAAACCAGAAAGAGGATAAGAAGGTATATACAATATACAGGAACCAATGCCTCAAAGTCAGATATGATATTCAACTGATCGGAGTCAGAGATGATGTTCAACTGATCAGAGTCTCACATGAATGAACATATGAAATTTGTTGCCTTATAAAACAGTACCTCAAAAATTTAGACAACTGGAAAGTATTGCTTCAACTGTACGTGTTCATGGCTTCCAAGGCGGTGGTGGGGGCGGGTTCTGTGGACCGGGTGGTGGTATCTCTGAAAATATGGTGTTCTTGTCAATGCCATCTCCAGCAGTTGTTGTGAGGGAAACAAGTGCAGCAACCAGCCCTGCATTGCCGGCCAAAGTTGGTTCGGTGTAGTTGTAGCTACTACGAACATCTCGGAAGCGGTCAAACCTGTCAGGCCCTCCGACCATGGCTCCGGTGATGTTGTTAGGGTTGGGTTTGCTGCTGTGAAACCACTTCCATCCATCCTTGCACGAGTAAAATTTCTTGTTATTGGGTATTGAAGCTCCACGGTGATGAACATGTCTAGGAATTTGGTGCCAAAACCCACCACGTAGCTCATTTTCATAGGGTTTTTGCCTAGTATATAGTCCACCTGAGTGCACAACAATAACAAATATGTACAATATGATATTAGTTTGTATCCTAGAAGTTGTGAATTACAGAGAATGTAATTGAATATCTTTCAAAATCTTAAGCAGAGATTGAAACTAAACATTCAATTTTGGCCACATATAATCAATTTGTTTTTATTATTATTTTTAAATTAGTTTCTTGAAGAAATATTGCTAAGGATCAAAGAAGGGAATTAACCTGAGAAGTGGCAAAGCTTCTAATAGCATCAATTGGTATATAGTTTGGGCCACAGTAAAATCCGGGTACACCAGAAGCAGTCAAATAGTCAGCAAAGAGATTTGCCAAGAATGCCGAATTAGCCGCATACTGAAGAGGCTGTACCCCTCTTTGTTTAATAAGATCATTCCACCTACATTAATGGAAACACTATAATTGTAAAATCTCTCCAAGACCCTTCTGGCAAAAAGGAAAACAAATACGTTTTCGCCGCCATGTTTTGCTGCTGAATAAATGTACGTAAATATAGACTTAGAGACAAAACTGTTTCGGAACCAAATGCTAAGTCGTTTTTGCAAGAGTTCACAACACATGTCATAACTTTTTCTCGGCAATACTACTTTTAGTCATATGATTTTGTACATTTTGTCACGAAGCCTATACATACAAAACAATATACACATACCTCGAGTCCAATTGAAGGACTGGAACCTCTGAGATAAGAACACATGTTGAGACAAGTAGTGTTGTGGTACATCCTCAACATGTCCTCAGCAGGGTAGCCTGGATTCAAGAATATCCTAAGCCTTGTCAACAACAACATAGCCGCTGGTAGCTTGTTATTCCAGCTAGGGACACTCAATTCTAGGATGCCATAAAATGCTTTGGCGTTTTAGGGAAGCCAGGGTTGGTTGCTAGTGAAATGTAGGTTGAATTTCCTGTAGCGTAGTACAACCACGCAGCGCCCCACATGTACTCGTCGTAGTAGCCGGTGGAGTTGTAGTAGGGAGATATAAAAGTGTTGTCTCTACTGTATGATCTCCGTTTTCCGGAGTCCCTTGCAAAGCTATACAGAGTTTCTGCTCCTTGGACTAGCTTCTTAGAGTACTTGGCATTGTCCTTGAAAACTATAGAGGCTGCAGCCAAGGCTGCTGCCATTTCTCCGGCGAGGTCCGGCCCCGAGACGCATGTTTGGGTGGGGCGTTCATAGTCCATGTCTTCTGGTCTTTGCCAGCAGCTGTGATCATCTGGTGTGGTAGAACCGTTTTGACCTCCACCAACCTAAAGGTTAAATATTAACAAAGTAGTTTTGTTAGTCAAATGTAATGTCATTGTTACATTTTGGTGACAATTAGTGTGTCTAAAATGAACGTTTGAGTTACAAAAATATATTTAATTATATGACTTAAGAGTTTTTAACAAGAAGTTGTGATCGTGACTCATAGTTGTAGTAAATAAAAAAAAAAAAGAATAAATTCCTTTTACCTCTAAAATTATAATCCAATTTTCACTTTTCTCCTCTGAAAGAAAACAACTTTGTTATATCAATTGGACTGATTTGACAGCTTAATAATACTTAATTCAGGCATCATTTTTTATTTTTAATTTGAGCATAATTTTAAGTAAGCAGGGTAAGATGTAATGAGCTCTGCTATTTAACCGTGCTCGTGAAGTTTCACAGTTTACGCACCAATTAGTGGTGGAAGTGGACTCTCAATACAGGGGCCGAGCCTATCTCGGCTGTGAAATTTCACAGGTAGTATGGAAAAGCATTATTCAATTGCCCCTAATGGAAAATATTTCATAATAAAATGCTAGGTCATTATTTTAAGTTTTGAATATCACAAAATTGAGTAGAAGTAAATAATACATAAACATACGTGGTACGTACATACCTGGCAATAAATTTGGGAGATTTTGGTGGAAGAGGAATTGAAGGTTAAGAGCAAGTAATCCGTGCCCCATTTGATGAGCTCTCTAACGTGTTTGTACTCTCCAATGGACTCGTATTTGTGACTGTATTCAATGACACTCCAGCTGAGCATAGTCATTGTATAAGCCATTGGAAAGTGAAACTTAGCGTTGTCTCCAGCATCGTAGTACCCTCCAACCAGGCCATTCTTGTTCAAGGTTGTATCATTTCCATCTTCTAGACCTGAATTCCCTCTCCATGGAATTCCATTGCTCTTTGAAGTTTCCCAGCTACAATAATATATATATATATATATATATATATATATATATATATATAGAATCATCCTCTATTTATAAGTTTCTTAATCTTTTTCACATTAGGAGGGTTAATATGTGTTATTTTATAATATATATATATATATATATATATATATCTATGTTACATTCGGTATGATCATTTGCGTAATTTAAAATAGGAAATAGTAGGAATAGATTAATAGAGCAAAAGGTGGCATAACATTGACCTTAGCTAGCTCACCAAATTAATAGTAACATGCATGATGCACCAAAGTTGCACTACTTGGCCGGCCAATTAGTCTTAGTGGTTCCGAAATATATAATAAAATGATGACACATGCACTTTTGAAAATTCAACATGCTTGGTAACCATGATCACTTGATTAAATGGGTTTCCCAAATACAAACCCCGCGCATGAAAAAAAAATGAGAAAAGAAAAACACTGCAAATTAAGGGGCTTATTTTGAATTGCCAAATATTAATATATATATATATATATGTAAAATTATTATATATTTCATTAGGTTTAACAAAATAATAATTTTATTAGTTACTAGTACTTTAAGGTCTATATATACACAGATAATTAGAACCAGACCACCCACAAAACCTTGATTAGATCCTAATTTCCTACATTAATTTCCAACCAAAAAGAAAACAAATATCACAATTAATTTACAACACCTACTAATTAATTAATTTCATTGGTCTTGGTCTGTTTTATTATATAAGGCAATTAAAAGTGTAGTCAATTCCAGAGAAGGAGTTATTTCTCTCCCAGAGAAAGAGTCCACAAAACCCAACTGTCCTTTTACTACCATTTTCTTTAGAAACAAATAGACAAAAGAAGTGACGACAAATAAAACCTCCATAGCCAGAAAACAGAAGGTCGATCAGGAAAAAGAAAGAAGAGAAACTCACATTTCTGGGCATTGAAGAAGAGAAGGGCCTTGTGGAGGGCAAGAGTGTAATTATCAGGAGGTGGAGGGCGAGACTTGTGCTTCGGAAGCGTGTTGACGAGGATGATGGGCAGTGCAATCACCATGAAAGCGATCACCAAGGTCCACACACTCCATTTCAGAAGCTTCCGGCTGCAAACGACGCAGCCCAAATCCACGTACTTCTTCTTCTTTTATCGTCGGTGGGACCCAACAACCAGCTTTTCTGTGTGTCGTTCAGATTGTGATGGTGATGATGATGAACAGGATCATTAATATCGTTGAATTGTTGTTGTTGCTGCTGGTGATACAGAGAAGCTCTATCCCAGTCCTCGCTCATTCCTTGGCGATCTTGATCATCATCTGCATTACCATTGCTTACCTCTAATGACCCTCCCCAGTGATTCCCTGGATGCATTTTTTTCTTTCCTCTGTTGGTTGGTTGTTTGTTTCTCGAGAAAAAAAAAATTAAAAACAAGAAGAGATTTTCTCAGACTCGCTTGGAGTAGTTTTCAGGAGATGGGTCTATATATATATATATATATATATATATCATGCATGTATAATACATAAGAGAGAGAAGAAAAGACACCTAGAGGGGAAGGAGAACTGGTTTCTCTCCTCTCTGTTCTTTTAGTTTCTGAGGTTTTTCTGTTTATATATATATTTGAAGAAGAACAGGAAAGAGAGAGTTGACTAATACATATATAGAGAGAGAAATATATTTTCATTTTTAATTAATTAGCATTAAATTTTTTAAGTTTTATTATGGTACAATTATTACTCTAAAAGTTGTATAAAAT
Source organism: Rhamnella rubrinervis (assembly GCA_007844105.2). NCBI lineage: Eukaryota > Viridiplantae > Streptophyta > Magnoliopsida > Rosales > Rhamnaceae > Rhamnella > Rhamnella rubrinervis. The sequence goes on from CM017578.2 coordinate 17,158,888, forward strand.
TAATTGTTTGCATTTATTTTTTTGGTTTCTTTTGGGTCTGACTTAGGGGCGGCTACTGTTATTTGGGTTTTACATTTTCAATATATTTATTTTGGTAATTTCATATCATAATTCATTTTATTTTTTATTTGTAAAGGGAATAGCGTGTACAGTATGATTACTTTGTTTTTTTGGGTTTTAGTGTTTGGTATCTAATGGGTTATTTATCACTTAATTTATTCCACCTAATTAAAATTAATGTGAATATACACATATCTCAACTCGGATTCAGATATTCCAATGAATAAAAACAAATTGTGGAAGAACAATTCAGAGATACCCCTAAATTCTTATGCGCCAATCATGCATAAATACACTTCTATTGGAATATACTTTATATTTGTAATTTGTCGATCCAATAATTTATATACATGTAAAACCAAATGTAATAATCTTTTTTTTTTTTGCTGAATTATGAAAAACCAAATGTAATAATCTAAGCACAGATAAATAAATAATGATAGTAGATTTTCATCTTTCTAAAATAAATCAATCATGATAATTATTTCTACAAACTACTGAGTCACATCTATTAACATAGAGTTTAACACCAGTGAAACTATTTGTACCTTATCAACTGATAAAGAGAAGGTAACCAACCCATTTGTGTTTTATTATTATTATTATTATTATTATTATTATTATTATTATTATTATTATTATTATTATTATTATTATTATTATCTCCATAAGGATTTATTTGAGCTTATTAAGGTCATTATCATTTGCAACTTGACCATTAGCCACTGCTCTTTTACTCCTTGAAAGTCTTTGTTTTTTCTTTTTTTTTTTTGGGTCAATAAAAATGCATTGAATAAGTGAATAATGTGTATTAATCTTTTTCCCCTTTCAATGTGCATGAGACTCAATACTATGAACAATTACATTATGTTTTTATAATTTTTTTACTATAATAGTGACAAATTTACTGTTATCATAACTTGGAAATTATAACCTTTTGATCATTCGACATATATATGCATATAAAAGAAAATAAAATATATAAGGGCAAACCAAAAATGGATCTATAAGAAGAAAGAATTAATATTTTTAGTGGCAAAATTAAGACAGCTAGAAAATTACTTAAAAAGTGAACAAAATATCATATGGACTCTAGGTTAGTAGGAGTCAAAATTAGAAAAAGATGCATTGGGTTTGGTTAGAAATTAAACAAAGAAAAGCTAGTTGTTTGGTGGTCATATTTTTCAGCACGCAAAATTATAATTCGTACTCAATACAGAGAAAAATAAGAAATAGATGATGATGAAAGGAGGCATGCAAGTTCACACAAAACATTTGAACCTTTCAACGCTTCGTTATGTGCTTTTCATTGAAACACTTTTTAAAATTCTTCTTATTTATACATACACGTTTTTGATTGGCCACATTGATGGCAACCAATGACCCACCAAATTCCAAAATTTTCAATTGCCAAAAACGCAAAGACCAGGCAACTTTCTTTGCTGTGTCATTATCATATCCAGCTGAGCTTTTGGGTTTGAATAATCAACCTCAATTATCAAACAACCATACATATATATATATATATATATATATTCTTTGTGGGTGTTATATGCTTAATTATAATGTGTAACTAGCGTTTGAAAAGCCTCATTGTGTTTTTGTTCTTTCTCATAGTACTTCGACTCACACGTATATATGCTAATGTACAACTAATTAGTCCCTTTTTCTCTCAACAATGTCACTTTCAATCGGTAATATTATATTTCTACATACGTTATCCTTGAAGTTGTTAAATGATTCATATCCTACTTGTAAATATTATATATATTTGGACTTAAACCTAGATGTAGTGGTGAAATATTTTATATAACACGTTTTATTGTTTTTAACGGAAACGGAATATAAAAAATGGAAAGTCAGATATAAAGCAGTTAGTCCATCGCGTACACTTTGACATTAGACATGAAAAAAAAGAAAAAGCTGTAATTCTCTAAAAATCACTAGCGAAAACATTATTAATAGAAAAGCTTGCCCGAACCTAAATTACATGTCATCTTCTTTGTTAATTAAGTTAAAATTTGACACTTAATTTATTTATTTATTATTTGAATAAGATATTACATTTTGAGTAAAATAAAATAAAATAAAAAATAAATAATGGAACATCAAATATTTTTTTATATGGTTCAGCCAAGATAATTTAATCTACATCCACAGTTAAAAATAATAACGAAATTTCATTAATAATCAAAGGAGATTAAGTTTGAAAAACATTATAAATTGTGTTGAAATTAGTAGAAGAATGTTGAGACTTCAAATAAAATATTGGATTATCATATTTTTTTGAACATATATTAGTTATTTTTGTTTGGTTGTAACTCTCATAATAAAAACAAAAAGAAGACAAAGAAGAAGAATTGGTTGGTGAATAATAAAAGAATGTCTGGCTGGTTGAAGAAATAGAGAATTATTTACCATATTTTTTATTTTCATCCACCCATGTTATAAAAATTAGATCTTTCTGTCTGATTTCTCAGATAAACAATTGACAATTTATTTACATTTCATATCATCCCTTATGTTTATTCATTTTTTATTTAAGCTCCTTTCATTTCCATTTTTTATTTCTATTTCCTACGATTTCTTCTTCTTCTTCTTTTTTTTTACGAATTTGGTTTATTAGCCGACTTTTCCCTTTTTAATTTCTGCTGCAATCCTTTTATTATATAATTTTTTTTCTTTTTTATTTTCCACGCTTCAAATATTATATGTCGTCTACAATATATAAAGAAGTAGCTTTCTTGAAAAAACACAACAATTTCACATAAAAAAAAATTATTACATAGTAGCCTCTAGCAGTTCCAATTAAAATAAAAAATATTCTAGCAAAATTAAAAAATAAAAGGGAAAAAGCAAAATATTGACTAAATCAAATTCGTAGAAGACTAAAGAAAAAAAGAAAAGGAAGCTTAGACGATAAAAAAAAAAAAGAAAAAAAGGAAAAAAGCGTAAAAGAGAAATACAAAATGAGTAAATTTAAAAGATGAAAAATAACAGAGCGTTATCTATTAAATTTAAAATAATAAATTATTAATTTTTTATTCAAAATACTAAAAAATAAGGCAGAGTAATTAAGAATTGAATCCATGAAAATCAATCAACTCACATTTCATTATCCATGAAAATCAAATCATATGGTTAAATTTTAAGGCCCGTTGTTTATATAAATTTTGGGCTGGATTTGGAGAAAAACAAAAAAAAATAAGAAATGCGGTGAACGTGGATCGAACACGTGACCTTCAGATCTTCAGTCTGACGCTCTCCCAACTGAGCTATCCCCGCGTGTCTGCTAAATTAATTATGTTTTACAAATAATTTTAGAAAAATCTACGAGTGGTGAAAGTGGTTTAATGTGGCTGCAAAATAAGCCATCAATTTTCTCTTCCAAAACCTAAAGAAAATTATATCGAAATATTTACCCAAATCCACATGATTATTACAAAAACCAAAAAGAGTTCATGTGATTCTTGTTTTTGGGGTAAATTTCATGATAGCCCCCTATTGTTTTTTGACATTTTTTTTCATAATCATCTCTATTTTGGGAACTTGCACTATAGCCTTTCACATTTCATTTTGTTTCAATTTAACCACTTATGTGACCTATATACTTTATAAAAAATAATACTTTTTAACTCTCTTATTTTTGTACATATAATATTTTAAATTATTTTATTATAAGGATTTTTTTTTGCACATTTTATGTTGGAAGTTTTCTTTTCTATTTTTTTTAATTAATATGCATTTTATTAAATAAGGTTAAATTAGCTACTAGTTAAACTTAAACACATCTAAAGATGTGACTTAGTAGAAGAAGATTGGCATTCCAATTACCTTTAAGATGTGGTTTAGTGGAAGAAGATTGGTGTTCTTATTATCTTTCAAGTTTGAAGTTGTAGATTCGATAATAAAACATTTTAATAAATTTTTCATATGATGATTTTCGCTAAATTTTTTTTTAAAAATTAAAATGAAATAAAAATAAAATGTTAACGGCTGTGATTTGTTAACATAAAAGAAAATGAAATGTAAAGGGCTTATAATGTAATTTGCCAATATAAAAGGTAACTTTGCAAAATCTCAAAATACAAATTGCTATTTTGAAATTTGCTTTATTTGCATGAAAAATGATGTAAAAACTAGGAGTAGGAATGGACAATGTGAGCTCCATGCACCGCCGGCACACCAAAATAAAAAACCTATAGAAATCATAGAAGGAGAGCAAGAGGAATAAAAGCATTTAATGGCAATAATGGTATATGAAACTTTAGCCACAAAGTAAAAAAAAAAAATAGTAAATGAAAAATACAATTTTATTAATTATCTACAAATCTAGCTGCACGTGACTGGCCCAGCTCAGTATCTCCCATAGATCCACCATCCAGTCTTTTAGCACTTTTTTCTCTGGACAAAAGTCTAATTAGTTTGACTTCTGTCCACGTCTAACCAATTATACTTGCTCAAACAAAATACCAAAACGGTGCGCTTGCCAACGCCCGTAATTGGACGGTCCATGATTGTGGTAGACGATCTATTGCAGTGCATTTGAACGCACTTTACCGAAACTACTGACAGCTCACAAGCCATCTTCCTCTACTCTCTGGCTTACAGACAAAACTGAGCCATGTTCAGACAAAGCACCGGCGTACTGCTACATTTATTTAGAGGAACCTAATGGGGAATGGAAATTGCCTCATTATATAGATTTACAGAGAGATACCCTTTAGGTTTTTCTTCACAATGGTGATGGAAATCTCTCTGATTTTGTAGATCTAGCTAAGTACATTGTAGAGAAACTTCAACATTCTTTTCTAAGCCAATTAACAAGTTTTTGGTAGATACAAAAGTGGTACAGAATGAGAGAAAGCAAGCTTCTTTGGTTTCTGCTTGCTTTGATTATGTGCGTTAATGGTGAAGACCCTTATAGATTCTTCACGTGGAAAGTCACTTATGGTGATATTTATCCTCTTGGGGTTAAACAGCAGGTACTTTTTGCCTTTTCACTTTCTTTCCCTTTTGATTAATCCCTTTAACTTTCTTTGTATATTCTGCTTCTTTGCTTTTAATTTCTTGGGTTTTAAGGGTTTTGGGAGATTTTGAGTTTGTGGAATGAATGTGAGAGATATGGTTGCAGGGTATCTTAATCAATGGCCAATTTCCAGGGCCTCAGATCGACGCTGTTACAAATGAAAACTTGGTCATCAGCGTTTACAATGAACTGAGAGAGCCATTCCTCATTTCTTGGTAATGCACATTCCTTTTGTTTGTTGTTTTCTTTTTTCAGTGTCAGGAATTTACTTTCTGTTTGTTTCCCGAGACAATGCTGGAATGAGAAATGGAAGCAAATAAAATTGTGGGCAAAGAGCTCAAGTATCTCATTATCTACTACTGTTCTCAAAAGGATGTAATCCTAAAAATGCTATTTTCTTTCACTTTCAAAGAACAGTCGAACTGAATGTGACTTGAGAAAATTTTGCTTCTCGTGAACTATTGGATTACCCAATAAAGTTTATGCCTCTTCATTTGCTTTCACCTAATCTACTACCACTTACTTTTCTTCAACTGGAAAAATTGTCCAATTAATTTTTTCTTAATTGTATTCTAATGACTTTCTCTTTGCACTCTTTGAAGAATAAAGCACCCATTAAGACACTATTTTTCTAAGCACGGGGCTAGTTTAGTAATTTTATTAATGTAAGTACATTATTGATTTTATTCCAAGTAGATGTAAGCAATACATGGCTTGCCTTTTCAGTCACTTTTGTCGGTTTGGGTCAAGTCTCATCTCAGAGACATTGGCTTGTGGATCATGCTTTGCTTGGGAGGATGTTTAATTAATGGCTAATTTTTAATTTTCAGTTTTCTAACTACTTCACCTAATTACCTCCTAGGACTCATTTATTGGCTACGCCAAGATCCATGATATTAAAATATTTACCTTCCACATAGTAGATTCCTGCCCGACTGTCTCGCCCTCAACATTACTGACCAATTTTTAAACAAATAGCAATATTTATCTGTGCCAACTGCCAAGCAATAAATACTGAGGGTTAATTACTAGATAGAGTTCTGTTTCTACTAACTTAGACACAATTTGTTTTAAACTGAAAACTCGTAGGTAAAAAAAGATCTCATTCCAATAAATAAAAAGAATTCCTGAGAATTAGGTGCAGTAACATATCTTTAGCTTACCAATTTCTGTACCCCCTGGTCCAATAACTTTAATGGTACAACCAGAATTGACTTCTGTAATGCTCATTCAGATCTTACAGGCTGTAACACTTGTGGGGTTGTTTACACTTTACATTGAATGTGTTAGGAAGGAATGGAGGTTCTTAAAGAGACCTTGTTAAGTTAGTTGAAAGTAGTAATTTCCCGAGTACGTTATTCACTTGTGGACTTCTTGAAGCCTAATAAATTTGGTTATGAATTCCAGTATCTGTTTTCATGATGTATGTATAGCAATTGGAAAAGAATATTCATGACATCTAAATGTAGTAGTCTATTCACTGAAGACTGGTTGTGTTGGTAGGTTCTTTAGCAAGAAGCCAGAGGACCGGAGTCGTTTTCTTTTATAGTGCTTGGTAATCACAAATATCTGGATTCTAATGCCAATTATGAAGCAGAACAATTAGAATGTATAAGAAAATTCACCTTCTATCTAGACAAAAAAACATTTATGGTTGTTGTAAATTCCCACTATCCTCTCTTGTTAATGGAATCCAACAAAGAGTGGCCTGTGGATGACCTAGTGTTACATTTACGATGAAAATTCTTGAAGTGCCACAGTTAAGCTGTATCTTAATTTTGATGACTTATTTTTTGTGTGGCAGGAATGGCTTACAGCATAGAAGGAACTCATGGCAAGATGGAGTTTATGGCACCAGCTGTCCAATCCCACCAGGGAGGAACTTCACTTATAATCTCCAAGTAAAGGATCAAATTGGCAGCTATTTTTACTTCCCATCGTTTTTATTCCACAAAGCAGCAGGAGGGTTTGGGGGTATCAGAATCTGGAGCCGTCCTCGGATACCAGTTCCATTCCCTACTCCTGCTGGAGACTTCACTGTGTTGGCTGGGGACTGGTTCAAGAAAAATCACTATGTAAGCAATAAGCATTACTC